>ML661885.1:37431248-37653424 GCA_007570785.1 Antilocapra americana
GAGGGGGAATATATGTAAACCCATGGTGATATCATGGCATTGTATGGCAAAAACAATAAAAGGGAGGAAAAAAAAAGGAAAAAAAAGTAAATAGAAAAAAACTTAAAAGAAAATCTAATTGCTTTGAAGAAAGAAAATGTGCAACTTGGATAATGAAATGCAGTTGAATAATGAAATGCTCAGATAAATATCTAGTCTCCATTTGGAAATTTCCCATGAGAATAAATAATTTTTTCTCCTCTTTAAAAAAAAAAAAAAGAACTGAAATATGTGACCTATAAAGAACAGATAAAGATACAGGTAGATGGAAAGCAGAGGAAAGCATTCCAGGAAGAAGTAACAAGATGGCACTGTACAAAACACTGATGGAACACCAGTGTGTCTGAACCAAAAAGAATACGGGAGAATATGGTCCTGAGACTGGAGAGGCAATGCAAATAAGCTTAGAGAGGCCTTCTTACACCATATTAAAGATTATGAATAAGGATTTTAAGCAAGATGGTGACATGATATGGTTTACATTTTAAAAAGATGAATCTAAGTACTACAGAGATTGGGTTGGAAGATACCATGAGCTAAAAGACAGTTGTAATAACTCACAACAGGTGATTATGACTTGAACATAGGTGATGGTATTAGACATGGTAAGTAAAGAGGAAACTGAGAAACGTTTAGGGGTATAAATGAGAGTGTTAAGCAAGACAAGCATTAAGGATAACTCTCAGATTTCTGACATTAATAACTAAATGGAAGTAAAGACCATTAATGAGAGGAAGAAGCACTTTTTTTAGTGAAGGGAGAGAAAAAGAGTTACTTTATTTCATGGAATCTGTAAGATTCATAGACATTAAAATGATAAAATATGCACCTTAGATATTATTCCAAACACCTATAAGTTATTCAGGAACTCAATTAGTTAAATTATAATAAAGCTTAAAAGAAAAATCTTAGCTGGAGATATAAATTGGGAATTATTAAATCATTTGATCTAGGAATAACTAGATCACTTAGGAAGAGAGGGTAAAAAAATAAGATATGAAGAGGACCCAGAATGAATTCTAACAGGGTTTGATTCGAGATAAATGAAAGAGAGAGACTGAGAAAGAGCATGCAGAGAGAGAAAAAAGGAGGGAGGCTATCTCTGTTTAAGAGCTCAGTTTCTTAAACAGAAGGAGAAAAAAACAATAAAATGATTTCTACATATCAGGTAAAATAAGGAACTGAAAATTATGCACTTGATTTGGCAACATTAATATCAGGAAGGATGTCAGAAAACGCACTCTGAATAGAAGAATGAAATTGAAACCAAACTGAAGTAACTGAAGAATCAAAGAAAGATGAAGTAGAAAAACTCGGTGTAGATGACTGGTTCACAAAATCCTTAAAATAACATAATCAGCATTGCCCAGGGACTTGTTAAAAATGCAAATTCTTGGGTACCACCTAGATTTAATCAGAAATTCAGTGGGTGTTTTAATAAGAAATTCTGCAGCCCTTGTTTTAACAGTCCACTAGGTGATTATGATCTCACTGTTGGAGAACAGGAGACAATTCTTTTGAGAAGTTTATTTGTAAAGAATGATAAAGCTGTACATTCTAAAATGCTCAAAGTTCAACTGGTACAGAAAATGAACCCATTCTTCAACTTGTAAACTAGAGAAGTGCTTCCTTTTCGTGGCACAAATACACAAAGAGTTTACAGCTACCCAAAACCCTGAGCATATCTGAATCTCAGAAAACCTATAACTCTTTCAAAATAAATTATTGTTCCACAATAAAGCACTCTGAATTGGAATAAAGATGGAAACCATAAATAAAAATTTTTGACTGGTTTATGTGAAGATGTGAGAATTCAGCTTGCAGTCTCACGTCTTTCCTTGTGCCTGCAAACTACTGAAATTGCATAAGTAGTTTTTCCAAGAAATCAGCCATGTAACCATTTGAAGCTAAACTGAAAATATCTGACTGAAAAAAACAAAATTATCACAAATGGTAAGCCATCAGTAAACATTTCTTACATGAGTAAATATTAATGTTACTTTAAGAATTAAATAAGGTTATCAGTGCAAAACATATAAAAAATAATCCCCAGGGTTGCTAGTATTTAGATAATAATACTTATCACTTAATATTCTTATATGACTTCTCTGGTGGCTTAGAGGATAAAGCATCTGCCTGCAATGCGGGAGACCTGGGTTTGATCCCTAGGTCGGGAAGATCCCTGGAGAAGGAAATGGCAACCCAGTTTTACTTGGCGTCAAAGGGCAGAACTAAGATAATAAAATGTCCTTCCTTTAGTAGCAGTATAAAAATGTACTATTTAACTTTCTAGCTCTAGAACAAGACATGGAAGACAAGAGAACCAAGTGGAAATTTTAGAATGCTTTGAAAAATGGCTGAAATTTAAGAAGCAAACAATTGATTCAACAGCAGAATGGAAAGGACAGTGGAACAACAATGAGCTTGAAAATAGAACAGAAATTGTACAATATGAAAAACAGAGAGAAAATAGTAGAGTAAAAAATAAAATAAACAGAGCCTCAGGGACTTCAGGGTTTATAATCACATAATTAAAATAATGAAAAATTCATGCCATCGTGGATGGAGTTGGAAAGTATTTGAAGAAATAATGAACGAAAATTTCTCAAATTTGTAAAACATGTAAACCTACTAATTCAAGAAACTCCATAAGTCCCCAAACAATAAATAGGCAAAGAACTTTGTGCAGAGATACATCATAAACAAACTAAAAACTAAAAACAAACTGTTTTTTGGGGTTTTTTTGAAACCAGTAAGAAAGAAACAACACTTTATCTAAAGGGGAAAAACAATTCCAAAGACAGTGATGAAATTTCTCACCAGAAACCTTGAAGGCCAGAAAGAAATGGCACAATGTTTTTCAACTGTTGAAATAAAAGAACTGTCAACTCTGAATACAAAATACGGTGAAAATATCTTTCAGAAATGAATGAGAAATAAAGACATCCTCAGACAAAAGAAAATGAAGGGAATGCGTCACCAGCAAACTTACCGTAAAAGAATGGCTAAAGCTGTGGAAAAAAACGAAACAAAAGGAAGGAATCTGACAATATCAAGGAGGAATAAAGAACATGGTAAGTAAAACTATGGGTAAATGCAACAGGCTACCCTCTTCTTTAGTTTTATAAATTATGTTGATGTTTGAAACAAGAAGTATACATCATCTAATATGCATTTCAACATATATACAAGAAATAGGTAAGATAATTACATTATAAGAAGGAAAAGGTAAAAGAAATTAAAGTATGTAAGATTTCCACCTTTTTCTCTGACTAGAAAAATGTCAACACCAGTAGGATATAAGTTACACATATGTAAAATACAGATTCTTTACCAGCTGAGCCACCAAGGAAGCCCCATAGTACCTACAGTAACAACTAAATAAAATTCTTTGCAAAGAAATACACTCAAAAACACTACAGATGAATTAAAATGCAATTTTTTAAAAAAGGTCAAATAATCTATACATAGCAAGAAAAAGAGGAGAAGGCAATGGCACCCCACTCCAGTACTCTTGCTTAGAAAATCCCATGGATGGAGGAGCCTGGTAGGCTACAATCAATGGGGTCGCTAAGAGTTGGACACTACTGAGAGACTTCACTTTTTCACTTTCATGCATTGGAGAAGGAAATGGCAACCCATTCCAGTAGTCTTGCCTGGAGAATCCCAGGGACGGCGGAGCCTGGTGGGCTGCCGTATATGGGGTTGCATAGAGTCAGACACAACTGAAGTGACTTAGCAGCAGCAAGAAAAACCAAAACAAAAAAATAGAAGGAAGAAACAGAAAAAAAAAAAAAAAAGGCAAACAAGAAAAATGTAGACCAATCCCTTCATGAATATAGACACATAAATCCTTAAGAGAATATTAGCAAATGTACTTCAGCAATATATAAAAATATTATGTACTCTGACCAAATGGGACTTATTGCTAGCATGCAAGGCTGGTTGAATATTAAAAATCATTGTAAGCTGTCATATAAGTTTGAAAAGAAATCATGGTCCTTTTAATTGATGAAGGAAAAAATCACAATAAGAAAACCAGAAAACAAGAAATGAGGAGGATTTGCTCAAATAAATAAAGGACATCAACAAAAAACCTACAGCTAAGATCATATTGCACTTAAAGGCAAAAGGCAAAGTGCTTTATATGAAGAGAAGTTTCACCAAAAAGAATATCTCTATTGTAATAGTGAAAAAGTAGAAATAAGCAAAATGCACTTTAATAAGCAAATGGCTAAACAAACTGGTATAACCATACCATGGAATTTTACTCAGTAATAAAAAGGAGAAAACTATTGATACATACAACACAGATGCACCTCAAGAACAATATGCTGAATGAAAAACAATCACATATCACATGATTTCATTTATACAATATAAATAAGAAAACGGGAGAATGAACTAGTGGTTAGCACAGGGTAGGGCTAGGAGGTGGAGAGAGGAAGGGGTTACTATAAAGGGGAGGCATAGGAAGATCTGTGATGGTAGAGTTCACTTCTGTTCAGTCGCTCAGTCGTGTCCGACTCTTTACGACCCCATGAATTTCAGCATGCCAGGTGTCCCTGTCCATCACCAACTCCCAGAGTCCACCCAAACCTACGTTCATCAAGTTGGTGATGCCATCCCGCCACCTCATCTTTGTCCCCTTCTGCTCCTACATTCAATCCTTCCCAGCATTAGGGTCTTTTCCAATGAGTCAACTCTTTGCATCACGTGGCCAAAGTATTGGAGTTTCACCTTCAACATCAGTCCTTCCAAGGAACACCCAGGATTGATCTCCTTTAGGATGGACTGGTTGGATCTCCTTGTAGTCCAAGGGACTCTCAAGAGTCTTCTCCAACACCACAGATCAAAAGCAACAATTCTTCAGTGCTCAGCTTTCTTCACCGTCCAACTCTCACATCCATACATGATGACTGGAAAAACCATAGCCTTGACTAGACGGACCTTTGTTGGCAAAGTAATGTCTCTGCTTTTCAATATGCTATCTAGGTTGGTGATACCTTTCCTTCCAAGGAGTAGGCGTCTTTTGATTTCATGACTGCAATCACCATCTGCAGTGATTTTGCAGCCCCCCAAAAATAAAGTCTGACACTGTTTCCACTGTTTCCCCATCTATTTCCCATGAAGTGATGGGACTGGACGCCATGATCTTAGTTTTCTGAGTGCTGAGCTTTATACCAACTTTTTCACTCTCCTCTTTCACTTTCATCAAGAGGCTTTTTAGTTCCTCTTCACTTTCTGCCATAAGGGTGGTGTCAATTGCCTCTCTGAGGTTATTGACATTTCTCCTGGCAATCTTGGTTCCAGCTTGTGCTTCTTCCAGCCCAGAGTTTCTCATGATGTACTCTGCATGTAAGTTAAATAAACAGGGTGACAATATACAGCCTTGACATACTTCTTTTCCTATTTGGAACCAGTCTGTTGTTCCATGTCCAGTTGTAATGGTTGCTTCCTGACCTGCATACAGGTTTCTCAAGAGACAGGTCAGATGGCTGGTTTTCCCATCTTTTGAAGAATTTTTCACAGTTTATTGTGATCCACAGTCGAAAGCTTTGCCATAGTCAATAAAGCAGAAATAGATGTTTTTCTGGAACTCTCTTGCTTTTTCAGTGATCCAGTGGATGTTGGCAATTTTATCTCTGGTTCCTCTGCCTTTTCTAAATCCAGCTTGAACATCTGGAAGTTCACGGTTCACGTATTGCTGAAGCCTGGCTTGGAGAATTTTGAGCATTACTTTACTAGCATGTGAGATGAGTGCAATTGTGGGGTAGTTTTGAGCATTCTTTGGCATTTCCTTTCTTTGGGATTGGAATGAAAAGTGACATTTTCCAGTCCTGTGGCCATTGCTGAGTTTTCCAAATTTTCTGGCATATTGAGTGCAGCACTTTCACAGCATCATCTTTCAGGATTTGAAATAGCTCAACTGGAATTCCATTACCTCCACTAGCTTTGTTCATGCTGATGCTTTCTAAGGCCCATTTGACTTCACATTCCAGGATGTCTGGCTCTAGGTGAGTGATCACACCATCGTGATTATCTGGGTCGTGAAGATGGTATAGTAGCTCTCTATCTTTTTAATGGTAGTGCTTACATGAATCCATGTATGTGATAAGATGTCACAAACCTATACAAACACATTGTTCCAATGTCAATTTCCTGCTTTTGATAGTCTATGCACAATATCATCATATAAAACGTAACCTCTGGGAAGAACTAGGTAATGGGCACATGGGATCTCTATGCACTATCTTTACAACTTTCTCATATCTGTAATTATTTCAAAATTAAAAGTTAAAAATACTGTGTTGCTGCCTTCATAGGTATTGATAATTCCATCACTGGCAGAGTTTAAAGAAAAGCTGGAGTACCACTTGTCAGCGTGATGTAGAAGAGGAATCAGTGCTTTAGAAAGTTACATTAAAAGAGCACTAGGACTTTCCTGGTGGTAGAGTGGATACGAATTCACCTGCCAATGCAGGAACATGGGTTCGATCCAGGAAGACTGCACGTGCCTCAGAGCAACAAAGCACAGGTGCCACAACTACCGGGCCTGCACTTCAGAGCCCACGAGCCACAACTGCCGAGCCCTCATGCCACAATGAGAGAAGCCACGGCAATGAGCAGCCACACACAACAACTAGAGGGTAGCCCCCAGTGGAAAGCCCGTGTGCAGCTACCAAGACCCAGTGCAATAAAAAAATAAATAAACATTGTAAAAGACAGCTAAGTCCTACTGAACTCTAATATTCAATGATTCTATTAGTTTGAATTAAACACATTTAAATATAAAATCTGGTGAAAAATAATCAAAAGATTCACACTGCATGGTAAGATTTTCTCCTTCAAATATCTCTACTGCAAAATATAAACTAACCCAATAATACATTTGTGTTGTGTGTGTGTGTTTGATGCACAGAGGAAAAACAGTTGAGTTATCCTATTTGTAACATTTTTCCTACAGTCATTAAATGAATACAAGAGTTTATAAACTGTTTTATGTCACAGTTTTTCATTTGCTTAAGTTAATAAATGTTTTCAATTAAATCATATACTATACAAAGGTAGTCTTCAACATCTTCATTTTAACTTAATCATATTTATAAAAATCACAGCATGTTGCAACAGAGTTTTATAACTGGAACCACAAAACCTACATTAAACTATTGGCTCCACTCCTTATTAATTTTATGACTTGCATAAGTAATATAATACATTAGGCCTCATTTACTCATTTGTATAAAAAGAGATTAATTGTGACATCTTACAGATTGTTGAGAGGCTTAAGTAAGATAATGACTGTGAAAATGCTTGGCAAATTATAGAGTCATCCCAGTGTTGATGATATCATAACCATCTTCATCATTATGAAAGTAAAACAACCCTAACTTTCATTCTAAATAGATAGGGAAAGTTATCTATGGCCCTTTTATTTTTCCTCTCATTTTTCTTCTTGTTATTTTCCTTTCTTCCTCAGCTTGTCAGGCTATCTATGTTGGCATTTTCCAATAACAAACACTATTTCTGTAAATGTTAATATGCTTGAGTGATATACAGGTCCTTTAGTCAAATAAGCTTAGAAAACTGAATCAAATGTAATTAAATAGATGTCTGGAGTGCAGAATTTTCCCTATAGTAATGACAATATGCTACTTTACAAGAATTATGTTAACATACAGCTTCAGCAGACATAATTGGAACAGTAACTTTTCTCACAGGACAAGTGTTACAAGAACTATATTTTGATACACAATGCTGCAACCATCCTGGAGGGTCATTTTTCCTAAGACAGCCATAAAAACTGATAAGACTTAAGTCCTTCAAGTAAAATTTTCAGTATTAAGGGAAACTAATAGCACAAGTTATTTCAAGGCCATATATTACAAGGCTATATATATTACAAGGCTGTATATTTTCATCCTTCTTATTTAACTAATATGCAGAATACACTATGTGAAATTTTGCCAGGCTGAATGAAACACAAGCTGGAATCAAGGTTACCAAGAGAAATATCAATAACTTCAGATATGCAGATGACACCAGTCTTATGGCAGAAAGCGAAGAGGAACTAAAGAGTCTCTTGATGAAGGTGAAAGGGGAGAGTGAAAAAGCTGGCTTAAAACTTTTCAACAAACAAAGATCATGGCATCTGGTCCCATCACTTCATGGCAAATAGATGGGGAAACAGCGGAAACAATGAGAGACTTTATTTTCTTGGGCTCCAAAATCACTGCAAATGGTGACTGCAGCCACAAAATAAAAAGACACTTGCTCCTTGGAAGAAAAGCTTTGACAAACCTCGACAGTGTATTAAAAAACAGAAACATTACTTTGCTGACAAAGGTCCATCTAGTCAAAATTATGATTTTTCCAGTAGTCACATATGGGTTTGAGAGTTGGACCATAAAGGCTGAACATCAAAGAATGGATGCTTTTGAACTGTGGTGTTGGAGAAAACTCTTGAGAGTCCCTTGGACTGCAAGGAGATCAAGCCAGTCAATCCTGAAGGGTATCAATCCTGAACTTTCCTTAGAAGAACTGATGCTGAAGCTGAGGCTCGAAAACTCTGGCGACCTGATGAGAAGAACCGACTCATGAGAAAAGACCCTGATGCTGGGAAAGATTGAAGGTAGGAGGAGAAGGGGATGACAGAGGATGAAATGGTTGGATGGCATCACTGACTCAATGGACATGAGTTTGAGCAAGCTCTGGGAGATGGTGAAGGACAGGGAAGCCTGGTATGCCACAGTCCATGGGGTCACAAAAGGTCAGACAACAACTGAGCGACTGAACAACAATAGCCCAAGTTAAAAAAAAAAAAAGTTATACATAGAGAATATTATTGAAGGCAATGGTTTTCACGCTCCATGGAGTTACTCAGAGACAACTATTGGGTGAGTGTGGGGAACTGAGTCTAAGGTGGTGCCCATAATCCCCACCTCATGTCTTTGTACAGGATCTGTGACTTGCTCCTAATCAAGGTGGTGGAATGGCTAAGTGGCGGGATGTCACTCTTAGGATATCAGTAAAATATCTGCCTAAAGAGTCAACTTGCTCTAAGACTCCCTTTGCCTGCTCAGTGAAGTAAGCAGCCAAGATGAAAAGCCCACATGGCAAGGAATGGTGGGCAACTTTTAGCAACCATGGGCACCATCTGGGAACTTCAGGTGGCATCCAGCACAAAGAAATGAATTTTGTCAACAAATCTCACTGAATCTGAAGTTAGAGTCCCCCCTCATCAAGCCTCTAACAACACAGCCCACAGCAACCTGATTGGAGCTTGAGACTAAGAAAAATACTTAGTGAAGCCATGCTGACACCCCTGAACAACAGAAATTGTAAAGTGGTAAATATGAGCTTGAAAGCCACTAAGTCTGTGATGGAGTCAATTTTAAATTAAATCATTTTAACTTGCATCTTATTAATGTAAATCTCATTTAATGTGTTAAATGAGAAAGAAAAGAGAGCAATATAACTATCAAAAGAAAACATTATGACCTGACCCATAGATCGAACCCAGGTCTCCTGCATTGCAGGTGGATTCTTTACCAGCTGAGCCCCCAGGAAAGCCCACCATACATATTTTGATGACCTCCAAATGTATGTATCCCAAATCTAACTGCAGATTAGAACACATACTAGGTTATTCACCGTCTCCAGTAGATTAGATACCTAATAGGAAAATCAAACCTAATATGTATGAAACTGGACAGCTCATCCTCCCTGTCCATCCCCCCAAACCTGTCTGCTGTAATTTCCTTATGTTAATTAATGGCAACTCTTTCCTTCAACTTGCTTAGGCAAAAATCTTTGAAGTAATCGTAACTTACTCCTTTCTTACTGTCGCAACCACCTCTAAACTACCAGAAAACTCTGGTAGCTGAACTTCCAAAGTACATCCAAAATCTGACTACCTCTCTTAACTTCGACTACTACCAATTGGTATGAACAGCCATCACCTCTCATTAGCAATTGGATTCACCACCTAACTGGTCTCCTTAAATTCATCTTTGCTCCTCTCAACTCTGTTTCCAATACAGCATAGAGAGTAATCCTCAAAAGGTAAATCAGATCAAGTCATTTGGCTTCTCATCGCAGTTAGAATGAAAGCCAAGGTTCTTGAAATGATATACAAAGCCCATGAGCTGGCCTCTTACTACTCTTCGACCTCAGGTAATCTGCCTGTTTTTTGTTTAACTGCTGTAGCCTCTGGCAGACATAGAAATGCCTGGAACATAAATTTTAGTTGAATAAGTTAGTAGACGAACTGAAATATCAGTTCATCAGTTCATCATTTTCACACTTCTTTATGCAGTAGAGTCTCTTCCCTGACAGAACTGCCAAATAAAAAAGTGACTAAGAGCATAATCTGGTTGAAACAAACTCAGAGATCTCAGATGCTTATCCATGTGCAAGTGGCCTCTGACCCTCTTCAGCAGTTCCGGAGACACTACCACAAAAATCTGGTGCTCTATTTGGCATAGTTTTTCAAACACATTTTCTTTATTTTTAAGAGGAAATAAAAGACCAGAAAATCAAATAACCTTTTTGTGATTACAATGGGATCAGTGTCAAAGCCAGGAAAAGAAATAGGCGTGTATATTTTCAACTCACTGTTCCAATATACCACATTGCTTCTCAATTAAAAAAAAAAAGGATAATCAACAAATCCATCAACCACACTAGCTCCTCAAAGTCTTATGAACTTCTTAAGGGAAGGACATTTTTTTTTTATCTTTGACCCCCTCCAGTGTCAAGTAACATCTAGCAAATAGGAATTACTCCATAAAAACTGTTCTTACCGACATAGTAGGTGAAGTCCAATGTGTAGAATGACCACATGTCCCCATCCAATACCTTCTTTGTTCCTCTGGAAAATTCTATTCAACTTTCAAAACTCAACGCACATACCAACTCCTTTATAAAGTCCTTCCTAATAAGTCAGGTTAGAATTATGTCTTCCTTCTCTAAATTATATTAATATCTCATATTTAAATATTTCATATATATAATACCAGATTCCTCATTTGTTTACATGCTTATCTCTTGAGCAGAGGTCATACTATATCATCTTACACATAGCACTTACCACAGCAACAGGCATGAAATACATGTTTTTCATATTGAAGTGTATGTCATAAGAAGAGTCCCTCGGACAGCAAGCAGATCAAATAGTCAAACCAAAAGGAAATCAACCCTAAATATTCATTGGAAGGAGTGACACTGAGGCTGAAGCTCCAATACTTTGGTATCTTTGGGGTCTTACCTTTAATATTTTAAAATACATGTTTCTATCTAGAGGTTTGCAGTGTGTCTTCCCTTCCTCCTATTCTGGTCTGTTCTGTAAACTTTCCAACCTTCATATCTACATACACTCTCTCCCAAAAATAAATAAAAGGAAGCAGTTGTATCACCTTAAAGAGTCTACCTACATCAAACTTCACAATTTATAGCTCAGGAGACTGCATATGCATTTTTTCTCGCATTTACTACCCCAGTCTCTCAAGGATTTACACAGAAACAAGAGACCTACAACAATCAAATAAAATCAGTCAGATCAGGAGCTGGAAGACAGGGAAAACTAAAACTCTCCACAACTGGTCTTTAAAAAAAGATCAAACTGCACATCTTCCATGCAACTGGACAAATGGTTGACAGCATGTAATTTAAAAAAAAAAAATCAAATCCCCTATCCAGTGAGTGGCTGACCATAAACTGGAGAACAATAATACCAAAGAAGTTCTCCTACTGCTGTGAAGGTTTGGAAACCCACTTCAGGCTTCTCACCCGGGGACCTGACCAAGGGACTGGGAATCTCTGGGAATCTGACCTTTAAGCCCAGTGGGATTTGATTACAACACTTCCACAGGACTAGGGGAAACAGAGACTCCAGACTTGGAGGGCACAAACAAAACCTTGAGCGCACCAAGTCTTGGAGAAAAGGAGCAGTGACTCCACGGGAAACTGAACCAAAACTACCTGCCAGTTTTGGAGGGTCGCCTGTGGTGGCGTGGGCCAGCAGGGGCTCACGGCAGGGATGAGAGGGCTGGCAGCCACTGTCTAGGAAGGTCGCCTTGGTGTAAACACCCTTGGAGATTGCCATTCACCTTGTATTAGAGCCCAGGGCTGGCTTGCCTCAGGACAAAAAACTGCCAAGGAGGAGCACAACTCCACGCATCAGCAGGTAACTGGATTAAAGCTTTAATGAGTAAGGCCCTGCCCACCAGAGTAGAACCCAGTTTTCCCCACCACCAGTCCCTCCCATCAGGAAGCTCACACAAGCCCCTTAGCCTCCTTCATAAGAGGGCAGACAGAAGAAGCAAAAAGAACCGCAATGCCACAGCAACTAAAATGACACCACATTACAGATAGTTAATTGCGATGAAAGCAGAAAGTTATGACCCACGTGAAGGGACAAGATAAAACCCCAGAAAAACAACTAAGTGAACTGGAGATAGACAACTTTCCAAGACATCACTTTAGTGACAAAGGTCTGTCTAGTCAAAGCTATGGTTTTTCCATGAAGCTGAAACTCCAATACTTTGGCCACCTGATGCAAAGAACTGACTCATTAGAAAAAATCCTGATGCTGGGAAAGATTGAAAGCAGAAAGAAAAGGCGACAGAGGATGAGATAGTTGGATGGCATGACCAATTCAATGGATATGAGTATGAACAAGCTCCAGAAGTTGGTGATGGACAGGAAAGCCTGGCATGCTACAGTCCATGGGGTCGCAAAGAGTCAGACACAACTGAGTGACTAAACTAAACTGAGTAAACCTTCCAGAAAAAGAATTCAGGATAATGATAGTGAACATGATTCAGGATCTCAGAAAAAGAACGGAGGCAAAGATTGAGAAGATACAAGAAATGTTTACCAAAGATCTACAAGAACTAAAGAAGAAACAGTAATGAATACTACACTAAAAGAAATCCAGAGCAGAATAACCAAGGGAGAAGCACAGATAAATGACCTGGGAGATAGAATGGAGGAAATCACTGCCTCAGAACAGAATATAGAAAAAGGAATGAAAAGAAATGAAGACAGCCTAAGAGACCTCTGGGACAGCATTAAACACATGAATATTTGAATTATAGGGGTCCCAGAAGGAGAAGCGAGAGAGAAAGGACCTGAGAAAACATTTGAAGAGATAGCTGAAAACTTCAGTAAAATAGGAAAGGAAATAATCAACCAAGTCCAGGAAGCACAGAGTCCCAGGCAGGATAAACCCAAGGAGGAATATACCAAGACACACACTAATCAAACTGATAAAAATTAAAGACAGATAAAATATTAAAAGCAACAAGGGAAAAATGACAATAATGTACAGGGGAACTCCCATCAGGCTATCAGCTGATTTCTCAGCAGAAACTCTATCAGCCAGAAGGAAATAGCATGATATATTTAAAGTGATAAAAGAGAAAAACCTAAAACCAAGAATACTCTACCCAGCAAGAATCTCCTTCAGATTTGATGGTGAAATCAAAAGTTGTCCAGATAAGCAAAAGCTAAAAGAAATCAGCACCACCAAACCAGCTTTACAATAAATGCTAAAGAAACTTCTCTAGGCAGAAAAGAAGAGAAGGAAAAGCTCTACCTACAGAAAATAAATCCAAAACAATTAAGAAAACACTAATAGGATGACACATATTGATAATTACCTTAAATGAAAATAGATTAGATGTACCAATCAAAAAACATAGACTGGCTGAGGAAATGAAAACGTGTGCATCTATGCACTTCCACTTACCACAGCACTCTGCTGACTCCTCAAATTGTATGTAATTATTTTGTTTTGTTTTGCTGTCTGAGGAAGCCTTACAAATAGCTGTGAAAAGAAGAGAAGCAAAAAGCAAAGGAGAAAGGGAAAGATATTCCCATTTGAATGCAGAGTTCCAAAGACTAGCAAGGAGAAATAAGAAAGCCTTCCTCAGCCATCAATGCAAAGAAACAGAGGAAAACAACAGAATGGGGAAGACTAGAGATCTCTTCAAGAAAATTAGAGATATCAAAGGAACATTTCATGCAAAGATGGGCTCGATAAAGGACAGAAATGGTATGGACCTAATAGAAGCAGAAGATATTAAGAAGAGGTGGCAAGAATACACAGAAGAACAGTACAAAAAAGATCTTTAAGACTCAGATAATCACGATGGTGTGATCACTCACCTAGAGCCAGACATCCTGGAATGTCAAGTCAAGTGGGCCTTAGAAAGCATCACTACAAACAAAGCTAGAGGAGATGATGGAATTCCAGTTGAGCTATTTCAAATCCTGAAATATGATGCTGTGAAAGTGCTGCACTCAATATGCCAGAAAATTTGGAAAACTCAGCAATGGCCACAGGACTGGAAAAGGTCAGTTTTCATTCCTATCCCAAAGAAAGGCAATGCCAAAGAATGCTCCAACTACCACACAATTGTACTCATTTAGTAAAGTAGTCATTTAGTACTCATGTAGTAATGCTCAAAATTCTCCAAGTCAGGCTTCAGCAATATGTGAACTGTGAACTTCCAGATGTTAAAGCTGGATTTAGAAAAGGCAGAGGAACCAGAGATCAAATTGTCCACATCCACTGGATCACTGAAAAAGCAAGAGAGTTCCAGAAAAACATCTATTTCTGCTTTATTGACTATACCAAAGCCTTTGACTGTGTGGATCACAATAAACTGTGGAAAATTCTTAGATATTGGAATACCAGACCATCTGACCTGTCTCTTGAGAAACCTGTATGCAGGTCAGGAAGCAACAGTTAAAACTGGACATGGAACAACAGACTGGTTCCAGATAGAAAAAGGAGTACGTCAAGGCTGTATATTGTCACCCTGCTTATTTAACTTATATGCAGAGTACATCATGAGAGACGCTGGCTGGAAGAAGCATAAGCTGGAATCAAGATTGCCAGGAGAAATGTCAATAACCTCAGAGAGGCAGATGACACCACCCTTATGGCAGAAAGTGAAGAGGAACTAAAAAGCCTCTTGATGAAAGTGAAAGAGGAGAGTGAAAAAGTTGGCTTAAAGCTCAACATTCAGAAAACTAAGATCATAGCATCCGGTCGCATCACTTCATGGGAAATAGATGGGGAAACAGTGGAAACAGTGACAGACTTTATTTCAGACTTTGTTTTCTTGGGCTCCAAAATCACTGCAGATGGTGACTGCAGCCATGAAATTAAAAGACGCTTACTCCTTTGAAGGAAGTTATGGCCAACCTAGATAGCATCTTGAAAAGCAGAGACATTACTCTGCCAACAAAGGTCCATCTAGTCAAGGCTATGGTTTTTCCAGTCATCATGTATGGATTGAGAGTTGGATGGTGAAGAAAGCTGAGCACCGAAGAATTGATGCTTTTGAACTGGGGTGTTGAAGAAGACTCTTGAGAGTCCCTTGGACTGCAAGGAGATCTAACCAGTCCATCCTAAAGGAGATCAGTCCTGGGTGTTCACTGGAAGGGCTGATGTTGAAGCTGAAACTCCAATACTTCGGTCACCTGATGCAAAGAGTTGACTCATTGGAAAATACCCTAATCTTGGAAAGGATTGGAGGCAGGAGGAGGAGGGGACGACAGAGGATGAGATTGCTGGATGGCATCACCGACACAATGGACATGGGTTTGGGTGGATTCCAGGAGTTGCTGATGGACAGGGAAGCCTGGCATGCTGCAATTCATGGGGTCGCAATGAGTCAGAGATGACTGAGTGACTGAACTGAACTGATTTTGTTTTGTTAGGTTAATCATGTTTCCATTATGGCTTGCGATTGTAATTATATTTTTGTGTGGTTACTGATTATAAATACTGATAAACATCTTTTATTATTAAACATTTTAATGTTACATTATAGTAAGATTAAATTATATCAAATAAGAAAATGTATTATGTCTACAATACATCGGTTAGCCACTGAACACTATTCTTAGACCTTTTCCCAGGTAGGTCTGGTAGAGGAGATGGGAGAGGCAGGAAATACTACAATCAAGTGAGCCACGAAATCCTAATAAACGAAGTAGCTTTAAAACATTCTTAGCCATGATCCACAGTAAAAATACGTATTTTACACTGTGAGCCTAAAGACCACATGCAACACTGAAACAGTATTTTACAGATCAATTACCTTTACTCTGTGCAATTCACTTTGATATTTTCTATTTTGTCCTAGTCTGGTTTCCCTTTTTTTTAAATACCAGTCATGACTCTCTCAATGGATTCTGAAAGTCAGAAGGGAAGGAGAATAACAGGAAGGCCTAGAGATGGAGGGTATCCCACAAATATCCCACAAGGAATAATTGGCAATGTCTAGAGATACTTTAGGTTGTCACATTTGGGTATGGGAATGCTACTAGCCTCACTGACACTTTTTCCAAAAATAATAAAAAAGGCTAATGATGAAAAGTCAAGACACAACACAATTTAATGTTTCCCATACTATTCCAGTTTCTCAACAGCTACAACTTCTCCTCATATTGGAGGTTATATCAAATGGGAAAAGGTCATTTTATTTTAGATTTCTTCCTCCAAAACTGAATTAAATTATGATTTTTCACTGGAAGAACATGTTGGCAGAAATCATACTCTGACACAAATTATTAGGTAGATGAGACTAAAAGTGTTCTGCTAGTTCAAGTTAGGAGAGAATAGTGATATGAATGAGTATAGCTTCTTCTCATGCTTAAGCAGTATTACACAGGCTTTTAGTTTAACTCATACATAGCTTTTTATTTAGGTGAGATATTTATAAGTATATACCTCAAAATCCTGAAACAAAGCATAAGCCCTTAGAAGAAAATTACATATAAAAAGCTTTCAAGAATTGGACTGGTGCATTTCTTTTGCTGTTTCCATCTTTATGTGGTAAAAGTAAAGGCACTGAGTTAGCAAAAATATAATATAAGTAAATAACAGAATCTAAACCAAACTACTATAGATGACAAAACTATATATTTCTTAGGTATTGCGGTACGTTCAGGCAAATATGGAATGTGACCAAACTAATGATAATTAAATACACCTAAGGAAGTAATATATTTTCTGGGAAATAAATTTATCTATGATAAAATTAAGATCTACAACTTCTCTTTATAGACTTTCATATTTTAATAAACAAAATTTTCCTATCATTTATCACTTAAATGCAACTTCTATGAAATAAGGCTCTAATTTGATTTTTTTCACTGTATATTCACATTCCCCAAGAGATACCTTATATCTTCCCCTTCAGTTTGTAATGCTTTCTGCATCTCTCATACGTTTTGTTTGTATGTTTCTTTTTTAAAAAATTTTAATTGGAGGCTAATTACTTTACAATATTGTGGTGGTTTTTGCTATACATTCACACGCCAACCTTGGCATAAGGATTATTTTGAGCTGAGGGTAATTGAGAAGCAGATATAAGGAACGCTTCCTGTCCTCCTAATTTATACAAGAAACTAAGACACACAGAGGGAAACAAAAAGAGCTGTTTTTTTTCTCCTCTACAACTTTCAGATTGACTTTAGAAATAGGATACTCCAAGCAACCAACTTGGGTTATGACTAGAATGTTACTACCCCAATAATGGTCTGGAAAGAACATGCATCTTTATAGTATTTAGACTTCCCAATAAGGAACATAAAATGAATCTCTACTCACATCTTCCTTTATGGTGCTCAGTGAAGTTGAATAGCTTTCTTCATGTAGGCCTCTCACATTTCTTATTCATTATTTTAAAATCACATTTTCTGCTTTTAGGTCAGATTGGAAACCACCTTTCATTTATATTTCTAAGTAACTATTTCAAGTAATTATAATTAATTATGTTAAGCAATTTAAGCAATTATTTTACCATCTACATGGCTCAGATGGTAAAGAATCTGCCTGCAAAGCAGGAGGCCCAGGTTTGATTCCTGGGTCAGGAAGATAACCTGCAGAAGGGAATGGCAACCCACTCCAGTACTCATGCCTGGAAAATTCCATGGACAGAGTAACCTGGCGGGCTACAGTCCATGGAATCACAAAGAGTCAGACACGACTGAGTAACTAACATTTTCTTTCACTTTCTTTAAAACAAATTTCAGAAAGATTAAAAAGTCGATTTTAAAAAAACAAAACAAGAAAAACATGAGGAGTATACAGTTACATATTTAACTGATTTGGGGATGAATTAAGAGTTTCTAGGGATAAAAGGATGGGAAAAAATCATGAAATATGCAAAGAGTTAGCTATACTAAATTCAGTATTTCCAAATGACCAAAGAAAATTACTAGCTCAACATCAAAATGGGAAATATATTTGGAATAGATGACAGCTAAATGAGTAAAATTATAGCCATTTAAAAATATCTCATGAATTAGTAAGAGTAAATCCAATTAACACCCAATAGGATCTCAGGCAGAAGAAATAAAAGGAAAGAACAGACAATTCATAGAACAATATAACAAACACCAATAAATACATGAAACGTTCATCTTCACAATCAAAATAAAATGACAAAAGATTGTATTTTTTGTGGTCTATTCAAATGGCAAAAATTTGGTGCAGCAAGACTAAAAACTTGAGCACGTCTGACAGGAGAACAGAGTGTTATAATCTTTCTGGAGAGCAGGCCGGTAATTTGAATTAAGGGCTTAAAAGATCCAAAGCACAAACAGGTATTTGGGGAATACTCAGAAAACAGGCAAAAAGCTATGTATAAAGATAGCCATTATAATATCATTTATACTAGCAATTGGAAGCAACTGCAATGACCCCAAGTAGATAAATAGTTAGTTTGTGGTACATCCTTATGATAGAACACTAATGCAGTCATTTAAAACATTTCTGAAGAACAGCTGAAGGCTTAGAGAAAAGCTAATGATATGATATCAATTGAAAAACAATCAGAATACAAAATTATATAGTATGATACCAATTTTGTAAATATGCAAAATATATATGAACTGGAAGAGGGAATACAACAAAATGTTAGCAATAGCTATATTTGGCAGAAAGGACTACGGATAGCTTGTATTTAATGCTTTGTACTGAGCAATTTTTCAGATGTTCTGTAGTAAACATACTGTTCCTTTTAAAAGGAAACACAAAAGATGTTATTTTTACAACTATAGCTAACAGGCATTTTTAAATTTGCCATCAAGTGATGCAAGAACATTTTCAGAAACAGAAACTAATTTTAAAAAATCAATAGACTTTTCTTCTATGAAAATTAATTACCAAAGATATTCACTTTTTACAAACTTCAAGTTCTCTTCACATAATGAGCACCATTAAAGAACTTAAAAACAAAGGTTGTAATACCTATTAAACGTCTACTCAGAAATACAGCCTAAAAGAAAAACTCTTGTCAATTACAGGCCAACGTACGATGAGAAGACAGTGCTTACCTTTTTCACTTACACTCTCACTTTCAATCTCAACATCATCGCAACTCGTATATTCAGGTGTAGAAGCTAATTCCTCCTCTGAACTGCTCAATGAGACCTGGCGCATTTTACCTCCTTTCTTTGATTTGTGAGGCTTTGGTGGTGGAGGTCTCACTGACTCTGACTGGTCAGAACTGAGAGAATCATTCCTCAACATTGTTTCCATTTTTTCCCGTTTCGTTTTCCTTACAGCAGAACTAGGATCTAAGTGGTGTTGTTTCCTTAGTGAGTCAGTACGTCTCACATCCGGTCTATCAATGGGTATTGGACTCCTCCGGGGCGTCGGAGGACTATGGTTTGTGGTCCTTTGTGGATAAGAACTTGGTCCCTGAGCCTCTCGAGTTCTTTCCATTGAATAAGATCGCTGATTTTCCATGGCAGCTCTACGTTCAGATATAGATCTTTGTCTTGATGGTCGTTCCACCCTTAGCATAGAAATCCTGGAGTCTTCCAGTTCAGCATTTGCCAAAGAAACATCACTGTGCCTTCTCTCGTGCCTGGCCCGTGACACTTCAGCATGGATACGCATTTGTTCTTCATAGGGCTGTGGCTTGACTGGATAACGGGCCAAGTTCGGATCACTCCGATAGCGTGCCTGGTACTCCTCCTCTCGCCTCTGTCTTTCATATTCATCTCTGCTCTCCACATCCTCATCATCTACAATATATTCTTTGGAATGTCTATGACTTCTCCTGTTGGAGTCCCTATAATTTATATGGTCAGACTCTTCATAAAACTGAGGTTCACGCTGAGACCTCCTATCAGCATAATCTGATGGAGATTTAGGCATTGCGCTGTCCTCAGTAGCATACTGTGAATATTCTTCTCTTTCTTCCCTTTGGTCGTATCTTCTGTTCTGATCTCTGGACACTGATGGACTTCTTTTCCTAAATAGCCAAAGAAAAAGAATGATAAAAAGAGCAAAATTTAAGCAATTTCACATTTTACTGATTCAATGGAAGGTTGGATGGATAAATTCAAATAGTTCTTTTGCTTTTTTTTTTTTAATTTTGAAGTCATGCCATAACAAAAGTTTTACTGATACTCATTTTATTCAGTTCAAATAGGAAATTTAAAAGGTACTTTTAATATGCCCCTTCAATGACATACCCCGCATGGAATATACATATGGCCCCAAATCAAATAATCAACATTTTATTCTGCTGCTGCAAAACAGCCTTTATTCTAACTTTTTTGCTTGGCTCAATACCCTTACGCTGTCTCCCAATTGTTATTCAGAAGCTTAGAAAAATTTCACCTTCCTTTCTCTTTATTCCTGATACTTTGATTTCATAGTTACTTGAAAACATGTTGAAGCTAAACTGATTGATCTCTAGTTGTTTGGTCAATAGTTTAGTCAACATTTTTTTACTAAAACTAAAAATTGGCTCTTAAAAGTCATTTTTCACTCACTATCTACCTAGGTCATGCTAATATTGGTTCATCTAAATCTTCATCTTATCATTATATTTCCACCCCTTTACTGCCCTAACTAAAGATAAGCAATGTAAATAAATACCAACTATGATAATTTATTCATTTCAAAAAGAAATCAGAAAGATTTGCTACGTTTACTCCATCTTCATTAAATTAAGGCTGACTCCATGACACTTTTGTCTTGATAGCTGACCTGTATCTAATATAGCCTTACAGACTCAAAGAAACAGTTGTTAATTAAGTTTTCAACCTGCCCCTCTAACGCCATTCAAGCTGCTAGACCTTGCAATCACACAAATAGCTCTTTGTCAACAAAATGATCATACTGTCCTCTTCTCTGGCACAAACTCAAATAACAGCAATCACTAAACATGAGAAGCAATGGAACTGGAATCGTGAAGATGTCAGAAAAGGTTTAGAATAACTGTTACAGAGATTTTGCCAGGACACGAAAGGGTGGGGTCAGCTGAAGTTAAAGATGACAAAGATTAGAGAGCTCAGTTGAGAATTTCTTAGACAATATTTTTTGGTCCAAAAGAAAGAGCAGAGAAAGGATACATGTAGAATGACCCAACACAACAAAATTATCATTCTCCTCTAAAAATCTCTTTTCAATCACCAACATCCCATATCGGGACTGCAGTCTGTCAATGTATCAGTTAAAGTCTGTCAATAAAAACAAAAGTCACTCTAGGTTTTCCAGGGAGTCAGGGTTTCAATATAGAAATCAAAACTATACAATGCTGAGCCTGCCAAGTAATGAAGGTCAGAGACTTTAATGTTGTTCTCAGCCTGGAGAACCAAAGACAGGGTTTTCAAAACGACTCTTGGGAAACTTCGGTGAATTCCAACAGTCTTGGGGAATTTGCCACCAATTATCTCAGCTGATTACCACATTAGGGTGGTCAATTAACAGAAGCTTAATGCAGGAGCCACTGAAACTTTACATCTGGCCATCTGCCTGCCAGCAGCTCTGCTTGACAATAATGGTTTCTATCATCTCCTCCACCTTTCAAATCTCATACGTGTGCATTGCTAGGGTTGAGTCTAACCTAGAACCATAAAAGGAAAAGTACTACAGTAAACGAAGGAGCTGGCCCCTTCCTCAAGCAAATGTATGTACTTTAAAAAAAAAAAAAAGGACATACACTTACATATTAATATATAAAACATTTAGGACTTAATCACAAATCTTTTAGGTTTGTGACCTATATAACACCATACTCCAATCATTTAAAATATACAATCAAAACAGAGCAATCAAATTATACAACATTAATGTACATAATATCCTATTTATGTGTCTATTATGCATAATTCATTTTACTTTTGTCATTATTTTTATACATATGAATAAAGAAAAAATATTCTAGTATGGGAGCAATGTATCATAAAAAGAACACTGGAGTTAAGGGATCTGGGTTTCTTAGTCCTACTTCTACTATTAACCAGTTACTTGAAACTTTACATTTAATCTTTGAGCATGTACTTTAAAGTGAAAGATAGAGATTATACACATTAACTCAAATATTATCATAACAAGTATGTATTATATGTACTATAACATACTATAGTGTACTATAATATAAATTGGGAATATAGAAATGACTAAGAGAGATGACCCTTTGCTACAAGAATCCTTGTCCATTTCTTAGAGGTTATGATCTTATACTATCAGTACCACAACTTCATCAAATTAATATGCCTAAATGAAAGTTTAAAGCATTGCAAAAATGATGATAGTCTTGTCAAGATGTAATTAACTTACTAGTGCCAATTTTTAAAATATTCACATCTCATTATCTAGCTACTTATCTACTTACTACACTACAAATATCTATACTGAGATAAATGAAAATTTCTCTAGGGAGCTCTAAAGAATAAGCAATTAAATAAGCTCTTTCTCAAACTGACCTCCATTAAATACAGACTTTATGGAATTCAAATACATTTCACTGTTTAAATAACAAACTGTCCCAATCTAAGTTAATAAATTTATCTGTCTCTAAAAATAAGAAAAGAATTTTTAAAGTTTCATTTAAAGATTGCTTAACTAAGTCTTGATTTTCTTAAAATTAAGTGTGTACTGAATAGAAATTTGTGTTTCCCCAGCACAAAATACTATTCATTCCATTTATAATTACTTAACTAGTATTCAGTACTGATCATATTTCCCCAGCATAATACTACTCATTCTACTTTAAATTACCTAATTTTAAGTACTGTCCACTAAACCTTAAATTTTACCATACTTTTATATCTCCAGTATTTATTCAATCTCCCAATAAATATCTATTTAGTGCTGACTATGGGCCAGTTATGATGCTGGTTGCTGGAACAACAACAGAGAAAAGGCACTTAATGTCTCTGCCCTCAAGAAGTTCTTTCCAGTGGGGAAGACAGACAACTAGCATATAAACAAATTAAGCTAAATTCATATAGTAAGAAGACCTACGGAAGAAAATTAGAACAACGTAAAACTACAAAAATGACTGAGGTTGAAACATGTTAATTATCATATGTGAAATCAATCGCCAGCCCAGGATTGATGCTCGGGGCTGGTGCACCGAGATTTCCCGGGGGGAGGGAGTCGGGAGGGAGGAGGGAGGGGGGTTCTGCAGGGGGAGCATATGTAAACCCATGGCGGTGTCATGTCATTGTATGGCAAAACCAACACAATAAAAAAAAAAAAAAGAATTATCCTTTACCCCCCCCCCAAAAAAAAAAGTGACTGAGGGAAGCTTTCAAGAAAGACGGTCTTTCTTAAAAAGTACATGTGAACTAAGACCTGAATAACATAGTTACACAATGTAGAGCCCATTTATGTAAAACATATAGCTTTGCTGGAAATGTCTTGGGTATTCTCATTTAGTTGCTATTCTTTCGTATTTTTTTTTAAATCAGTTGTTTTATGAAATATAAATTACTGAATTCTTCAGTTATTTTATTAAATCAAGGATTTTCCAGGATAGTTCATCTCTAGAATCTATCTAAAATCAGGCCACTAAGCCTTTTTTCATATGCTCCTCCCTTTCAAAATATTTCAGGCTTCCAAACTGAGTAAATTGGAATTTACCATACTTGGTAAATACCTCATTATATTTTGTCTCATCTCAGTTGAAAGTCAAAAGGAAAACAAGCAGACTAAATCAGAATGAATGGATATTGGTTTTATAATATTATCAAAATACTTTCATGCCTAAGATTACTAATACAAATTAGTCTCTCAAATATGGAATTTAAGACTACAAGTAAATGAAGTAAAAAGTTGCATAAAATGTTCACAGGAAAATTGGATATTCTGAAGTTAGTGATAGTCTTTTCTTCATTGCACTTCTCTAGGTGATCTTACCCATTTCTATCCAGAATTATCTATAATACTGCTTAACGTTAAATTTCAGGAAGACAGGCACCCTGGATCTAAGGAGGGTGGCACATAATAGGTGCTCAATCTGCTGAATGAAAGAACTGAGTAATTCTCCCTTAGGTTATCTCTGCTTTTCATGGCTTGCTCTCTTCTTCAGTACACAAACCCACTGATATGCTAAAACAGTCTAGTTCTTCTCTTTCCTCTACCACTCCCACGGCAGGAATTATATGTTAATTATTATATGTTAATTTGGCTTTCGTTGTTGAGCTTCAGACTATTGTCTATAAAATGACTTCTTTGGCAAAAATGTATTTTGAGTGCCAATCCCTTTAGAATTAACATGTAGAACAAGATCTCTTTGGAAATGAGAGATTTCTAGTAATATATTTAACATCATTATGGTTATTACGGGACAGAGACAGGAAGCAAAAAGGAATACTTTATTCCCTTGAAGAGTTAACTTAAATTTCTGAAAGTAAGAAGGGTATAAAGTGAATATATTGAAACTTTATAATCCAGGAAATATATATTCTGTTGTATTGAGAAAGAAAGTATATTATTAATTAGACCTTAGCCAGCTATTTAAGTGCTTTTTAAAAATCATACCTTAGGAAAACTGAATTCAGTATTAAAGCCAACAATGACTTTGTTCTACAGATTATGAAATTTGCCTGAAGCATGTGAACCACACTGTGAATGTTAATTTTCACACTACTTAAGTAAAACTTGAACACTGGTCATGATTTCTGAAATTGGGATGACTATTGTCACAGTTACTTAACATGGAATTGGGTTTTTAAAAATATGCTTAGAGGTAGAGTACCTGATAGTATATTAAAGCCATGCTAGAAGCAGGGCAAGATACTTCAAGAATATTCTTACCAAACAATGAATCTACTATCAGATATTCCAAAATATTCAAATACCTTGTCAAACAATTTTTAACAATTATATCATTAGAATCACTTCATATATACTTTCTTTAAATTAAAATTTCCCTATTTCTCAGACACTATATTTTTTCAGGAACTGAAGAAAAACCATGAAAATGTAATTACTGTACCTCTAAACTCTGCCTTCACTACTGACCTTTGTAAGCAGGCCTTAGCATTTATTATTATCAGGTGGCAAACATTTAATAGGAAAAAGAATATGGTAGTAACTTGTACACTTCTCTAAGCAGTCATAAAGCATTTAAAAGTATTTAACCCATAAATTTTAATTCAGAAGAATGGAACAATTCATCTAAGATGTTATATTTCACTTATTCCTTCAAACTGAAAGTGAAGTCGCTCAGTCGTGTCTGACCCTTTGCAACCCCATGGACTGTAGCCTACCAGGCTCCCCATCCATGGAATCTTCCAAGCAACAGTACTGGAGTGGGTTGCCATTTCCTTCTCCATTTAATTAAAAGGCACAATCCAGTATTATGACTTTTTTAGAATAAAATGTATTTGTGACATTATGCAGTGTTTTAATTTTCACTACTATGCATCAATCTGTTTTTAATATATAACAATATCAATATCCACTTACATTACTCTGTATTTACCTAATATATGTTAATCTTACTTCTCTTAATTGAAACTTAAGTTGATACAATTACTTTCTCTTTCACCATATTATAGTGGTCTTAACTAGAACTTGGAAAAGGAAATGGCAACCCACTCCAGTATTCTTACAGAAAATTACATGGGTAGGGGAGCCTGGCGGCTACAGTCCATGGGTGGCAAAGAGCCAGACATGACTGAGCTCACAAGCAATTTAACTGTAACTAGTTTATAGAAAATCATGTGGAAATATCCTAAATCTACATTAATCGGCAGCATTCTTTGTCCACTGCTTATAATTTTTGTCATTTGAACTAACTATTCAATCTATTTCTAAATATTTGAGCTATACATTCACACCTGATACTTCATTATAAATGTTAGGCATAATAGTTCAAGCAAGAAACTCTACTAATTAGTCTCTTTAAAATTCCATGTCTAAAAATCATATTGACTGATAGCAAAACTCCAAATAAAAAGATATTTCCTCAATTAAAGCCACTTTAAAGAATATCCCAAAGGTAGCTCAATTTATATACTCTAAATAATTCATGATGTTTTTAACATTAGTTTCTATTTTAATATTTATACCCTTTAGCATCCTATGTGGTCTGTGTTACTATACTACCTAACAATACTTACCATACTTATAAAATCATCGTGACTGAAAATGTAATCTAGCAAACATTTGAAAACATTTACAAGAATAGTGAAAGATTACACACAAAACTTAACCTCTAATATTCATAAGTTTTTAATTCTGAAAACCTATGGAATTTTTAAGAATCATAGTGACATTGAGAGAAGAGTGAAGAACTTGAAGATTACTAATTTCTCTAAATGCAAATCTGTATTATAACAATTAACACTACCTATATGAAAATCTCTTACTCATGTTTTTAGTAGAGATTACTGAATAATCATCACTATATTAGTATTAGAATAGAAATTATATTTGAAGAGTCAATAAGCTGAAAAAATCTCCAACTCTTTAGAAGCTAAATAAAGCATGATATTGCTATATAAATTGAAATGATACTTCCTTAATTCAATCACACAATGCTAACCATATAGTTTAAACATAACACTGTAATCAAATTCCAAAATTTGAAGCTGTTAAGGAACATTAAATCAAGGATTTAACAGATGTATACTATCCTGTAAAACATAAAATATGTAGGTTCTATCCCTATAATTCCTACTAAAAAGAAATTTTAACAAATCAATTTATATTCATCATAAAACAAGAAAAAAATCAATTTTTCTTTACATTTCACAGTATTCAATACATTTTTTATAGTTTTACCTTTCGCTCAACCAATGCACATCTGTCGAGCATGAAGCATCATGTTGACAAAAATACATAAACACTGTTCCAGGGAGTGCTTTCATTTAATCCTTCTAGCTCTAGCAAAATCATTGAAGCCATCCTTAATCAGATGATTTGAAAGTCTCTATTTGCTTACAATAATTATATTTCAAAACTCAATTACTAAAAAGTTACACATAAAACAAAACTCATTCGCGGATGGAGTCATAAAATCCTCTAGCGATGGGCTTGTTAAGAAAAAGGTTATTCTTTAATGCCGTTACTATGTGGCTGTATATAGCTCAGGTCAAGCAAGAATGTACCCTGTAAGAAGGATTATGGTACTTAGCTGATTAGTGCCTCACAGTGCTGAAAACTAAATGCATCCTACATCCAAGGCATTTCTGGGCACTATACTCTAAAGAGACAGATTCAAAAATCATAACCATGTTCTCCTATATGAGTTACAGTATTTCTAAAATAACAGGATTCATTGTGTTTGCTATTGATAAGTCTACCACACTGCTTTCACGATAAAATGAAGAGGGATAATAAAAGATGGTGATGGTTTAACAGGACTACTGTGTCATTTCTTTTCAGTTATTCAATAAGAAATTTCTTAATCTTCACGAAAAGAGAGTGCTCTCCTAGAGGTGTAATGAAGCAGGAAGTAGCAGCTTTTATAAAAATTTAATTTAAAAAATGTGCTCATGAGCTAAGAATTTGGTTAGACACTGAGTTCAAATCAAGCTTTGCTCACTTTTATCACTTCAATGCCTCTATTTAGTCATTCAAAACACTAAAAAACAGAAGAAGAAAAAAAAAAAAAGATGACACCATGGATTTCTTTCTACCAAAAGCCAAATACCTAGATGTTAATATTATCCTTCTGAGAATTATGTTTAAGTAACTCCAAATAAACATATAAAACTGAGAAAAAGCCAGCCTTTGTAGAGTACGGAGTGTGCTGTGTTTCCATCTCCAGTATTTCGAGTTTAAATGAGGTTTTAGGGATATGGCATAGCACTATTCAACCACTTATATGAGATAATGGGTGCAGGGGAGGGGAGGAGCAGAGACAGATGAAGTCATTTTTACCCCCCAAGATTCCTAATAAAGATTTGTAGATTATCAAACAGAAAGGCAATAAAAATTCAAGTTAATTCATTTTCACAGGAATATTAACCAATAATAAAATTCAACTACTTAGAGCCCACAGTTCATATCAACCTGAAAAATAATTCCACATAATATTTGACTCTTCCAAGCAGGTAAGTCCAGAAGATTTAGAAACAACATCACAGCTGATGGATAGCCAACTCTCTTCTTTCCTTTTCCTTGCATTCACTTTTAACCCCTCAGTGATCTCCTGGCAGTATTTTCCCAGCTGTAATGCATAAGTCTTCTTCTCCTCTCCCACCAACCTTGCTTCTCTCATTTGTCCATCTCAGATTGTCATTTGTATCATTTCTAACACCACTGCTGCTTTCCCTTTACTCTCTAAAGAATGTTCCAGGTCTCCTATTTCTTCTTCCCCACCCTTTGAGAGTGATATTGTCCTTTTTAAGTCTTTACTTTGAATTTTTTCTCAATTATTACCTAGGTAAGTACCTATACATCCAAAGTTATGATGGTCTAATTTGAGGTTTAAACAGATTTCCTGGGACTATTACAATTTTGGTATCCACTGACCACTTTAGAAGTACAAAATAAGAAAAAGACTATATGAACCAGATACCCGTTTAATTTTATTTTATTCATAACAATATTTTCAACTTATATTTGAAAAATGAAGACCTTATAGGTAAATCTCTAGAAAATGATGCACAAAAGATGCTACCTAATAGTTACATATTTGGGCCATGCCCCACTCCACTATCTTTCCCAAAATTACCATGTCAAAAAATACATGAAGACTAAGCACCATTCTATACTAGAAGATAATTTAAATCAGTAGTAATTTTCTCTTCAAGAAAATTAGAGATACCAAGGGAACATTTCATGCAAAGATGGGTTCAATAAAGGACAGAAATGGTATGGACCTAACAGAAGCAGAACATATTAAGAAGAGGTGGCAAGAATACACGGAAGAATGATACTAAAAAGATCTTCAAGACCCAGATGACCACGATGGTGTGATCACTCACCTAGAGCCAGACATCCTGGAATGCGAAGTCAAGAGGGCCTTAGGAAGCATCACTAGGAACAAAGTTAGTGGAGGTGATGGAATTCCAGTTGAGCTACTTCAAATCTGAAAAGACAATGCTATGTGATGCACTCAGTATGCCAGCAAATCTGGAAAGCTAACCAGTGGCCACAGGACTGGAAAAGGTCAGTTTTCATTCCTATCCCAAAGAAAGGAAATGCCAAAAAATGCTCAAACTACCACACAATAGCACTCATCTCACACGGTAGTAAAGTAATGACCAAAATTCTCCAAGCCAGGCTTCAAGAGTACATGAATTGTGAAATTCCAGATGTTCAAGTTGGTTTTAGAAAAGGCAGAGGAACCAGATATCAAATTGCCAACTTTCTGCTGGATCATCGAAAAACCAAGAGAGTTCCAGAAAAACATCTACTTTTGCTTTATTGACTACACCAAAGCCTTTGACTGTGTGAATCACAATAAACTGTGGAAAATTTTGAAAGAGATGCAAATACCAGACCACCTGACCTGCCTCCTGAGAAACCTGTATGCAGGTCAAGAAGTAACAGTTAAACTGGACATGGAACAATAGACTGGTTCCACATGGGAAAGGAGTACGTCAAGGCTGTATATTGTCACCGTGCTTATTTAACATATATGCAGAGTACATCATGCAAAATGCAGGTCTAGATGAAGCACAAGCTAGAACCAAGATTGCCAGGAGAAATATCAATAACCTCAGATACACAGATGACATGACTCTTGTGGCAGAAAGCAAAGAAGAACTAAAGAGCCTCTTGATGAAAGTGAAAGAAGAGAGTGAAAAATTGGTTTAAAACTCAACATTCAGAAAACTAAGATCATGGCATCCTGTCCCATCACTTCATGGCAAATAGATGGGGAAACAGTGACAGACTTCATCTTCTTGGGCTCCAAAATCACTGCAGATGGTGACTTCAGCCATGAAATAAAAAGACCCTTGCTCCGTGGAAGAAAAGCTATGACCAACCTAGACAGCATATTAAAAAGCAGAGACATTACTTCACCAACAAAGGTCCATCTAGTCAAGGCTATGGTTTTTCCAGTAGTCATGTATGGATGTGAGAGTTGGACTATAAAGAAAGCTGAGCACTGAAGAACTGATGCTTTTGAACAGTTGGAAGAGACTCCTGAGAGTTCCTTGGAATGCAAGGAGATTCAATCATTCCATCCTAAAGGAAATCAGTCCTGAATATTCACTGGAAGGACCAGTGCTGAAGCTGAAACTCCAATACTGAACTGAACTGAAATGAAATGAAATGAACTGAACTGAACTGAACTGAAGATGCTCTATCTACGTCTGTGGCAGCCTTAAAACAGCCTGACAATAAACAAAGATTCACTGGAATCAATATAAAGAAGTACAATGAGCAAGATAGGAGAAATAGAAAAGTAAAAACAGAATAAATAAGTTAACCTACCAACTACCTTCCATAATCACAGAAAGGCTCTAGAGTTATTTCACTCTATTTTCCACTGATAACTTTATATTCAAAACGACTGCCCCTTTATTGAACTTCAACTATTGGTTTCCTATACTTGTTCTCTCCCCCTATTTCTATTTGCTCCAAAGGGACAAAAGATTTTTGGTTAAGGCCTACAATTACACTTATTCAAAAAGAGCAATATCCTCCTATAAAATGAAATAAACATATCTAGAAGTATATATCAAATTTAAAAAGAGATACTGTTTATCTGTAAATCAATCATATGTATAATTAATTTTCATCTTAAATGCTTAATTCCTTACTGAGCAAAGAACCATTCAGGGTTTTAAAATATGGAAAATTCAGGTAAGTGGAGGAGTGGCATTTTCTGTTTCCATTAAGGGTAATTCTTTCCTTCCAAGTGTTCACCAAATCCATGAGGAAATTCTGTTGGATCTACTTTTTGAATATATTTAGAACCAAAACACTTCTCACCAGTTCCACAAGTACATGCCTGGTTTCTCCAGTATTTCTCATGCGTATTACTGGAAAACTTCCTGACTGGTCTTCCTTCACCTTTTTATTTATTATTCATTTATTTGTATTTATTATTGCACAGCAGCAATAATGTACCTCAGATCATATCATTAACATGCTTGAAACCCTTCAACAACTTCCCATTTGGCTTACCATGCCTACAGGACCCAGCCCTTGTCCTCCTCCCCAGCTGCTTTCCCGGCTCACTCAGATCCAGCCACGCTGCCTTCCCTGTACGTTTTCACTTAAGATCATTACTTTGCCTAAATCGCTTTTTCTCCAGAAATCAGCAGAGACAACTAGTCTTCTAGTCAGTAGAAAGCTTCTTTTAATCCTTCTCTCAGTGAGATCTGCGTGAGAATACCACTCACTCTTATTATTTTAGTATATTTCAGGTACAAAGAAAGCACTTTCTGAACAAGATTTTTCTTGGAAGAGAATTCCTGACAACCAAATCAATACAGTACTGTTTGGAGCAACTGCTATGACAAATCAGAACCATATAAACAAAATATATTGTATTTAAATATGGGAAACTTCATTACACAAGCATTTTTGATAACAGAATTTTTCCCATATGATTCCTATGATTTTATAGCATGTTGTATATCTTGATAGAAAGCTGAAAAACTTTCACACTTTCTATGTGATCTGCACATTCAGATCTGACTCAATTAGATTTATTAAAGAAACTGGATTTATCATCCAGTTAAAAGAATGCTCTTTCTCAAACAGCACCTAACATCTGCATCTAGCATGATATATTGGGATCCTTAGTTATCTATATCAAATATTGCACTGGTTGAAATCATGCTTCAATCAGCACCACTGTTTACATATGCAATGTATTCTCTGGAAGATACATGCTCTTGATTTCTTAATTCTTCAAGATGAGTAAACAACTGTCAAGTGGGAGTTTAGCAGAATGTTTTCAAAAGAGGTTGAAAGTAAACTATAATTTTTCTTGGGATACCACTCTTTTTACTCCACTCCCAGTCTCAGAAAGTCTACCCTAAGTCCGTGTATCTACATGGGTTTAATATTAAAATATGATGTAAAATTTAAGGAAATTTTACCGAAGAGGTAAAGATCTTCTTTTTGATAATTTTGTTCTTTACCTGAAGTAATTTCCCCTTCAGTAAATCTCTCTTAGCCTCTTAGCAGCTGTCCCCCACACTCTTCTACAAATTCCCTATTCCCTATTCCCGTAATACAGACAGGAGGAAAAAAAGTATGACGTTTGCTAATGCTAGGTCCCAAAGAAGATGAGACAGTGTGATGGATGCCACTGGTGGGACTGAGTTATGAAGGAAGACTGTCAAATCTTAACAAGTGATTTCCTGTGATTTTATAATATTCAAAACATGATATCCTCTTTTAAACACCACATTAATTGAGAGAGAAACCATGCGAATGATGAGTCACCAGAGCAGACACTGGAGTTAGGCCTTCCTTTTGAACGCAAGAATGTTTTGTGATATAAATCCCTCCAGATAAATCATGTATTTTATCACTTTTATAACAAAGTTTCTTTAGCAATGTTGAAAGTAATTGGTAGAAAATAATGTCACACAGTGAAATTAGTTGCATAACTTTATTTATGCTTTGTCTCTAAAAATGTGTTAGGTAACAAGTTAAAAATAGGTGAATTTTTAGGTCACTTAAATTCTTCTGAATGAATAGAAAGTGCAACTCTGGCAACAACTGTGACGATAACACACATTTGTTGTGCTGGCCCTATGTCATCTGTTTCTCTTCTTTCTTTAGAAAGGAAGAAATGTCTCCTCCCTTTTCAACCTTGTAGTCTGGTTTGGACTGAACCGGCCTCACATGCCCTGGGGATGAACCATGGTTAGCAAAGACCATCCCTGCATGCACTATTCCTGTTGTAATGATCAGCACAGTGACCTAAGCTAGGCCAATTGCCATGATTCTTAAGGACATTTCACTGTCAGTGGTGACACAGATTTCCTGTTTTGTGATTGAGAAGTCATATAACTCTCAGAGCTACTAAAGTCAACTTGGGGTCATGAGTTGGGGAAGTCTTCCCAAAATGGAGTTAATATCCACCTAGTGAAAATTAAAAATAGAAAGAAAGAACTAACAAAATGTTATAGACCAATTATACTTCAAAAACACAACAATAAACTCAGAGCAAAAAAGATAAGATTTGCAGTTACCAGAAATGAGGGATGTGGAATTGGAAGACGGCAAGTCAAAAATTAAAAACGTCAATCATTAAAGAAAATGTCAGACAATTATTTAAAATGTGCTATTTTTTCTAGATTTTATGAATCTATGGTATTTATCAGCCTTTCAACTTTGTGATTTCTATGATTTATTTTTCCTTTCTAAGTAAATATTGACATTTGTACTTAATTTTGAACTTGTGATTTTGATTTCTTTTCTTTAAGAGGGTCACATAAATTTGGTAAGCTTCACGCTCTACAAGTCTGGACCTGATTCTGGTAGAAGATGAAAGATCATAGAGATTTGAAGATATATTCAAGCTTTGCATAGGTACTTTAAAAAAAACATTTTAATAATAAAAATGAGTTACATGACTTAAAAAAAGTTATAAACATCGAGTTGTAAGATAAACTTGGGATGTAATGAACAAAATAATAATTAACACTGCTGTATATGTGAAAGTTGTTAAAAGAGTACATCCTAAGAGTTCTCACACAAGGAAAAATATTTTTTATACTTCTTTAATTTTGTATTTATGAGATGATGAATGGTCACTAAATTTACTGTGATAATCATTTCATGATGTATGTAAGTGAATCACTACTGTTATACACCTTAAACTGTATGTCACTTATATCTTAACAAAACTAGAAAAAAAAATTAAAAACAAAATGAAGGAAATTATAACCTAAGTCACATTCTATGAGATTCAGGATCAATCCTCACCCAAAGCAGCATGTACCTCTGGAGTTTTGATTCTGGTAAACTACTAAATTCTTTTTTATTTTTTAAGCCAGTCACGGTTGAGTTTTCTATTACTTGCAACTGAAGTCTTCTTGGCTGGCACACAATCTCTAATACAGACTCTAAAATCTGTTTATTACTTTCTCATCAGCTGCCATGATGCTTATGAACTCTGTTTCTATGGAAATTGGTTTTTCCTTTGTGAAAAGCAAGCACACTGGGACTTGTATTCTATAGTCATGTTGTTTCTTTAAAGAAGTTTTACACTAAAAATAGTCATCTAATGAGATCAAAATCTTTACTGGGATCAAAAAATCACAAGACTGGATGCTTGGTTTTAAATTTCATTTGATAATTATGACAGTAGACTGATTCTATTTAAGACTAGAAAGCAATAAAAACAAATGACATCCCACATGTCTCAAGCAACAGTAATAAACTACTTTTTTTTAAGTAATTCACAATAAACTATCTCCCACCTAACTTTAAAGCTAATTCAGAAATACATAAAAGAGATAGTAGACAGCAAATGACATATTACTTCTATTACTGATAAAGCTGGAAAACTAACCTACCAAAACCCTAGAACATTAAGTCTAGAACTGTTACAAAAAAGCAGCTCTACTGAACATAGGACTTCATGATGTAGGGTTCACGACACTGTAAGTCAATGAGACAGTAGTAGAGAATTAGCTTTACAGAGTTCATAGAGGTGAACCAGGACTAAAGGCAAAAGAGAATATGGCAGACAAAGTTGGTTGTGTTTTTTCATCTTACAAATAGAATCAAAATTTTATGCAGATCAACAGTGTGCTTAGGATAAAAAAATTACTTTTCTGGGGCTTTTATGGCTAGAGGCAGTTATATTACATAAATCAGGCAAATAATATTTAGATAGAAGTTTACTAAGTACAGCTTCTATCAAAGCTATTTATTCCCAAGTAAGAGATAGACCCAACTGGCATGCACCTTTCATATTAATACTTTGTCCTTCCTCCGTCATGACTGAAATGTGGTCCTACTTCCTATAATTCAACAGTCCTCTTTTAATCATAAGTTTGAGAGTCACACACTACAGGTACTAAGGCAATGAGCAAGAAAAGGGAAACAAACAGAAAAAACAAATGCATAGGTCTCTGTTGATTTCCTTGAGTAGTCTATTTCCAGATTTGTTTTTACATGAGAAAAACATAAACTCCTTTATTTAAATGTTGCAGTTATAATATATGTGTTACATATAGCTAAATACAATGCTGAGGTCAGAGAAAGATTTGCTTCCAGAGAGAAGTCTAAGGTAACTGGAGTCATTAGCAACCTGGCTGCTATTTCAGTAGAAAATAAAGTAAATCAGAGGCTCCCAGAGATGAGAAGTTCTAGGAAAAAAAAATAGGTGCAGGTTACGTAATGCATATAAGCCAAGGGGAGAGTGATTTCAAATGGAAGAGGCAGACTAGTACAGTGCAGATGTTAATTCATTATCTAGCAGGGCACTGGAGCCAAGAGCCCATTGTAAACATCTCCTCCTCACTCTGTTCAGTGATGTCACACTGGCAATTTAAAATCAGCCACGTCGGCAATGTTTACATCATGAAAATTAGCAAATGCTGCAAATCAGGATTTCTTTATTTTTTTCCTTTATAAAGCTGATTGTCCAATATTTACCAGCACACTACTGGTTATACCCCACTGCGCAGCTAAACAAGAACCTAGAAAAAAGTGCAATGGTTAGCCAAAGAGCTATCACTATTAATATGAGACTTCATTAGTGCAAAGAATACCTAAGAGAGAGCCTGACATTTAGCAGGAGTTCAGTCACTGTTTGAGAAAGTAAGAGAAGAAAGGAGAATAAACCAATTCTTTCTTGGTTATAGATTATAATAGAGTTAATTTTAGGTTTCAAAAGAACTGAAAACAAGGTAACAAATTCCTCAGGTTTTAACTTAATGATACCTGAAAATCTTTTCAATTCTTTGAAAGTGCATTCCACTCCTGATCCTACACTATTCTCTTTGAGTTGCATGTTGTGACAGAGTTTAAGTGCATTTATAAAATCAAAACATGTTAGAGCTTTAAAAAATCTTAGCAAGCATGATTCCAAAGATCCAATTGTTAGTATAATGACAGAGACAGGGAAAGAGCGTGTCGAAGAGCATTTAAAGTTCCCTGAGTTATCGATCCCTGAATTGGGAAGATCCTCTGAAGGAGGGCATGGCAACCTAGCCCAGGGTTCTTGCCTGGAAAATCTCGTGGACAGAGGAGCCTTGTTGGGCTACAGTCTATGGGGTGACAAAGAATCAGACATGACTGAGCAACTTTCAATTCACGAGTTATACAGAGAAAACTGAAAGTGGTTATCATTAGATGGCACTATATTATACAATAGAATCTATATCTTGAGATACCCAAAATAAATAAGTATGCTTGTTTTTTTCATTATTCTAGATTTGAATAGTATGTAAAATCCCTTTATATCATTTTATTTATTGGAATTATTTATGCATAATTCTTGGCACAAATAATGTTAGATGGCACAAAAACTAAAATACAGAAAAGAATTACATAGAAACAGAAAGCTGGAATCAAACTCAGCAGTGACACAGGGGACCAGAAATAAAAGCTGGGTGAAGATTTAGAAAGCTCATGTACCATACTAGGCAAAGAAGAGGTCATCAGATGTTTCCTGTTAGTGAGTTAACTCAAGCAATAATCTGGTTAAACCAAGGGGCAGGAGTAAGTCTAATGGTAGGGAGATCAACTGCATTATTCCACTAATTCTGGTAAGAAATTATGGGGTCCTTAATAAAGTAGTGGAAAGAAATGAAAAAAATATATTTAGGAGGTTAAATTGTGAAAGTTTTTGATGGATTCAATACAGAAGTTAAAAAAAAAGAGAGGAAACAAAAGCTATCAATTTTATTCCTTGTGGGATTGAATAAGTAAGATTTAGAGCACAGAAAAAGGAAAAAGTTTGTAGGAAAATATATATTCTATTGTCCAATGAATAAATGTGTTTCATAACTGAATCTGGCAGTGTTCCTCCATCACTGAACAAAAGAGAAGATATCCTAACTATCCAATATGAGTATTTTTGTCTACTGGTAGATTATATTTTTATAGTGCATATATGAGTGCTTGAATATGTTATGCCATAACTTAATGTGTGTGGTGGAGAGTATTATGTGCTTAGTCTTTGCAACCTCATAGCCAACCAAGCTCCTCTGTGTCCATGGGGATTCTCCAAGCAAGAATACTGGAGTGGGTTGCCATGCCCTCCTCCAAGGGATTTTCCCAACCCAGGGATCGAACCCAGGTCTCCCGCATTGCAGGTGGATTCTTTACCATCTGAACCACCAGGGAAGCCTGAAGGGTAGTATGAATTACTGATTCAATCATTATGTGGTGGTAGTGGCTGTTTAGGTAAACTGAGCATTGACTGTACCAGATAATTTTATGTGTATTCACTTTCAAAATAATCCTATAAAGAAAGCACTCTTATCATTACCCCATTTTTCTGATATGTAACCTAATAAGCACAAAGTAATTTAACTTTGCCTAAAATCACACAGCTAGGAAAGGATACAGGAAGAATTTAAAACTAGTAAAAGAAAAGGCTGCCCTTATAGCTATCAGCTTGTAGCTGGCCTAGTTGCTGTTGGTTAGGCTCTTGTATGCTCCCAGTAAATGAAAACAATTTCATAGAATATTATCATCAGATAAGAGCTTTCTGTTACTATTATGGAACAAAGCAAAAACAATACCACTCCATAATCAGGTCTGAACACAGATAAAAGCAAACACACTGTGTAATGAAAATGAGCAAACATTCCTCTCCCCTAAATGCAAAATGACTCTGTTTCTTCTCCAGTAGCAGTGCTAAGTAATGTTCTGTTCATCCCACTTCCTCTCCCAAACCACCTAATACAAGTGCAAATCCTGTAACAAGCTTCCCTGAACCCCTTCTCGCAAACATACCCCACAGTTTCACAAGGCATGTGGTTTTCCCATCTGCAGCAAATAATAAGACTCAACTTTGCTTGACTAAAGACGTGTTCCTGGTTGGGTTTGGTTAATGGATAACACTAGCTCTGCAGGCTCCAGGGTTTCGGCCTTAAACACTATGCTGTATGTGAACACTCCTCATAAATGAAAGGTATCAGGGAAATTGTCAGTCTTAAAGTCAACTAAATAGCTGGGAAAAGTGACAAATAAAACTAAAAACTAGTGGATTTGATTTAAAAATTTAAGCACTTGCAGTTAAATGTTTAACATATAGGCCTAATTAATGATGCATGAAATGTTATATGCTAGATTTTTTAATGTCTTATTCCACATTAGAACTACATACTACATTCATAACTACTTATAAAGAATATAAAGAATGAAAATCTGATCACATTTTAACAAAATAACAGGCAATATCTGTCTTAAACCTAGCTCTAAGATCATGGCTTCTGGTCCCATTATTTCATGGCAAATAGATGGGGAAACAGTGGAAACAGTGGCAGACTTTATTATTCTGGGCTCCAAAATCACTGCAGATGGTGATTGGAGCCATGAAATTAAAAGACGCTTGCTCTTTGGAAGTAAAGTTAAGAACAACCTAGACAGCATATTAAAAAGCAGAGACATTACTTTACCAACAAAGGTCTGTCTAGTCAAAGCTATGGTTTTTCCAGTAGTCATGTATGGATGTGAGAGTTGAACCATAAAGAAAGCTGAGTGCCGAAGAATTGATGCTTTTGAACTGTGGTGTTGGAGAAGACTCTTGAGAGTCCCTTGGACTGCAAGGAGATCCAACCAGTCCATCCTAAAGGATATCTGTCCTGAATATTCATTCAAAGGACTGATGCTGAAGCTGAAACTCCAATACTTTGGCCACCTGATGCAAAGAACTGACTCATTTGAAAAGACCCTGATGCTGGGAAACATTGAAGGCAGGAGGAAAAGGAGACAACAGAGGATGAGATGGTTGGATGGCATCACCGACTCGATGGACATGAGTTTGAGCAAGCTCTGGGAGTTGGTGATGGACAGGGATCACAAAGAGTCGGATACCACTGAGTGACTAAACCGAACTTACTGACACCATACTACCAAGAAGTAAACATTTTTATGTTAAACACTGAGATTTTAAGAGTTGTTCATTACTGCTATATAGCCTTGCCAATCATGAATTACTCTTACATATTCCCTTCTAGGGAAATACAGGCTGTTCTCTGACTACAAACCCCCTACTTCCACTCTCTTTCCAATTACCTTTTCCTCTGTTGAAATAGACACAGGTTAGTTAAATCAATAACTCCACTACCTAAATACTTAGCTAACCAGAGACTAGAATGTTACCATCCCCCTCCTTACTAGAACCTCTAGAAGCTACAAGCAATTCAGCGATTCCCTTCACTTGGTTTTTGGTAGAGAAGGATAATATGCGTGTGTGCTAAGTTGTTTCAGTCGTGTCTGACTCTCTGCGACCCTATGGTCTGTAGCTTGCCAGGCTCCTCACTCCATAGGATTCGCCAAGAATACTGGGGTGAACTGCCATGCCTTCCTCCAGGGTATATTCCCCACCCAGGGATCAAACCCTGTCTCTTATATCTCCTGCCCTGGCTTGCGTGTTCTTGACCACTAGCGCCACCTAGGAAGCACAAAGGATAGAATATTCCTTCCCAAAGTAGTAGGAAGGGAAGGAGGTCACTGGGCTCCTCCCCAGGCTCCAGACTCATTATTTGCATTGCTTTCTTCCTCCTTCCTTCTCCCCAGTCTCTTACTACAGAAAGTGAAGATTCCCCTGGGGGTGATGACTGAAGATAGCTTGCAGTTAATCTACTATTGAAAACTCTGAGAGAATTGGGTCCCAATTACAGGCAAGATTGTTTTTTTAAAGAAGGGGTATTTAATACTTTTTGTTCACACATTAGGTTCAGTCTTTAATTCCAAAGCAACAGAAAAAGATTCACTTCAGTATCTCATGTTATCACAAGCTATCATTTTTAGTACTTATTTAAGCTTACTCAGTATCGAAATTTTCTTCAAGCCACAATTACCTATTTCAATTGTACATTATAAACAACCACTCAGATTGAATCCATCTATACACATGTATAAGTGACAAAAATATCCTCTAAGGAGCCTCTATTTGCTTTCTCTGTAAGATCCATGATTCAAACTAGAAAGTGAAGATCCCTCTAGTTCTACCTTTTGCAATCCTTTAACACTGTATACTCTATGATCCCATAATACTAAATGCAGTGTTATAGGATTTTTACTACCCATTTAGGAGAAATACACCACAATAACTTTAGGTAATTAGGTTCTGAGTTAAGGTTAGCCCAGTGAATCTCCATGCTAATTTAATCCTCCTAATGTTACATAATAATCCAATGCTTTTCTATATACCAACACTAAAACAAGTTGGAAAGGTCACATATTTACTTTAATATTTAAAATTTAATGAGCATTTTCCTCTTTGATTGAATAAAGGCACACAGGAGGCTTCCCAGGTGGCTCAGTGGTAGGGAACCCAAATGCCAGTGCAGGAGACACAGGAGATGCAGATTCAATCCCAGGGTCAGGGACATCCTCTGGAGAAGGAAATGGCAACCCACTCCAGTAATCTTGCCTGAGAAATCCCATGGACAGGAGGAACCTGGCAGGCTACAGTCCAGAGCCGGACACAACTGAGCGCGCGCACACACACACACACACACACACACACACACACACACAGCACACAAGATCCAATGACTACTACCAAAATAAATATCAAATTTTTAAATACATAACACAAACTTTAAAAAGTTACTTAATTAACATTGACTATAGTACTTGGTAAATAATAATGTCAGCAGCAACTTTCACATGTTCAAAGGTTTCTGAACGTCCTACTATGGGTAGGAGGTTGGTATTTGTACAAACTAATATTCTCCTGGCTATGCTAAAATAAATAGGGTCTTGGATGTTTTGGTTTCTTGGAAAAAAAGCCAAAACATAATTATACAAATATAAAGAGAGTAATTATACTATTTGGGCTTTTCTAATGTACTCTCCCACATTTTAAACTGTTCGTTAATAGTTTATTTGAGAATATATACATACGTAATATAAAATGTTACTTATTTTCCTAATACAAATCTGTATTAAAAGGATTTTAACAGAACTAATGACTGAATATGGGCTTCCCAGGTGGCGCTAGTGGTAAAGAAGCCGCGGTGTCAATTCGGGAGACTTAAGAGACACAAGTTTGATCATTGGGTCAGGAAGATCCTCTGGAGGGGGGAATGGCAACACACCGCAGTATTCTTGCCTTCAGAATCCCATGGACAGAGGAGCCTGATGGGCTACAGTCCATGGGTTCACAAAGAGTCAGAGATGACTGAAGCAACTTAGAACACACGTACGCATGCAACAGGGTCTCTGGGTTGGGAAGATCCCCTGGAGATAGGAACAGTTACCCATTCCAGTATTTTGGCCTGAAGAATTCCTTGGAATGTATAGTCCATGGGGTCACAAAGAGTCAGACATGACTGAGTGACTTTCACTTCACTTCACTTCATGCATGCGATAACTGAACATAATAAACAATTTTGTGATTCTTCAAAAAAAGACTAGATTCAACCCCTCCTAATAAATTCTCAGAGACTTTCCTTCTTAGTTTTTCTGCATAGACTCAATTCCATTCATTCACTCACTCGTATCCAACTCTTTGAGACCTCACAGACTGCAGCACTCCAGGGTTCCCAACTTCTGAAGCCTACTCAAACTCATGCCCAATGAGTCTGTGATGCCATCCAACCATCTCATCCTCTTTTGCCCCCTTCTCCTCCTGCCTTCAATCTTTCGCAGGGTTAGAGTCTTTTCAAATGAGTCAGTTCTCTGCATGAAGTGGCAAAAGTACTGGAGTTTCAGCTTCAGCATCAGTCCTTCCAATGAATACTTAGGATTGAAAAGAAGAGAAGTGAAAAGCAAAGGAGAAAAGGAAAGATATTCCCATCTGAATGCAGAATTCCAAAGAATAGCAAGGAGAGATAAGAAAGCCTTCCTTAGCAATCAATGCAAAGAAATAGAGGGAAACAACAGAATAGGAAAGACTAGAGATCTCCTCAAAAAAAATAGAGATACCAAGGGAACATTTCATGCAAAGATGGGCTCGATACAGAAATGGTATGGACCTAATAGAAGCAGAAGATATTAAGAAGAGGTGGCAAGAATACACAGAAGAACTGAATAAAAAAAAGATCTTCATGACTCAGATAATCATGATGGTGTGATCAGTCACTCAGCTAGAGCCAGACACCCTAGAAGGTGAAGTCAAGTGGGCCTTAGAAAGCATCACCACAAACAAAGCTAGTGTAGGTGATGGAATTCCAGTTGAGCTATTTCAAATCCTAACAGATGATATTATGAAAGTGCTGTGCTCAACATGCCAGCAAATTTGGAAAACTCAGCAATGGCCACAGGATTGGAAAAGGTCAGTTTACATTCCTATCCCAAAGAAAGGCAATGCCAAAGAATGCTCAAACTACCACACAATTGCTCTCAACTAGCATGCTAGTAAAGTAATGCTCAAAATTCTCCAAGTCAGGCTTCAGCAATATGTGAACCGTGAACTTCCAGATGTTCAAGCTGGATTTAGAAAAGGCAGAGGAACCAGAGATCAAATTGCCAACATCCACTGGATTATCGAAAAAGCAAAAGGGTTCCAGAAAAATATCTACTTTTGCTTTATTGACTATGCCAAAGCCTTTGACTGTGTGGATCACAATAAACTGTGGAAAATTCTGAAGAGATGGGAATACCAGACCATCTGACCTGTCTCTTGAGAAACCTGTATGCAGGTCAGGAAACAACAGTTAGAACTGGACATGGAACAACAGACTGGTTCCCAATAGGAAAAGGAGTACATCAAGGCTGTATATTGTCACCGTGCTTATTTAACTTATATGCAGAGTACATCATGAGAAACGCTGGGCTGGAAGAAGCACAAGCTGGAATCAGGATTGCCAGGAGAAATATCAATAACCTCAGATATGCAGACAATACCACCTTTATGGCAGAAAGTGAAGAGGAACTAAAAAGCCCCTTGATGAAAATGAAAGAGGAGAGTAAAATAGTTGGCTTAAGGTTCAACATTAAGAAAACTAAGATCATGGCATCTGGTCCCATTACTTAATGGGAAATAGATGGGGAAACAGTGGAAACAGTGTCAGACTTTATTTTTTGGGCTCCAAAATCACTGCAGATGGTGACTGCAGCCATGAAATCAAAAGACACCTACTCCTTGGAAGGAAAGTTATGGCCAACCTGGATAGTATATGAAAAGCAGAGACATTACTTTACCAACAAAGGTCCATATAGTCAAGGCTATGGTTTTTCCAGTAATCATGTATGGATGTGAGAGTTGGACAGTGAAAAAGGCTGAGCACCAAAGAATTGATGCTTTTGAACTGTGGTGTTGGAGAAGACTCTTGAGAGTCCCTTGGACTGCAAGGAGATCCAACCAGTCCATCCTAAAGGAGATCAGTCCTGGGTGTTCATTGGAAAGACTGGTGTTGAAGCTGAAACTCCAATACTTTGGCCACCTCATGAAAAGAGTTGACTCATTGGAAAAGACCCTGATGCTGGTAAGTATTGGGGGCAGGAGGAGAAGGGGACGACAGAGGATGAGATGGCTGGATGGCATCACCGACTCAATGCACATGGGTTTGGGTGGACTCCAGGAGTTGGTAATGGATGGGGATGCCTGGCAAGCTGCGGTTCATGGGGTCACAAAGAGTCGGACACGACTGAGCGACTGTAGTGAACTGACCTGAACTGAACTCAACAGAATCATGAATTTCCCTGAGCAAAATTTTATATAAAAGTGTAAAGTAGTCTGTGAACTATTCTCAAATTTTCTAAGAAAAGATTCTTCAGATTTGGAGGGGAAAAAAAAACCTCAAAGTTTAGTGTAACAATACTGAATGTCTCTACCTATTATATTAATATCTAAAGGGGGAAAAAACCTCAGCTTATACTTCTTTGGGAAGTTTTTTACAGAGATCTGAGTGATCTATAGTTTGCCACCAACTTAAAGCTGATGATTTTTCAATGGAAATATTTAATTGATGTTTATTGTAGCTATTATTAGATATAAGCTATATTTACCATGAGAACAACTGGTGTTTTGGTTATTTAAAAATGAATATTTCACTATTATATATAAGGTAGACAACTAACAAGGACCTACTGTATAGAACAGGAAACTCTACTCAATATTCTATGATAACATGTATGAGAAAAAAATCTTAAAAGGAATGAATATATGTATATGTATACCTGAATCATTTTGCTGTACACCTGAAACTAACATAGCATTGCAAATCAAATATATTCCAATAAAATTAAAATATTTTTAAAAATAAAAATGAATGTTTTTAGATACATCCTGAAAACTATAAAAGGTCTTCAACTTTCTCCTTCCTTGTGTCCAATTTCATCCCTTCTTTTCAAATTGTCAGGCAAACTTGTTCCCAGTAAATTCAGACAAAGAAAAACTTTGTGTGTGTTTATTTCATTTATAATTGAACTGCTAAAATTAGCCCAATTCTGTATGAGTCCAGAATATTACATCCATACTGTATTCTGTTTGTCACTAGTTGTGTTTCTTAATTCTATTGTTGCTGATTCGCTTCATGCAAACTAGCTGCTATGTCATAAGAAAAAAAAACCCACAAAAACAGATTCTGGTCTTGCTGGCAGTTGCAACCACAGTCTTAAAGTAGCCTCTTCACTCTCCAATAATTCAGGGGGAAACAATCATTACTATCTATCCTATCTTAGAGTAAGGATATAGAAACTGCAGTGGAAGATTTCTCTAAATATCCATCTGCTTGAATATCACTTGCAGCATCTATACAGGAAAAGATAGGGAGCGACAATACAACCCAGATGTCTCTGACCTTTTCTTGGCTCTTTGCAGTGCTGAATAATAGAATATTTAGTTATTTTTCTAAAAGTATAATTACATTTTTATGTGTTATTTACCCTTATATTACAATCAATAATACAAACAGAAAAAGAAATCATAACATATATTCAGTCCCATTTTTGACATTACTATAAATAACCTCTTTGATTTATTAAGATCAAGCTATGCCATCTTTTTAATCTTCAGCTTTTGGGCTGGACACGTGCATGTGTGTGTGTAAATACATGTATCACATACACACATATACATATATAATTGGCCTGCAGGTAGCAACTGTAAGAAGAGGGAAGTAAAACTATTTTCTGAATATGAAGAAAAAGCAAAAAATATATACACAATGGTTAGTCACATATTTGAAAGCTCATTGTTTTATCTACGTAAAAAACAACTTCTTTTTTACATTTTTTTCTTTGATTTTTTTTATTCCACTCATTTCAAGGATTCTTTCTCATAACATGTTCAGACTTTACAGATCTTATGGATATCACAAGTATTTTTAAATTATTAAAATTACAGGGAAACTTTATAGATAACTAGAAAAACAGAATAAAAAATAGCCCATAATTGTTACCAAGAATATACCAGTAGAAAATTCACACGCATTTTAACAACTTCCCTAGTTCAAAAAAATGATAAAATTGTTATGCAATTATTTGACTGTGACTGCACTTTTTACCTTCCTTTTGATCTATCATATTGCTTCATAAAGAAGAAAGCTTTAAATGATATCAAAAGAGTTATTCACTAAGCACTGTGCCCTTCAGGTCTGAATGTAAAAATTCACATCTGGTGTGACAATAAACAATTTAGAACATGAAACTATAAAGTACAATGAGAGTTTAAGATTGATTTTCCAAAACTCTGACAAAGTGAATAAATACCTAGGATGTTCTTTAACGTTTATCTAAAAGTTGCCAGTACTTTACCCTACTCAAAGACATCACAGATTTAATATAGAAAATTATATCATTGATATACTTTATACTCAATCTTATCCAGTAGTAGATACTGAGTAAGAAAAAAACCCAAGATTCTAAATATACTTTCAGATAAGAAGATCATGTGCAACAGGGCAGATCCAATATATTTCAATCATTCATATTAAAAATACATGACTTACCTACTAAACCCCAAGCCTACTTTTCTTAGCTCTGCTCCCTTTAGAGCCGTTAACAGGAGATACAAGTGCAAAGTAAAATTAGTACGTCATGCAGAAAGAATATGTGGCTATTAAAGATAAAAAGATCAGAATGAGGGTGCCTCCAGTTTCTTAACCCTCAACCAAAATCCAGAGCATTTGGTCTCTGCCATTCACTGGAGAACTAAAGAGGCACAAGGGAGCTACCCAGGAAGATGATCCTTCCTCCAAGACAGCAGCCTCTGTAACAGGACTCCAAATGGCACAGGCACCAGAGGGAATTACTGAGCTGTCACTGACTTAGGGGCCTCGAGTGTCAGGGAAAGAGAAGTTGGTTGTCAACTTATTATCAATGCCAAGTTTATATCACATTTAAAAAATAAATACCAATACCCAGTTCATTAAAATGCTTTATTAAAATGGGATAGTATTTTATTCTCTTCCTCTACAAAAAAGTTACAATGCCTATCTTGGGGATTTTTCTTATGCAGACATCTGATAAAATAACTACATTTAAATAGTGAGTATTCCATTAATAATGGCATCTTCCAAGTATAAGAAAAATTTCTGGAAAAGTGAGTGAAAAGAAAAACATGTTAGCAACTTGCTAGTTAAGATATTGAAAAATTTCCCAATTTTAAACTATAGCTATCCTTGCAGTATGAAATTCATTCAATATTTAACTTTTTCTATATTCATTCTCTTTACTCAAGTTACATGTAAACACATATTTAGGTCATTTTTGTTTTCAACACTTTTTCTCACTAGCGACTCTGTGCTATATACATATAAAAACAGCCAAAACAGCCAATTCTACGTAAAAGGATAAAACACTAACATCAGTCCTTAAGTCTCTTTATTCCAAGAGGTGCATGTAATTTTTCTTTTTCCTGATGGCAGACACTGACTGTTACTGTCTCTCCCAGCTCCCCTTCACCAGGCTGATGAATCCTTTCCCCGGAGCTGTGTGCGCTGGCTGCTATAAAGACGTTCATTCCCCATTTCAGCAAACTGTCCTCCTCAACTAACAGGAGTCACCTTCTCTGGAACATAGTGCTGACAATTCTATACCCCAAGTATGGCCCGGGGCCAATGCCCTCCTGAGACAGGGATGCCAAAGTCTACCACTCTTGCCTCAAAGGAGAAAACACTGTCATATGATTAACTCAAGATTTAAGCCCCCAAACATACACCTTCCCACACATACACATACCCAGGCTAGGCTACACTCGGCCAAGGTGAGGCTTTACTAGAGACCCCTTCAGCTGACCATCCCTCTCCTGCTGTTTCCTCTTCCCTAGCCTGCTTCTATCACTTCCTTAAAGGTTGTTCCTGAAGAACAGATCCTAAACAAATCATATACACAGAAATCCCTGTCTCAAGCTCTGCTTCTAATGAACTTGACCTAAGACAATAAATGGGCTTCCCTGGAGGCTCAAACAGTAAAGAATCTGCTTGCAGTGCAGGAGACGCAGGTTTGAACCCTGGCTCACAAAGATCCCCTGGAGAAGGAAATGGCAACCCACTGCAGTATTCTTGCCTGGAGAATTCTATGGACAGAGGCAGGCTACCATCCACGGAGTTGCAAAGAGTCAGACACGACTGAGCAAATAACATACATAGGACAAAAAGCATCACGGGTCAGTCTAGGAGATAGACTCTAAGAAAGATCTGGAGTTGGCTCACTCACTAGCTAACCGGAAAGAAGTAGCCTCTTACTGGTGTAAGTGGAACACCACTTACACGGTCCTTGACAAGCAGTGGTGATGAAGTTGTCAAGATTTTCATCTGCAGTGAACTGCATTGGATTATAGGTAGAAAGGGATACATTCAATCGCGTAATATCTCAGTCATTTGAGGAATATGAGAAAAACTAACTATAAAGACTGAAATTGGATGGCTGTTACGGAATGCCAGACAGAGGCATTGAAAATTTGAAAATAACAAGTTCAGGGCAGCCAGCCACCAATATAAAGCAAAGCAGAGTCAAAGGACCTCCCTAGCCTCATTTAAAGGGTCCTCTTCCCTTAAAGCCAGATGAAAGAGCCAAAGACTAGTTCAGAATTTAATTATAAGAGTGAAAGAACTTCAGAAATAGCTAAAATCTCAGCCTTTTCCATGTCAAAGTGAGGAGCATCAGAAACATGAGACTTGAGATGGGACTCCCTAAGGAGATACACACGAGGTCACTGAAACTCAGAATCCCTGAGTCCTATGGAAGTGACCTACCCTCCCCATCTCAAATTATTGAAAGACAGAGGACCCCCTTGATTGAAGACTATGCAGAAGGCTCAAGTCATGTACAGGCCTCCCAACACTCTGCTGGTTTCCCTCAGGATCTGCCACCTGATCAAAAAGGGTCAAATCTTAATAAAACCCAATTGAGAAAGTACCGGCTTTGTGAAGGATAAAAAGAGATTATACCTCCAAACAGAACCTAGCCAACACATATCAATAGGAACTGGGAGAGTATGACTGGCAGTGAATCCTACAAGGGCTAGGTGGAAGAGGGTAAAATATAAAGCTAGATAAGAGAATTTAGATAAGACAGGATTTTTAACTCTGGCAATGGCCACAGCAGATGCTATTAATATGCAACTAGATTGCTCCTGAAAGCTTAAAAGTGATGATCCGCATTAAACGAAATAGAGATGCCAGCACTGCCCTAGAAAATTGTTGAAGGAGGCATCAAAAAACTTAGTGAAGTGTGTATGATGGAATAGTCAGCCTCAGAAGACTGAAAAATGTTCTGGCTATGTTCCTCAGGAGAACTCAGAGGACTTACCAACTTGATACAAAAATGCACTAGTGAGGTAACGGTCGTCTGCAGGCCCAGGTTAGTAGAAGATGCTATTGGAAAACTGGGCTCCCTCGTATCAATGGAAAGGATGGGAGTGGGGAAGATCCAGACATTGTGAAGAGTGGATACATGATCCATGGGATCTAAAGCACCATCGTAACCCCACCACCACCAGTTAGAGAAGGGGCGAGTAGCGTCAACCATAAATGGAGTCCCAGCCCATGTCTATCTCACAGTGGACCCATGGGTTATTTACCTGATTTCCAAATGTATAAAAATCAGAATGGATGACATACTCAGCAATCGGCAGAAACATAACGTTGATTTTTTTTTTTTAACCTGGAGAGCTCCTGTTACCTTACAACCACTGTCAAGATGGTAAGTGAAAATTGATTTGCATACTGAGGGAAACTTCAATGACTAGGACCATTCTCAGAGACTTAAATGGTGGCATATTGTGACTCCTGTAACACGCCCACTTAATCCACCAGTCTGGCCTTTGCCAATCCAAACAGACCATGGGAGATGATGACATACTACTATAAACATAACCAAGCTGTAAACCCCAGATTCAACTGTTGTGCCAACCGTGGTATCTTTACTAGAACTGATTAACACAGTATTAAATAAGTGATGTGTTGTTATTTATTTGGTGAAAGTAATTTTCCACCATCAGAAAGGAATATTTGAAGCAATTTACATTCACATAGGCCAAACCACTGTATATCTTCAGACTTACCCCAAGTAAACGTTAATTTTCCTGTTCTCTGATATAGTCAGAAGGAAACTTACTAACTAAATAAATGTTTCACAGAATCACTTTGGCCAACTATTTTGATAATAGTCTGTTAAGTGTACCAGAACAGCAACTGGATGGTAATTCACATGCATTCCAGAAGAGGAAGTAAGAGAGAAACCTCAAAAGCTTATGTTTTTAGGATTTCAGGGTTATGGAACACCCCAGAACATCTCTAACATAAAGGAATGTTGATTGCACCTTAGCCTCTGAACACTAAGAAAAAAGTCTAAAATTTGTTAGAACCTATCAGTTTTGAAGGTAGCATATTCTGTACTTGAGAATATTGCTCTTCCCCTGAGAAAACAGGGGGCTGCTTATTGTGAGTAGGCTGAGAGCAAAAAAAAGAGACTTGCAGTGGATCCAGGCTGCTATACCGCCCCATAGAGCACATGGTAGAGAGATATCTGTGGTAGAAAGAGAAGCCATGTGGGAGAACTGCAACACAAACTCACAGGATTCTAGAACAAGCCCAGGCTATCAAAGCAGAGTTAAAAACACTGCTTCTGTCATACTGTCGGGTCCCAGAGGAGACAGAATATCTGACCTTGAGATATCAAATGACCATACATCCAGAAGAGCCCTTTAAGTGACTGGCAAACCATAAGCTCAGACAGGCTCAGCAGCATCCCATAATAAAATGAAAGCAATTCACCTGAGATTAGGGTTGAGCAGGTACAGAGGGCATGAGTAAGTGGCCCAGAGAGGTGGCCCAGGCTAAGTCACTAAACGCTGTTCCATCAGTGCTTCCTCTGAAGTTCATATTCACTTACATATCAGCTGAAGAGGAAAGAATAAGGCTGGCACTGGATAATGAATGGGTCAGCTCACAGTCTGTGAGTGTAAGCTAAAAATGGAGTGCTGCTGGGCCTCAGATTCAAGGTTGGCCCTGAAAGGCATTGATAAAGGGAAATCCTCTCAACAGTCAGACCTTATCCACAATTTTGTGATGAGAAAAAAACACATAGACTGATGGATAGTGGTGAATAGCTTAGCCGATAGGTTAGGGGGCAGAATAGAAGCAAGACTGAAACATGTGAGACAGGGAGTTCCAATAACGAAATGTGTGGATAGAACTATGAGAGTGCATGAAAGGTATCTGGACCTCTGTATCGTACATTACATGTACCAGAGAACATCTGCTACAAAAGAGGTATTAAGTAACCAAGGAATGGGCTTCCCTGGTGGCTCAGTGGTAAAAAGAAATCACCTATCAATGCAGGAGACAGGGTTTGATCCCAGATCTGGGAAGATACCACATGACACAGAGCAACTAAGCCCATGAACCACAGCTGTGGTTCTGTGCACTAGAGTCCGGGAGCCGCAATTACCAAGTCCACGCATTGCAAGTACTGAAGCCCACACACCTTAGAGCCTGTGCTCCGCCCCAAGAGAAGCCACCGCAATGAGAAGCCCATGCACCTCACTAAAGAGTACCCTTGACTCGGCACAACCAGAGACAACCCCAAGCAGCAACGAAGGCCCAGCACAACCAAAACTAAGTTAAAAAATTGTTTTAAAAAGTAGACCAATGAATCGGCCAGCCTTGATTCTCACCAACCCCACCTACCTCCATAAGTGAAACAAAACCACGGTGGCAGATTTGTAAGCTGTATATGTGCCCAGCAGCATTCTCTATTTTTACCATGATTGATAAACCACTCCACCTCAGAAGAAGCCAAACCTATAGACACCTTCATCTTGGACTTCTAGCCTCCAGAAGTATGAGAAAAGAAATGTCTGTGGTTTAAGCCACTTGGTACCGCTTGCAGTTCTTTGTTATGGCTACCCTAGGAAACTACCACAGATTGTACATGAGGGTTTTGGGGGTTTTTTTTAGTATTTCAAAATTTAATAACTAATAAAGTTAAAAATAATATGAAAGCAGCCAATGCCAATTATGAAAGCAATTTATATGTTCATTGTGGAAATGTAGTGAACCTTTTTTAGGAAAGCTATTTGGCAATAATAAGAGTCTTAGAAAAGAAGATAGAATTTGACCTAGTAATTGGACTTCAGGGAATCTTTCAGAGTGAGATCCTGCATAGAGAAAAAGGTGTAATTAATAGTAATTAATTACCATTATTATTATTGGGCTTTCCAGGTGGCGCTAGTGATAAAGAACTCATCTGCCAATGCAACAGACCTAAGAGACCAGGGTCAATCCCTGAGTTGCAAAGATTCCTGGAGAAGGAAATGGCAATTCACTCCAGTATTCTTGCCTGGAGAATCTCATGGACAGAAGAGCCTGGTGGGCTACAGTACATAGAGTGGCAAAGAGTCGGACACAACTGAAGCGAATTAGCAGTCAGGCACCATTATTATTATTATTTACTTAGTGTTTATTATTTGCCAGGCCATGTTCTAAATGTTTCCATATTTTAGCTCATTCAATTTTCATAAAATTCATTGTCGCCTTGTTTATTTTTAAGTTAAAATTTAAATTATAAAACCCCAAAGCATTTGCTGTTAACATTTTGGTAACTTTTCTTCATTTGCTTTTTCTATGATTTTTTTCTTATTTGTATAACAAAAACAAAAAGCACATAAACGTTCTTTTTTCACTTGACATGGGTGAAGGAAGTCAGATAGTATTATTCTATTAATAAATCACTGAAAGTATAAACGAAATCAATAGGAAACTAGGACTTTGCTTTATGTGCAAGATTTTATGAACCCACACAAAATGAAGTTAAGCTCTTTCTTTGAATACTCTAATCTCATATATTTTTAGGTTTGTTTTTGTTTATTTTTTCATTCAATTATAGCTGCACTAGAAGTAATGTTAGTGTTGGATAAGACAAAGTTATTTCTTAATGCCAATCCTCAAATGTCTACAGATGTATAATCAAGTGTAGCCACAAATAGGATTCAAACAAATTTGGAGAGAACAGTTTGAGAATTTTAAACAGATGCTAAGAAACATTCAAACCATCTGTAAGATTGGATGGAGGAAGATGGCTTAACAAGACTCACCTGCATTTCTACACTAGAGGCGATGAGCTCATGCACCACCAGGCTGGGAGGACTGAAAATCTTCCACTGATTCACTTGTTTACATCTTACTGCTAATAATGGAGATACACACTGACTGAAAACTAACAAGTCTAGCTTTTTCAGTGCTTCAGAATAAACATCCAAATAAAAAAGATAATTCTAAAGTAACAACAGGTACAAGAGACAAACAATTAATCTCAAAAATATACAAGAATGAAGTTTTTGAATTGTAGTGTTGGGAAAGACTCTTGAGAGTCCCTTGGACTGCAAGGAGATCCAACAAGTCCATCCTAAAGGAAATCAGTCCTGGATGTTCATTGGAAGGACTCATGCTGAAGCTGAAGCTCCAATATTTTGGCCACATGATCCAAAGAACTGACTCATTGGAAAAGACCCTGATGTTGGGAAAGACTGAAGGCAGGAGGAGAAGGGGACGACAGAGGATGATATGGTTGGAGGGTATCACCAACTCAATGGACATGAGTTTGAACAAGCTCTGGGAGGTAGTGATGGAGACGGAGGCCTGCCATGCTGCAGTCCATGGGGTCGCAAAGAGTAGGACACAATTGAGCGGCTGAACTGACTGACCTACTCAAATCCTAAAATGGACTTACTTTAAACAGGAATTGTGTAGCCCCTATTGAAGGCTAAGAGATCGAGAGAAATTTCAAAAGTCACTGATTAAGTAGGTTTAGAGAGATATTTGCGAAAAATCCAAGGTTTTCTGTTGAGACACTAGAAAATTCAGGCATCAAAAGTAAGATGTAAGAGCAGTGAAGTGAAGTGAAATTCATTCAGTGGTGTCCAACTCTTTGTGATCTCATGGACTATACAGTCCATGGCATTCTCCAGGTCAGAATACTGGAGTGGGCCTTTCCCATCTCTAGGGGATCTTCCCAACCCAGGAATCAAACTGGGGTCTCGTGCATTGCAGGCAGATTCTTTACCAACTGAGCTATCAGGGAAGAAGTAAGAGCAGTACCCCATGACAAAAAACGAATGAGTACAAACAAGGTTTACCTGACGGCTCAGTGGTAACAAATCCATTTACAATGCAGGAGACCCAGGTTCAATCCCTGGGTTGAGAAGATCCCCTGGAGGAGGGCACAGCAACTCTCTCCAGTATTCTTGCCCAGAGAATCCCACTGATAGAGAAGCCTGGCAGGCTACAATCCATAGGGTCACAAACAGTCAGACACAACTGAACCAACTGATCATGCACGCACTGTTCAAACAAACCCAAAAACCAAGCTTGGTGATCCGCTTTAATTTAACTGCCTGACAAGATTTTAAGTAGATTCTTTAATGAAAACATAATATAGAATCTCTGCAATGAATCATTTACAATGTTCAGCATACAATGAAGTATTAAGCCATGTGAAAAGAGGAAATAAAGTGAATCCATAATAAAGGGAACAAAAAGGCAACAGAAAGAGTTCTAAACATGGACAAGAAGCTCAAAATACCTACAATGAATATGTCAGAAAAGAATTTAGTGGGGAGGTGGATACAGTAGGGAAACAGAGAGGGAATTTCAGCAGATTAATAGAAGCTTGGGGGAAAAAAAGTGTCAATTCTAGAACTGAAACTGCAATAAGAGAAGTATGGAGTACATTACACATGCTCAACAGTAGAGTGGATCAAAACAGCAAAGAGTGAACAGATTACTGGAAAGTAAAGACACAGAAAGAAAAAAAAAAAGCATGCAAGGTTGGTGGGGCAGTATCAAACATTCAAACACATATATTATTGGAGTCACAGAGGAAAAAGGGGAACAGATGGAGAAGAGGAAATATTAAAAGAAATAATGACCAATATTTTTAAAAATTGATGACAAATTATTTCATACATCCAAGCAACTCAGTGAACCACAATGAGAATATAAAGAAAAACACACCTAAATGCTTCAAACTACTAAAAACAAAAGGCAAAGCACTATCTTAAAAGCAAGCAGAGAAAAAAGATACAATACCTATAAGAAAAAAAAATAATGAAATCATAGTGACCTCTTTCCATGAACATTGAAAGCCAGAAGAAAACTGAATGACAAGTCCAAAGACATGTCATATGAAGCCTAAGAATGACATATGTTAAGAATACTGTTATCGTAAGAGAGAAAGAAAAAGTTCACCTAAATCTATATCAAATCTGTACTTAAGCACCATTCTAATGAATGAAGGCAAGAATAAAGACTTTTAAACTACAAAGGTTGAAAGAAGATCAACCATACAACATGAATACCAACAGAAGGTGGAACAGAAATGATAGCAGAAAGAGGCCCAAATATGGAGAGAAGAATGAAGATAACCAAAAATGGCAAATGAGTAATTATAAAAAAAATTCTTTTAAAAATCAAAAATGTTGACAATTGGATGAAAATTTAGAATGTATGGTAATGTTTCTAATATTTGAGTATGGTAAGATATATAATGACAACAGCAAAAGTACAATGAGGTAAAAATAAAATTATTTAATTATAAGGTTCATATATGGCATAAGATTCTAATATTAATTCAAAATAGAATTATAAATTAAGAATGCACAGTATAATTCCAAGAATAACACTTTTAAAAAGTTATAGTTTAAAACATATTAAAGGCGATACTATAGAATACCAAAAATTAATTAATAAATCAAACAAAAGGATTTTTAAGAAAGAAAAGGAGGCGGGGGGAATGGAAGAAATAGAAAGAAAATAGCTAGCTGATAGAGTAAGTCTAACTACATAAGTAATTATATGAAATGTAAATGGAACAGCATTCCAATAAAAAAAATTAGACTGGAGAAAAATCATATGCTATTGCTCTGTCTCTCTGTCTCTCTCTCTGCCTCTCTCTCTCTCACACACACACACGTACACTCTAAACAAAAGGAGTCCAATAGGTTAAGAGAATGGGAAAGGATATTCCACACACATACTCACCATAAAAAAAATCAATGGAGTATACCTATGGCTGATTCATGTCAAGGTTTAACAGAAAACAACAAAATTCTGTAAAGCAATTATTCTTCAATAAAAAAATTCATTAATTAAAAAAGTAAATACAGCTACAATAATACCAGATAAAACATAATGCAAGGAAAAATATTACCGAGTTTAAGGGGGAAATTTCACAGCAATAGATATATTCTTTAAAAAATGATAACTCTAAGTGCAAATATATCCAATAACAGAAAAGTAAAATACATAAAGCAAAAAATGACATAGGAGTATAAGAAACAGACAAATATGCAATCATGGTTGGAAGTTTTAACACTCAGTGTTAAAAGAATGACAATTAGTAAAAATATAGAAAATGTAAGACAATAAGAAAAGTAAATAACAGGCCAAATACCTGGTGAAAAAACATGCAAAAATCCTCAAAAAAAAACATTAGCAAATGACTTCAACAATATATTAAAAAAAAAAACTATATACCATAATCAATCGAAGTGATACACCATTCAACAAAACTGATGGTACACCAAAATAAAGGATAAAATTTGATCATTCTAATAGACACAGAAAATGCATCTGACAAAATACAACACTTCTTCATGAAAAAACTCTCAACCAAGTTCAGAGAGAACATACATCAATATAATAAAGGCTATGTATGACAAGCCAACAGCTAATATTATACTCAAAAATCAGGAAGAAGACAAGGTGCTCCTCCTTGCCACTTTGAGTCAATGTAGGAGTGTAAGTTCAACATGGTACTGTAAGTCCTAGCCAGAGTAATTAGTCAAGAAAGAGAAATGAAAGGAATACAAAGCAGAGAGAAAGAAGTACAACTGTCTTTATTTACAGATGACATGTTATCATATATATATATATACACACACACATACAGGAACTTCCTTGTAGCTCATATGGTAAAGAATCTGCCTGCAATGCAGGAGACCCAGGTTTAGTCCCTGGGTGAGGAAGATCCTCTGGAGAAGGAAATGGCAACCCACTCCAGTGTTCTTGCCTGGAGAATCCCATGGACGGGGAGCCTGATGGACTCCAAATGTACATGTATATACATACATACATCTAGTCAAGGCTATGTTTCTTCCAGTAGTCATGTATGGATGTGAGAGTTGGACAGTGAAAAAGGCTGAGCACCGAAGAATTGATGCTTTTGAACTGTGGTGTTGGAGAAGACTCTGGAGAGTCCCTTGGACTACAAGGAGATCCAACCAGTCCATCCTAAAGGAGATCAGTCCTGAGTGTTCATTGGAAGGACTGATGTTGAAGCTGAAACTCCAATTCTTTGGCCACCTCATGTGAAGAGCTGACTTATTGGAAAAGACCCTGATGCTGAGAAAGATTGGGGGCAGAAGGAGAATGGGATGACAGAGAATGAGATGGCTGGATGGCATCACCGACTCGATGGACATGGGTTTAGGTGGAGTCCGGGAGTTTTGAATGGACAAGGAGGCCTGGCATGCTGATGGGGTTGCAAAGAGTCAGACACGACTGAGTGACTGAACTAAACTGAACTGAATACATACATACATACATACATATATATATAAAGCTCTATCAAAAATGTTTTAAGAACTAATAAACAAATTCAGTAAAGTTGCAGGAAAGAAAATCAATATACAAGAGTCAGCAACACTTGTATACACAAGCAACAAACTATCAATATAAGGAAGAGAAATTAAGAGAACAATTCCATTCACAACTGCATCCAAAAACAAAATACCTAAGGAAAAAAATCTGATCAAGAAGATGAAAGGCCTATACACTGAAAACTATAAAACAATGATGAAAGAAACTGAATAACAAAGAAAAAAAATTGAAGCATACACAAATAAATGGAAAGATAGTTGATGCTTATGGGATAAAAGCATTAACATAGCCAAAATTTCCATATTACCAATAGCAATCTACAGGTTCGATGCAATTTATATCAAAATTCCAATTTCTCACAGAAGAAGAAACATTCCTAAAATTTGTATAGAACCACAAAAGACCTCAAACAGCCAAAGGAAACTTGAGGAAGAAAAAAGCTGGAGGCATCACACTTCAGTTTCAAACTAAAGCTATGGTAGTTCAAACAGTATAATACTGGCATGAACCAGACGTTTAATTCAAAGGAACAGAATAGAAAGCCCAGAAATAAACCCTCACATATATGGTCCATTAATTTATGACAAAGGAGTCTGCTATACAATAGGAAAATGATATTCTCTTCAATAAATGGTGCTAGAAAGACTAAACAGCCACATGCAAAAGAATGAAACTGGACATGATACACAAAAACCAACTCCAAATGGACCAATAACATGAATATAGGATATGAAACCATAAAACTAATAGAAAAAAATCACAAGGAATAAGCTCCTTGACATCGATTTTGACAATGATTTTTTTTAATTTGACAACAAAAGCAAAGGGGAACAAAGCAAAAGTAAACAAGTGGGATTACATAAAACTGAAAACCTTCTGTACACCAAAGGAAATCATCAAGAAAATGAAAAGGTAGTGAAAGAAAATACTTGTAAATCATATGTCTGAAAAGAGGTCAATGTCCAAAGTACACAAAGAACTCATACTGTTCAATGGGGGAAAAAATCCAATTAAAAAAATGGACTGAAGATCCAAATAGACATTTTTCAAAGATGGCAACAAATGACCAAAGGTGCTCACCATCACCAGTCATCAGGAAATGCAAATTAAAACCACAGTGAGATATTACCTCACACCTATGAGAACACCTATTATCCAAAAGACAGGAAATAGAAGCGGTGACATAAATTTGGAAAAGAAGGAATCTTTTTCTGCATTGTTGGTGGGAATGTAAATCGTTTCAGCCACTGTGGAAAACAATATAAAGGAGCCTCAAAAAACTAAAAATAGAACTACTACATGAATCAGCAATTCCACTTCCGAGTACTTACACAAAGTAAATGAAAATACCAACTTAAAAGGATATATGCACCCCACATTCACTGCAGCATTATTTACAACAGCCAAGACACAGAAACAACCTAAGTATCCATGGATGGATAGATAAGGAAAATGTGCAATACATACACAGTGGAATATTATTTAGCCTTTAAAGAAGGAAATTCTGCCATTGGCAACAACAGGGATGGACCTTGTGGGCATGATGCTAAATGAAATATTCCGATAGAGAGATACAAATGCTGTGTATCTCACGTGTGGAATCAAAAAGCAAATCCATAGACAGGAGAGGAAATGGGTCGGTGCGAGTCTTGGTCTGTGGGGACAAGGGGAAAGAATGCAAGGGATTCAAAAGATATCAAGCTCCTGTTACAAAAGAAAAAGTCCTGAGGATGTAATGTACAGCATGAAAGCTACAGTTAACAAAACTGTATTTTATATTTAAGAGTTGTTAAGAAAGTAAATCTCATCACATGATTTTAAAAATTGCAACTGTTGTGGTGATGGATGCTAACAAAACTTATTTGGTAATCATTTTGCAATACATAAACATATCCAATCATTGTATTGTGTATCTACAATAAATACAATATGTTTTCAATTATATCTCAATTTTTAAAGAATTATTATTAAATAACAAAAATTTAAAAATAGAAATGGACAGAACTACTAACCAAAGAACATAAAAAGCCTCTACAAACTGAGAGTAGCTCCCAGCTGACAGCCAGCAAGTAAATAATGATCTCAAGTCCACAACCACAAAGAACTGGGTTCTTCCAACAAACTTAATGAACTTGGAAGTAGATTCTTCCCATGATCTTCTAGATAAGAGCCCAGGTTAACCAATATCTTCAGTCAACCCTGTGAAATCCTAAGTAGAGAAGTCAGAACTCACCTAGGTTTCCAACATACAGAGCTGCAGTTAATAAGTGGGTATTGTTTTAACTTACTAAGCTTGTGGCAATATAAAATTAATACTGATATTAAGTGTTTTATGTAGTAATAAACTTTCTTTACATAAGCCAACATGAATAAAAATAACTAATAACTAATGAGAAAAAAGATTCATATGCTCATGCAAGTGAAGAATTCCATATCATCTTTGGATAATATAATCAAATTATGGTAGCATTTTTCATTAAAATTGCTCATCTAGATATTTGTTGCAATACCAATGGCAAAGGATATAATGAGAATTTTCAAGCTCTGTGAATTTCATGGAAAATATGGTAATTTTCTTTGAAAGACATATTGCTCTAAGCATATTTCATTGTCAGATTTACATTTTTTGCAATAGTTTAAGAAAAAAAAAAAGAAACCTGTTCAATTTCTTGAGAAAAGGTAATATATGCCACTTTTATGTTCACCAAGTTGTTTCAAAGTTAAGCTATAACTCAGCTGATCCAAAGAAGTAATGTTCAAAAAAAATGTTCAATGTAAAAATGCACTGTGACACTGGAAAAATGATAAATTTAAAAAATAGGCCATAATTACAAATCATTATCAAATTTTCATCACATAGTTTTATTTTTTATATTGTGATTGACACCAGTTGAAGAATCAATTGGTGACTACTCTCACAAAGATGAACTTCATCTTTAGCCTACTTACTGTCATCACAAATATCAACTTTCTGTTAAAAATCCCCTATAGAAAATATCTTTGAAATGGATGCTCATCCAACTAAAAAATAAAGAATAAATATGATGATTTTTGTGTCATCCAATCATACAGTTTCTCAATTTCTCTTTCTGGTCTATTAGACCAGTTATATCAATCTCATGTTTTCTACGAAGAAAGACTATGCATACACTGCTCTTATGGATCATGTACACTAGTAAGAAAGGGCTTCCCTGGTGGCCCAGACAGTAAGGAAGCTGCCTGCAATGAAGGAGACTCAGATTCATTCACTGGGTCAGAAAGATATGTATATATGTGTATACCTAAACTGAAAAGCTAAAACTCTAAACCTCTGGAAGACATACAGGAAGATAGTCTGACAACTTAGGGATTGGCAAATAGTTAGCACAAAGAAGACAAAAACTGTAAATAAAAAATTTATAAATTAGATTTTTATCAAAATTAAAACTTCTGCTCATCTAAAGGGATTATTAAGAAAATAAACGGGCAAACCACAGACTGGGGAATATATTCACAAAGCATGTATCTGATGAATGACTGATACCCAGAATAGATAAAGAATTTTTGCGACTCATTAATAAAAATAAAAACAACCTAATTTTTAAAAAATTGAACTGACACTTCACAAAAGAAGACATACAAATGGCCAATGGGTATATGAAAAAGTGACATTGTTAGTCACCAGGCAAATATTACCAAAAGGAGTTGCTATTATAAATTCATCACGACTAACAATTAAAAGACATATATCAACAAATGTCAGAAAGTGTGAGGAACCACCAAAACTCTCATACATATTTGGTGAGAGTTTAATTATTTTTAAAAAATGATCTGTCATAATAAAACTAAATACACATCTCTCCAAAGACCCAAGAATTTTTCTTCTAGATGTTCATCCAACAGAAATAAAAATGTATGTCCACAAGAGGATTAATATGAGTATAAAATATTCATAAAACAGAAAACCATTCATAAGGAAAGGGAAAACTAATCATATATGCACAACATTAATGAATTTTAAATTGTGCTGATCAAAAGTCTTTCAAAAAAGTCTATCACCCTCATGGTTTCAATTACATAAAATTTAGAAGAGACAAAACAATCTATACTAAAAAAAAACAAATAATCAGAACAATACTTGGTTCTGGAGGCTGAGGGGAGTCAGTATTGACTGTAAAGAATCATGGGGGATGTAAGTGTGGGAATTCAGAGGTTAATAAATACATAGTATCTAATTCAAGAGGCTCACCATAGAGTGACTACCCCAATATCACATGGTCAGTAAGCAGCAGACCCAAGATATGAACACATCCCTGTGTTCAACACTACACCACATAAAGCTACCACAATATGTGTAGCACGGTCAGGTGTAAATCAACTGCTGACTAAACATGGCAGCCCTCCTTGCCAATTTCCCTTATCTCTATATCTGACATTTCAAAGGTCATGCGATGAAATGTAAAGTTTAAAGGAACTTAACCGAGAAGTCCTGATTTTAAGTAAGCAGCTGAAAACTGTATTTCCTAGAGCCTAATTTGGGTCCCATGTCCCACTTTCTAAACCAGAGCTGCTCTACTTTAACTATTTTACATACTGAGTTAGATAATAAAGGAAATGTTCGCAGCTAAAATCAAGACAAACAAAAATCATGACTTGAAAAACACTAGACAAAGAGCCTTTATAGTTGAAGATGTCACAATTTAACTTGCAACAGCTTTTTACATTTTGCCCCAAAATGCTCACTAACATTTCAACCCAGGGATTGATCCCAGGTCTCCCACATTGCAGGCAGATTCTTTATCAACTGAGCCACAAGGGAAGCCCTCTGAGGTTCTTAAAACTTCTCAAATGCGGAAGCTAAATTCCTAGATCAGCCTTAAGAATTCTTTTCTTGGGGACATGAATCTTTGTCAGTAATTCATAAATGGATGTGAAGGGTCCATAGCATATATGAAATGAATTCACCAGTAATAATCTTCTTCAAGTTTTATAAGATTCCTTACAATCATATAAAAAGTGATAATAAAAAAAGTATAGCTGACTTTTACTTGTCAGTCAACAACAAAAGCAGTAACTTTATAAATAAAAGTTCTTTGAATAGAGAAAATAGTACTCAGTGACTGTATATCAGTATCAGATTATCTATACTAATAATTTTGGTATATGCCTGTGATTCACAGTAAACATTCCAGTAAAAGTATTAATGATACATATCTAGAAATCAAAAGACATTCTGATTAGGAATATAGAGAGTTGTTAAGGTAAGCTTTTATTTCTGTAATATAACTATTAGCATTATAATAAGTATTACATATTTAACAAGGTTTATAAATACACTCTGGAGCTTCCCTGGGGCTCAGCAGTAAAGAATCTATCTGCAAAAGCAGGAGAGATGGGTTTGTTCCCTGGGTCAGGAAGATACCCTGGAGAGGAAATGGCAACCCATTACAGTATTCTTGCCTGGGAAATCCCATGGACAAAGGAGCCTGGTGGCCTACAGTCCATGGGGTCACAAAAGAGTTGGACACAACTTAGCAACTAAACAAAAACAACAGTAGCACAGATATAGATATGTGTGTATGTTTGTGTATGCACATGCGTACATTCGTACCAGCCTCTTGGGTGCTTTATCTTTCAGAATATAGACTGTTCATGAAACATTCTTCCTGTCATGAAAAACTGATGTGCTGTGATCATACCAACTAAAAACAATGCACCCTGAGCACACTGTACTCCCAGAACTATGAAAAGTAAGAATGCAGTTCTTTGGATGTCAAAGTAGTCGTTAATGTGCCATAATGAATAACAGGTGTCTGTGCCAAAAATTCTGAGCACAAATTGATGGCTTCATTACAAACCAAAGCAATAGTAAAAAGCTATATAAAGGACTAAATACTTCTAACCAAAAATACTACTAGATTAAACAGTTAAATTTTTACTTCAAAGTCAAATTTTATTTAAGATAATATTAATGTTTTAGAGGGCTTCCCAGGCGGTGCTAGTGGTAAAGAACTCGCCTGCCAGTGCAGGAGACCTAAGAGACCCAGGTCCGATCCCTGGGTTGGGAAGATCCCCTGGAAGAGGGCATGGCAATCCACTCCAGTATTCTTGCCTGGGGAATCCCCATGGACAAGGGAGCCTGCCGGGCTACATGCAGAGTACATCATGCGAAGTGCCGGACTGGATGAAGCACAAGCTGGAATCAAGACTGCCAGGTGAAATATCAATAACCTCAGATACACAGATGACACCACCGTTATGGCAGAAAGCGAAGAAGAACGCAAGAGCCTCTTGATGTAAGTGAAAGAGGAGAGTGAAAAAGTTGGCTTAAAACTCAACATTCAGAAAACTAACATCGTGGCATCCGGTCCCATCACTTCAAGGCAAGTAGATGGAGAAACAATAGAAACAGTGAGAAACTTTATTTTTTTAGGCTCCGGAGAAGACTCTTGAGAGTCCCTTGGACTCCAAGGAGATCCAACGAGTCCAATCTAACGGAAATCATTCCTGAATATTCATTGGAAGGACTGATATTGAAGCTGAAACTCCAACACTTGGACCACCTAATGCAAAGACTGACTCACTGGAAAAGACCCTGATGCTGGGAAAGATTGAAGGCAGGAGGAGAAAGGAATGTCAGAGGATGAGATTGTTGGATGGCATCACCTACTCAATGGACATGAGTTTGAGCAAGCTTTGGGAGTTGGTGATGAACAGGGAAGCCTGGCGTGCTGCAGTCCATGGGGTCACAAAGAGTCAGACATGACTGAGCAACTGAACTGAATGTTTTAGAGGAAAAGAGCCCATTTACACTTGGTGAATTCAAGCTTTACTTTTCAGTTTTATAATTAGAGTGGATCTGTAATTTATTGTCAAAGGACAACACTTCTGAGAGGAAAAGCAGTAGTAACAATAATCAGTGGGAGACAGCAGGCATAAACGGAGGCCAGCCGAGCCAAATCTGATCATATGGGAACCTTACTTGTAATTGAAAATGTCAACAAATCTGAATCTTCTTTGATCTACTAGGTTTTTTAAATTTTACTTTTAAATATTAAAGCCTGTGCGTAGCTCATTATATACAGATGGAAAGGAGAGAGAGACCGTGTGTCTTTAATATCCATTCTGAATAAATTACAGCCCTATTATGCCCCTGTGTGGCCAGCCAGCATAGCAAACTCACTGACATACATTAAGTGACAGAGAAATAATGACAAGGTTTGGAGGAAAAGAACAAAAAATAATTACTAAAAATCAGAAAAACAAAACTTAGAAAATATTAAGTACATTTTCTCTGCAAATTTTATTACAAAAGATAATCATCATTATCATGTTATTTAAATACTGCTCAAAGCAAATGATTACTCAAGGCACTGAACACTGTTAAAAATATACCTTCTAGCATCCCAACATTTTTGTTTGCTTACAAAGATAAGATCACAAATTTAGATTCCATAATGAACTTAGTACTTCAGAATTTTGTTGCTGGTAACAAAAGGAATTATCTTTGTATCCTGATCAAGCCATTTAATTTGGGGGAAAATGAGTTTAGAGTAAAAAATGTTGATAATAAGAATATAAATGAAAGCGTCATTTCATCAAAACCTATCAAGTGGATTTACATCAGATGCAGACACAGATTTTTATTTTTCTTGTTGGACCTTTGGTTTCTTTTATTTTAATTATAAAAGAAGATGGTACTCTGCCACCTCTTTTACATACAAAAATAGTACTTAAGAAGCACAAGATAAGAGAGGTTACCTAAGAACTTTCAGTTTAAAATGTAAAAGCTATATTATATAGTTTCCAATAAAAAGTGCATCTAAAATATTTTGATTATTTTCAAATGAAAGAAAACTTCAATTATTCATTAGATACAAAAATATTTTAACAATCTATACATATCTCTGGTTTAGTAACTTATGATACATCAAATATTATTGTGTATTGAAAATCTTCACTTCTTTGACAAGCTGAACCTGAAAAATCCTTTTGGAGTAATTATTATGGAAGATATTAATTTTTTAACCTTTTATTGCTTATATGTCATAGAGGTTATCTGCCCTAGCACCTGAAAAATCTGATGAAAGTTGAGCTGCAGATTTAGGGACAAGGTTAGTTACTTAGAAAAAGTCTCAAGAAAACTATTTGAAAGAGTCCTCTTTCAATAACAGATTGTCTACAACTGACGTGTTGTACTATTTTAGCAATTTCTCCTAAAAAGTAATTCAGAATAAAAGATAATGTGATTGTCCATACCTATGATGTTACGTTTCTGTCACTTTAAAGATCATACTTAATGTCACAATACAATAACTGAATATTCTACTTCAATTAATACCATTAAACAATAATTATTCATGTAATAACAACCAACACTATTCTTTCCATAGTGACAGTTACAGAATTGATGCTTCAACTTTAAGACCATTGTTACATCCAGCCCACAAAGCTGAAAGGCCTATAATTTAGATACATTTTTAAAGTTGTTACAAAAACACAACATCTGATGACATACTCAGATCATTTTTGTTCTATAAATTTTCTTCAACAATGATTTTTTATACTACATCTTACTTTCTGATTTAATGTCTAAGCAAAGAATTTTAAAAGACTATTGTTTCTGATTCAAACACAAAGAAACCAAAACATTAAAATATGTGGCGATACTAACTACAAGCTCATATAACTCATTTTCATCTATCATATTTCTAAAATAATAACTATTTGTGTAACTGGTTTTGCTTATTAAAAGTAAATCAAGTAGTTTACATTTATGAAAATCAATAGATTGACAAGTAAAAAAATGTCATGTTTTCTTAAGACTAACAAGTTAAAGATAAATAAAGATAGGGGATTTACTCCTTCTAAGACAGAATAAATTCTTCATTTACTAACTGGTAATCTCAGATAATTTTAGATAAAAAATTTTTAAGGTTAAATAAGGCTGATCTCACAAAAGCATTAGAAACTTCACAATTTAATGTTTAACTGCAGCAACCTAAAACTTCAGGTTTTTAATAATGAAAGCATTGCAATTATGAGCATGCCCACTATAACAGAAACTTGAAGCCGAGCAAAAGAATACACAAAAGGATTTGTGCAAGGATACACAAAATTCCCTCAAGAAATAGATTTTTTCAAATTTTACAACTACTAACACTTACTTTAAAACAAACCCCATACCATGCTGTGAACAGCACAACTTCTAAAGTCAATGTGCACTCAGCCCTAACATTAATAAACACAAAAGTTCTTGGCATCACAAAAAAAGAAACAGAAATCAAAAAAGGAAAAGATGTATAAAGGATAAGTACCCATCCTAAAAGTCTGATAGCTTCAGATCATGGAAATTTTAAGAAAACCATGTTGCCTCTTTTACATAAATGTAAAATGCAATACAGATTATTTTTATCATTACAGAAACTCAAGCAATGTATTTCTAAACTAAAAAAAAAGTATCTTAAAATATAGACAGCCTCTTTAAGAATATCACAGAATTTCATAACTCATATATTTTTAATTAGTCCAAAAACTAAATGTAAAATTAAAAAAATCAAGTTAGTTAATTGAACAGAACTGTAGGAGGAAAGAAGTGAAATTTTATAAAAGCCGGATGTTATTCCATATTTCATGAAAAGGTCATACATAAATTTATCATCAGTAAACATTTTAAATGTCAACAAATTCTAAAAGCTTCCTTTTCACTTGCTAAGTTAAAACAAATACTGGGTAATAGGTATGTTTTTAATCTCTAAAATAGCCACACTGTTCAGAGATCCTAGAAGAGACCAGCAAAAATCATTCCTTATTCTATGCACTTAGTTCCCCCTCAATTTCCAGAAGGTTTCAGTACATTATCATGTTCACAGTATTTCTTTCTCAGTCTTTCTCTACACATATTTAGTTAAAATGGGATCTTTCTTAAACAAGGTATATAACAGCAGAAATACTCAAAAGGCAAACAACTTAAATGAGGGGAAAACTGGGTGATAATACTGCATTTCAAAAGCATTCTTTAATAAGCTAACTGTTACAGTGAAAGCCAGAGAAACCATCTAAAACATATGTCTGTGATTTAACAACCTTCACCATACACACACACTGAAAAAGATCAAGTTGAAAAAGCCATAGGAATTTATAACAAAGCATCCTTCCAAACTAGCCGATCTCATACAAAGCATTATTAGCAGTTCCATAACATAGCTTCTTTTAAAGCGATTACTGATCTACCCTGCATAGAGAAATGTCTTGGACCTAGAAAACGTCTTCTGCATGTTTTACAAAAAGCATGCATGACTGCTAATTCACATTTTCCAACAAATCACATATGATTATATAGCCCCATCCTTACATATGCAATGCAATCACTGCCGTGATCACAAAGGAAAAAACCTATCAGACATTTTAAATTAATCATTTTATTTATTAGAAAATGAAATCATGAAACAGCCTGTATTGTATTTCAGAGGTCAAGCTAGTTAAATTTAAGATGTTTTTGTGCTTTGAAGTAAGCTTATTTTCCTTTTTAAAATCAATTAAGAACTACATAAAATTTTATATTTAAGATTAAAAAGACAACACCCTTATAATACTAATATTTCAATACAGAACAATTTTACAGACTTAAGATTATTATTCTGAAAATATCAATTCTAAAAGAATATATAGTTTAGCTTTACTCACCTTGCATTGTTCAGTGTTTGTCCAAAAAGCTCATTTTGTAAAATATTTGGTGGGGATGAAAAAACCCCATGAAAATGAGATAAAACAGAATTGCAGACCTGGCGCAATGTCTCAAATTGCATTTTCCTTCCTTTTTTTTTCCTTTCCCTTCTCTTATTTTTCCTTACCACCTGTCTTTAAAGTCATCTATTTGCAGGCACCATCAAATAAAAACATGCCAATCAAGTTCCATATTTCTCCTGAGCTCTGTAAAAACTGTGCTTAAATGAGCAGAGGTTGATAGTTAATTGTACAGTCATTATTCTTCTAATTCAGTCGTAGAAGATTCAGTACCCGTGTGGCTTTCGGCTTTCTCCTGACTGTAGCAAGAATTCTAAACAGCAGTAAGCTTTTTGGGCATTCCCAGCTGAAGTGTGAAGCTGAGCTGCTTTCATGTACTCTACTCATATTTCTCTAAGCCTATTAAAAACACGCAATGAATAGATGCTGTCGTCAGGAGTTTCAGCACATCTGGCTGCCAGCAATAAAATCTCAGAAGTAATAAAAATGGGACAAGGTATCTTCCCAATGTTACTACTGGGTAAAAGGGAAAGAAATTATACATTCCCCAACCCTTTTCTCTTCCCCTGAAAAATGAATAACTCCAGCAACAGAGTATCTAGGTCTCATTAGTGTACAGGCTGCTGGGTAGGGCCAAAATATTTTAAAAAATAAGCAGCTGATCCTTCTTTTAATATTACAAAACAATAAAAATATAACAGACAATAGGGCTTTTATTGCCTGCATTTGTAATGCCATACTTTGAAAGAGACATTTGGAAAACATGTACTTAGCTGTCTTAATTTCCTATTTAATTTTAAAATGTCTTCGTCTACTTATTTTTAAAGGAAAGTGAATAATGTTCAGCTGGGCCCTTTTTAAAGGCCATACATAGTATGAAAGTGTTAGTCACTCAGTCATGTCCAATTCTTTGCGACCCCATGGACTGTAGCCCACCAGGCTCCTCTGTCCATGGAATTCTCCAGGCAAGAAAAACCAGAGTGGGTTGCCATTCCCTTCTCCAGAGGATCTTACCAATCCAAGGATTAAACCTAGGTCTCTCACACTGCAGGCAGATTCTTTACCATCTGAGCCACCAGGCAAGCCCATACATAGTATGATCTACATGATTATTCAAGTAATGCTAGAAAAAAATTGTACCTTATCAATTAAAACTGAAATAGCACACATAAAATATGAACTTTCCTACAAATCAAAAAAATACAACTAAGGCCAGAGAGACTTTATCAACTATTATTTATTCCAATAACAGTGGTCACAGTATATTTCCTGAAAGCACCAATGGTCTCAGAGTACTCCAGATCACCATCCATTCTAAATGAGTAACTCTGGTTTAGCTAAAATCTTAAGTTACTCTACATCCAGGATCATCCATCTTTCTACAAAAGATGATCTAAAAGTAGTGTGTAAACCAAATTTTAAAAATCAACTCACTTATAGGTTGATCAATATATTTATTGATCTTTAACTGCTTCTAAATCATGACATTTCTTTAACAAATACATCTCTGTTAGCCCTTTTTCTCTCAACTTTTAGCCTTATCTTTCTCTATCCCCTTCCACACACATACCACTATCAAGACATAAGCACTTAAGTGCCTATTTAAAACATTAAAACTTCTTTTTAAACTAGTGAATTCTTTTTTGATGTAGATAAACATGTCACAAAATAACAACATAAAAGCAACATTACTAAAATTTTTAAAGATAAGAAGTAAACATGTAATAATATAAATTTTTAAACAACTAATTTACTTGTTTAATAAATTACGATCTGTAAGAATGGGTTTGTCCTCAACTAAGAGAAGTCTGATATAAGGACTTCCCTGGTGGCTCAGATAATAAGATAAATAATAAGATAAAATCTTATTAATTTAGATTTTAATAGTATACACTAATATGTTCATGAAATACATATACACATAATAATCATAAGCTATTTTTGGCTTATTAAGTATTAATACTTCTAAATTTTTTAATATTTAGAAAACATTATGAACAAGTGATTGCTGCTACTATTTTACGGATTAAAAAAAACTGAGGTATTAAGGGATTAAAGATCACACAGCTTGTAAAAGAGTATTTGAATGAAGGTCTTCACTTTGGGCTCCATTTCATATGCTTCTTGCCAATTATTCTATCTTCTATACACGTGCACACATGGGTACCCACACATACACACTTGTATTTGTAAATAAAAAATAAGTGAAAGTGTTAGTCATCAGCCAACTATGACTCTTTGAGACCCCAAAGACTGTAGCTCGCCAGGCTCCTCTGTCCATGGGGATTCTCCAAGCAAGAATACTGAAGTGGGTAACCATGCCCTCCTCCAGGGGATCTTGACTACCCAGGGATCAAACTCAAGTTTCCTGCATTGCAGGCAGATTCTTTACCATCTAAGCCACCAGGGAAGCCCATTTGTAAATAAATCAGTCTCAATACATGAATAAGAAACCTATTTCCCAGTGACACAGTTAAGTATATTTCAAAGTAAACATCAATTTTTTAAAATTCACAAATAACTTTAAGTGGGTTTCTTCCATTTAACTCAGACAGAAGCAACCTGATGTGCTTAAAATTGTTAAGCCTCTGATTACAAGTTGATTTTTACATCCATGAAAGGTCAATTTCTTTAAGTGAAAATACACATTTTTAAGTTCTTAATTTCCAAAACTTATAGTATCTGTGATATATCCTTCCATACACACACACATACAGTGGATGAGAATCCGCGTACCAATGCAGGGACACAGGGTCATTCCCTCTTCTGGGAATATTCCACAAGCCATGGAGCACCATAGCTCCTGAGCCTGTGTGTGCAAATACTGAAGCCCATGGGCCTAGAGCCAGAGAAGCCCCAGCAATGAGAAGCTTGCTCACCACAACTATAGAAAGCCCATGTTGAAGACCTAGCTTAAACAAAAGTAAATTAAACATTTTTTAAAATTCTTATAAATAATCCAAAGCCCTTTTAAAGTAAGTCAATTAAATAGGAAGGTGACTAAACAACAAAATATTCTGTCATTAAAAAAATTTTTCTTTTGTGTTTCAAAATTAAATCTAAAGGCAAGCTCACAGCAAGAGTTTCAAAAATGGTCTAAGTAATAGAAAGACTACTGGAATGAGCCTCAAAATGGCTTCTTCGAAATAAATAATACAGCAGCTGCCTTCCTCGGAGCCATATTTTCCAGCTGTCACTATATTACACACAGTACCGGTCGGCTTCCTCCCAGTTTCTTCACCATTCCAGAAGAGATTTCTTCCACTTCCCTACCTCACTATCACCCTTCACCTTCGCATACTCATCCTTAAGGGCTCAAATGTCACTTTCTCGAGAAGACGTTCTTTAACCTAGATTAGGTCCCCCATTATCCACTTTCATGGTACCCTATACTTTTTCTTCACAGCATTTGATAAAAGCATAACTATATATTTACTTGAAAAAAGTCTGTCTTTCATTCTCAGTTCCATGAGATTAAGACTCACATTTGTCTGTCTACCACAATGCCTAGTAGAGAGTAGATGTTTAATAAATAAGAAGCCTAAATTTTAAGAAATTTTATAAACTTTATGTTTCAGTCACATTGCAAAGTAGTACAGGCAACGGTTCATGGCTTAATTTGGTTGGTAGATGTGTGTTTGTTTTTTTGTTTTGGCCTACCATATCGTGTTACAAGGTTCATAAATACAAAAACAACCAATATTCACAACAAAAACATTGTGCATTGGATGGACCTTGTAATTTGTTACAAATATCCTAAATATTATAAAGAATGTTTATAGCTAATATTTGTTTTAAATTTTCTATATACTGAAGGCTCACAAGTAATATAAATATCAGAGGCTTCTATAAGGACAGAAGAACATAGCACTTGAAGTCAAATGGTCTGGATTTAAGTACTGACTCCAACCCTATCTAGCCATAAAACCTCAGGATGTTCACTTTATATACCTGTGCTTTGTTTCTTCAAATGTAAAATAAACTACATCACCTACTTAGGGTATTATTATATCAAAACAAACATATTTTATAAACTGTAAAGTATGCTGTATGTGGGCGTAACCTCACTATGAACTATCTAAGGAATCAAATTATTGGAACCAAGATTCTAACAGTAACGTTCCTGCTGCTGCTGCTCAGTCACTTCAGTCGTGTCCAACTCTGTGAGGCTCTACAGACGGTAGCCCGCCAGGTTCTTCTGTCCATGGAATTCTCCAGGTTGAGTACTGGAGTGGGTTGCCATGCCCTCCTTCAGGGGATCTTCCCAACCCAGGGATCAAACCAGGGTCTCCTGCACTGCAGGCAGATTCTTTACCACTGAGCCCCCTGGCAAGTCTAACAATAGCATTAGGTATCTTTTATTCATCAAATTTATTTATGCAACAAATATTTATAGGACTTCTTTGTGCAAAGTTCTATATCTCTGTTCATTACATGCTAAAGGGATAAAATGCTTATGCTTACCCTTTTCGGCAAAAATGAGATAAATTCAGAATGTCCTTCAAGTAAGGTCAGTTCCATACTTACATCTAGTCCTGTAGAGGCATTAACACTCACAAATGGTATATAGCTGGTAGCAACTGTTTTCTCTGTGGCCAATCTATTAGAAAATTTAGCTCCTCAATGGAAATAGCAGTGTTAACCAGAGCTCCCGCAGAAGAAGGTGCTAAGACACTTAAAGCAGCACAGGCAGTTTCATGAAAGATGAAAAAGTCAATCAACACTAAAAAGTTCAACCTTTTTAAAGCAATCTCAAATTCTCAAATAAAAATAATAACAGTTTATTTTGCCTATGAAATTGGGAAAGTATTGGCCAGAAAGTCAAAAAATGGCCACGTAAATAAACTGCATTTATTGTCAGGGCTGTATACTGGTAGAACGTTTTTGAGAAATATTAAGTAGTATGTAGCAAAAACTTTTAAAATGTTCAAACTCTGAGAGAACAGTAGGAGAATAAACAATGAAATGTTGATATTGACTACTTCCAGGTGAAAATATCACAGAATTGTTTTCCATTTTACTGTAGCTTTTGGTACGCTGTCCACAAGAAAGACCAAAATGTAAACTACATAATGTGGAGAATTCTATAATTACAGTGAAATCTTTAACCATAATATATTAAGTATGATGCTAGCCCAAACTTTTGCTTAGCAACGCTCAAGTAAATCAAATACTAGATTATTAGTTTTTACATAATTGGCTATATCCATCTCTGGGTCAGGAAGATCCCCTGGAGAAGGAAATGGCAACCCACTCCAATATTCTGCCTGGGAAATCCTATGGACAGAGGAGCCTGGCGAGCTACAGTCCATGAGCTCACAAAGAGTCAGACACAACTTAGTGATTAAACGACAACAAATTAACAGTGGTATCTGTTTTCTTCTTTATCAATAAGTTCTTAAAATTCTGTAATCAGTCAAACTGCTTAATCAGTACTATGAAAATCCAAATGAATGAGAAAACAAAATTTAGCACTAACTTCTTTATAGTATCTTCAAAAATATTTGAGGTATAAGTCTTAAATTAAAATTATTAATATTTAAGAATCTTGGTTTACAAATTTCTAGTGTCAATTAGTGAGATAGCTTAAGAAGTTTAATGCAAACTCAAAAATTAGATGAATGAATAAGAATTAGGAAATTATACTCTTCTTAACAGTACATGTGTCTAAGGCACACACTTACGGCATATTTAAATTTTATGTTCTAAAGATATCTAGTTCTAAACATGTCTGGATTTATTTTTAACGTTTAAGAGTACCAAAGTATTTCTATTAAAATGCTACACACATGAAAATATCTCAATATTACTAATCAATTAGTGACATTATGTTATATAGTATGTATAATCCATAAGAAAAAAAATCCCTGAAACATTAGAAGAATTTTTCATTTTCTTAAAATATAGATCTGTAGTTCTATCTATATAATTATAGCAACTGCACTATCTCTTCTATATACTAGTCTTGTTCCATTGACTTTCTGAAGCATCTGATAATAGTCTAAGGCTTATAAGAAAGATGGTCCAGAGAAGAAGGTGTCTTTATATGCTTTACAAATAAAAGTCTTGCGTTGTAAATATGTCCCTGAGGCAAGACCATGAAATCACTTACTTAAGGGATAACAAATAAGCAAAGAAAAAGGAAAAAGATGAAATTTCTAACAAAAAAAGTAAAGAAAAGACATTCAACAAATGTAAACTGGCCTGTGCTTCAACTTAGGGTGGATAATATAGTACATCAAGGAAAAAAACAGAGGAAGAGTAGACCAGACCTGAATAAGTACAAAAGTCTAAAGATTTCATATAAAATCAGGAAAGAGCTTAGTTCAAAATACCTACAGCAGTTTTCATAATCAGCTTTTTAAAATGTGTTTGTTGTTGTTTTCAGTTGTTTTCTGACATACAAAAAGAAAAATTCTGTAGCACTTCCCAGAGCTTAAACCCTGCATCCAATCTCCCTAGTTTTGATCACTGCAGCAGAACAGACTCAACAGTTTCCACCATCTATTTCAGAAAGGAAAGGAAAAACAGTGAGAGCATCCACAAATGTATGAAGTTCCACCATCTTTCTCGTCTCCCTGATACCTCTAACTAGGCCAAATCGATGAGGGCTAACCCCACTGCGCTGCAACCAAGGTGCCGAGCTAGGAGAAGGACTTCAGGGCCGCTTCAATAGTCCAAAGCAGCGCTTCCCAGTGCAGTCTCCACACTTACAAGCTGGCAACTGCAGGAATACCTTTCCTATAAGATTCACGAATTAGGCTACAGGGTACCAATTCTAGATTTAAACTCCAGAATGAAAATATCCAGAGTGATTGTCTGCTCTGACACCCAAAATGTCTATCTGTTAGAGGAAACAGAATCAATATCTCAGAAAATACAATCTGGTAAGTTCCTCCAGTATTAGGACTGCTCATTCTGAGTAAATATTCCCTTGATAACCATCAAGAGAACAACTGGAAGCAACACTACAACTTCAGGGAGCAAGATCCATATGAATAAGGTCCAGCTCCACTTCTAATAGCTCCACTGTCTGAGAACCACAATACAGAAATGATGATAGCCTTGGGACTCCAGGCACTCAACTTAATCTTGCAAACTGCCTCATAAGGCACTCTACTCCCTAGTAAATTCCAAGTATCCATATAGACTCTTCATGATAGAAATGCTGACTGTATATTGTCATTATATGAAAATGAAAAATGATAATCATTGGCACAACTGTAAACGTGTTTTAGCAAAATAAGGGGGACAGTGAAATACCGTGCAATAATACTGGCCTCCAAGAGTTCCCATCCACAATTCCTTTCTTTCTTTTTTTATTATTTTCCATCATGATGGAAGATAAGATATTGATATGGTATATACACACTTCATTTCTTTCATACAATTTCCTTCTACTCATTATTTCATGAAAAAAAGGAATTGGAGACATCATAAACACACCAAAAAATTATCTCACCAAATGTGGATGCAAGAGCATCAATTAGAGAGCTAATAAAGTAGCCAAAGCAAGATAATACTTGGCTTGAATTAAATATAGCAGTAAAATAGGGACACAGGAAGACAAAGTGTAGATGTTAAATCAACAAGACACAATGACGATTTGCCACAGGGGTGGGAGCTGGTGTATGAAGGTCAAGAGAGGAATCAAAAATGACTCTCAGATGTCTTTCTTAAATAATCAAGCAGAGAGTCTTAATATTTCCTAAGACAGAGAATGCTAAAGGAGGAGCAGACTGAGGGAAAGGAAAGGGGAAGATGATGAGTTGCTGAGTTTAAGGAGCATATAAGATAGCTGGAAAGACAAATAAGTAAGCAATTGGACTCCAGAGTTTAGAAAAGAGTTCTCAGCCAAAGATTTAAATTCAGGAAGCAACAGCATGTTAGTAATGATTTCAACCAAGCAAGCATTGATCAGATCACCCAGAAAAAGTTCAAAATGGTAAAAAAAAATTTTTTTTAAAGTTTAAGACAGTGCACCAGGAAACTAAGTTCCACACTGTTATCAGATAAAGAAGAAGCATAAGGAATAAAGATGAAGAGAAGCCACAGAGGTGGGAGGAAATCAGGAAAGTGTGGTGGCCTCTAAGTCAATAAAAGACAACATTTTAAGAAGAATGATATGACTGTATTATATATTCTGTCACATGGAATTGGAAGATTCGCCCCTTGTAATGCTGTGCTTCAAAATAGTCCTATGGAAAACAGCTCTTTTACCAGAAGTCACTTGCTTTATAGGACTCAGACCTAGCTTATGAAAATGGACTGAGAGGAGACATCCCTAAGCTTCCTTCATAAGTCCTCTTTCCTCCCTTGGAAGAAGGTAAGCAAACAAAATTTTTAGTCTTCATTCGGCTAAAGCAGGAAACTCTGTGCAAATAAATGCAAATCTACATATATTTCGATCCAATTCTACCAACAAAAAATCCAGTTAGATATTCCTGATCCTTAGAAATAGACAGAAATCAATGCTAATCAGAACACCTAGAGCTACTTATGAGTGAATCTGTTTAAGCACCAAATTTGAAAGTAGAAAAGAAACTAAAATATAACATAACAAAGAGCTATTCTAGCAACTGTCCACCTAGCTTCCTTTTTCTTACTAACTCCTTCCTAAAATATCTAGCTTACTTATTACTAACTCTATTTTAGAACCCTCTTGCTCTAGTAATTTTTGTTGCTTTTGTTCAGTAGCTAAGTTGTATCGACCCTTGGCAATCCCATGGACTGCATCATGCCAGTCTCCTCTGTCCTCCACTATATCCCAGAGCTTGCTCAAATTCATGTCCATTGAGTTGGTGAGTGGGTAATGAGGGACAGGGAGGCCTGGCGTGCTGCGATTCATGGGGTCGCAAAGAGTTAGACACAACTGAGCGACTGAACCGAACTGAATGCTATCTAACCATCTCATCCTCTTACACTCCCTTCTCCTTTTGCCTTCAATCTTTCCCAGCATCAGGGTCTTTTCCAATGAGTCGGCTCTTCGCATCAGGTAGCCAAAGTATTGGAGCTTCAGCTGAATACTCAATGAATATTCAAAGTTGATTTCTTTTAGGATTGACTGGTTTGATCTCCTTACAGTCCAATACACTCAAGAGTCCTCCAGCACCACAATTTGAAGGTATCAGTTCTTAGGTGCTCAACCTTCTTTATGGTCCAACTCTCACACTCATACATGACTACTTGAAAAATCATAGCTTTCACTATACAGACTTTTGTCAGCAAATGATGTCTCTACTTTTTAATATGCACTCTAGGTTTGTCATAGCTTTCCTTCCAAGGATCAAGTGTCTTTCAATTTCATGGCTGCAGTCATAGTCCGCAGTGATTTTGGAGCCCAAGGGGGGAGAAAAAAAAATCTTTCATTGCTTCCACTTTTTCCCCTTCTATTTGCCATGAAATGATGGAACTGGATGCCGTGATCTTAGTTTTTTTAATGTTGAATTTCAAACCAGTTTTTCACTCTCCTTGAATAATACTTGTAATGATGATGAATTATTTAAACCCCTAAGTCCTAGAACTCCAAACTCCAAATCCATGTGTCCATCAACTTGACATCAACAAATGGAAGTCAGAAAGTCATCTCAAACACAACATGGCCAAAGAGAATTCCTCAGTGTTTCCCTTCTTGGAACAACACCACTGGGAGTTTTCCTTAATCTTTTTCTTTCACACACCACCACATATATCCAATCTATCAGTAGCAGTCTGTGTCAACTCCATCTTCAAACTGGAACACAAGTCCAACAACATCCATCTTGTTACTACAATTCTAGCTCAAGTCACCAACATCTCTCTTCTAGACTACCTCGATAGCCTAATTTCTCTCTGCATTAATACTTGTCTCCTACAAACCATTCTTACATAACAAAATGACCCTATGAAAATATAAATAGTATCATGTTACCCCCATATTTAAAGCCTACCATGGTATCCTATTACATTTAAAACAAGATCTAAACTTCCTCACTTAACAGAAAGGGATATGCATTTTTTTTTTGTCCTAGAGGTTGGTGACAAAGTTAGAATGAGCAATCACCTCTTACTCCTTACATAGTACCACCATGTCATTGTTATTCAGAAACTCCTATGGATGCTCTCATTTAAAATGTAAGCTACTTTCACAATTTATAAGTGTTCCCAGAATGCAAGAGAAAAGATAATATGAAATTACAAGTAAAAGACCAATTTAGGCCTTAGACATTAACATGACCACCAAATCTCTTTTTTTTTTTTTGAGAGAACAAAACATTAAGGTACACTGAAGCACTGGATCAAAATATATTTTGGCAGAGGGGGAAATACCACAATGAAAAAAAATCAAATTTTTGTAAGTCTTCCTAATCACATGACTCTAACCCTTATTAAGCAAAATCAACCAGAAGCAATGGGAGTCTTACCACTTTCCAGACAGACAGAAATAATAAATCAACCTCAAAACTTTCAAGCATATCAAATAATTTATACAAATGAATTTCAGATCTATACCACTAAAGTGAAAAAGTTATTTTACATCATAACAATCTTGAGTTCATATATTCTACAGCCTTGCAGTCTTGGTTGTATGAAAAAATATTACACTTTTCCAGATGGATGTAACTAAAATTTGTCAATCCTGCTCTGTGAACACAAATCAACTCTCACACAGAGAAAAGGAAGACTAAAATAGTTTTAAAGATTAGATAAATAGAAAACTTAATAAGAATTTGGAAATATTACTGAGAAAAAACAAGTTAAGAATTAACATCTAAGAAACAGACAAACAAACAAACAAAAAATGCTCGGGTGGAAATATAATAAAAGAAACAAATGGATGAGGGCTGCACAGGAGAGAGGGGAGGTCACCCTTAAGTTTAATTTTCCAGTTCAAGCACTGTGTAATTAGGCAAGCACAGTGAGAACTGTTCCACCAATAACCTTCAAACCAACCTTGAAAGACCTTTCCAGACAAAGAGCTCCAAATCATACCACAAGACTTCCAGCTGTGTCAAATAATATATATAAGCATCTCTCAGGTATATATCACAGAAACAGAAATAGCTGGTTATAGGTAATAACAATTTTGATTCTCTACATTATCTATTTTCATTGCATTATTAGTTTAAAAAAACTAGAGTAGCCACAGATTACTAAAGAAGAAATCCACACGATTCTATGTTAATGCTCCTAACAGCAAACTGTATTCCAAATCTTAGGACAATAGCAATTTATCATGTGTTGAGCTATCTTGAGATGCATGAGACTAATTCATTCTTTAAGGATAAAAGAATCACACAAAATTAAAACAAAAACACTTAAGAGAAATACACACTAGTGCCATTATTAAATACAGCATGCATACAAAAATGAATATACATAATTAAAGATAAAAATTTCTATAAACTTCTTACAAATTAAAAACACATTTTTGAAAACTGTTCCTGACTTTTAAACCAAATTTCTCAATGGCTGCAGCAACTCTGCAAATAAAGGCTACAGTCAAAAGATGCCAGAATTATTTCAAGAAAAACCTCTATCCCAACTCACTGTATATTAAACTTAGTCCCACCATTCCTTTTAGAAAGTAAATTCAGCGAAGATCTTTTGCACTTGCTTATCATGATGATCAGAGCATAGACAAACTCAAGGTCAAAGTCAGAAATCAAACAAAAAATAGGCAAGGTAACTGAGAGCTTGAGTTATCTTCTACAATCCTGTCAATACACAATTAAATACTCTGTTGGTGATATGGCGGGAGACTACTAAAAATTTGACCTTTAGCAATTTTCAAAACTGTAGTGCTCTAGTGACCTCAGGGGGCATCCCCAAGACTTCTTCAGAGAATCTGCAGAGCCAAACTATATTCATAATAATACTAAAATATAATTTGCCTTTTGGACTTTCATTCTCTCGTGGGTGTACAGTGGGGTTTTCCAGAGGCTACACTGTATGTGATATCTAAAGATAATGAATACACAAGGAGATAAAAGTGTCCAGCTGTCTTCCACTAAATCAGACATTAAAGGGATATGAAAAAATGCAAAACAACACCAATTTTCTCACTAAATTTTTCTTTTCTTTTTGCAATACTTGAAACACTAGCTTTTATTTATACTTTCATTTAAAATATTGAAATAGTTGTTGTATATTGATGCAAAACACATCATCACAATCTTGGTGGTGGCTTATTAACAAAACACATATTTATTATCTCACATTTTATATCAGGCCAGGAGTTCCAGAATGATTTAAGTGAAAGTGAAGGTTGCTCAGTCATGTCTGACTCTCCGCAACTCCATGGACCAGACAGTCCATAGGATTCTCTAGGCCAGAATACTGGAGTGGGTAGCCTTTCCCTTCTCCAAGGGATCTTCCCAACCCAGGGATTGAACCCAGGTCTCCCACATTGCAGGCAGATTCTTTACCAGCTGAGCCACCAGGGAAGCCCAGCATGATTTAAAGGATGTACTCAAGGTGATGGCCAGGTCATGTTTCTTTCTGAAGCTCAGGGTCCTTTTACAAGTTCACATGATTGTTGGCAGATTTAAGTTCTTTGTGGCTCTAGGAATGAGGCCCCATCTTCCTGCTGGCTATCAGACAGGAGGGCTCCCTGGTGGCTTATCAGCAAAGAATTCGCCTTCAATGCAGGTGTGGGTTCAATCCCTGGATTGGGAAGACCCCCTGGAGAAGGAAATGGCTACGCACTCCAGAATTCTTGCCAGGAAAACCCCATGGACAGAGAAGCCTGCGTCCATAGGGTCGCAAACAGTCAGCATAACTAAGTGACTGAGCGTACGCATGCATCAGACAGAGGATGCTCTCTGCTCCTAGAGACTCCCACACAGATCCCGGCCATGGGATTCTCTCAAAGCCCTTTCATAACATGGTACCTTACTTTGTAAAGCAAGCAGAAGACTCTCTGACTTCAGTCTAAGACAGAGTCTCACACAATGTAATGTAACACAGAAGTGACTACCTCATCATTCTTGTCATACTCTACCAAATAGAAACAAGTCACAAGTTCCATACATACCCAAAGGAATGGTAAAACTCACTACAGCTCAACTTAGAATTCTATCTACTCGATATGCTTAGTCAACATGCAGTGGGCTTACTGTTATTTTGAATTATTTAATAAAGCTATATTCTAATTTTTTGTTTTTATTTCCAGTATGATAAATATCAATAAATATAATCCATATAAACAAGATCTTTGAGGTCCTCAATCATGTTTAAGATTGCAACAAGATCTCAATATCAAAATATTTGAGAACCATTGCTTTAATCTAAGCTGCCTCTTGTATTTGCTACCTCTTATATTCAACACAAAGATAACTTACTCTCTTCAAGCAGTGTTTTAATTTTAAAACAAACAGACAGTACCTACTATCCCAATATAAAATAAAATTTTTGAGTAAATGATTCAAATATCATTATAAATATCAATATCAATATATATATCAATACAGCTATATAAATGTCATTATAAATATTTAGCTTTCCATATCATTTAGCTTGAAAATTTGAACTATAATCATTTGTTTTTATAAATGTTTAAATATTCCCCATCCAACCCATACTTTCACATTTCAGGGAACTGTAGGAGCAACTTTCTTGAGTAGATAAAAATAGGTGGGTCCTGTATAACTGGAATAGGGACCATTTATCTGTAGTAAAATGCAGGAGGGTAAACAATATGAGCACATATATTTCAATGCAAATGAGTATAACAAAATTCAAAGGCCCCACCATGAGGCTGACTACTATTATTCATGTTATTATGGACTGATAAATTTAGATGCCCATATCCTTGAACAATGAAATATATCAAATAGGAAGATGTATCTTTATTTTCATTTAAAGCTTGGACTCCAATTCCCTATTTTTTAACTCTAGTGTGATGCTAGACTTTCCATGAGCCTTGAAAAGACTACTCTTGCTCCTGAAGCTTCAGTACTAGATAAGACAAACCTAGTGACTGGCTCCTTATTCTCACCCTTTTCTTCTCCTTTGATCTAGCAAAGGGTACTTCCCAATTGTTTCATCTCAGGCCTGTCTTATCACATCAGCTATAAGAGGTGAAAATAGGCAGCAAAAAAAAATTAAAGTAGGCACTTATTAATACCTCAAGGCACTTTCCCTGATTACCACTTTGTTCACTTTACTAAAAGATCTAAGAGACACTTGCACATTTACCAGTCCTCACATGGCCCACCTCAATATCACAGATCTATTTTGTAGATCATATCTATCACATCCTTGACCAACATCAGAACTGCTTCACTTGTATGTATCAGGAGAGCCAAAGGGCAAGGGGGGAGATGGTGAGGTTCCCTAGAAGCAAATAAGTACCTGACATTAATATTGCCTTAAAAGTCAGGCTGGAAGCTTTATACCCCCACAGTTGACTGTGGAGACTACACATACACTTCTACTGCCAATTTATATGAACACTTATGCTAATAATGGTTAAACTTTTATTAAAATTTATTAAATTTTATATGTTTAATGCATGAGTGACCTAAGTATTCAAGATACATATTATTGCTGGACTAAAAACAAGTCTCAAAAATTGTCATTTTGGTTTTAACTGATTGCTTTCTCAGCAAGAGCATAAAAAAAAGTGCTGCTGGCTAACAAAACTACCACCAATAGCCAAGAAATAACCCCCATCTTAATGTCTTCTTAGCTTTCCTCTCCTAATTTTACTACTAAAGCATTTTCCTTGATATTATAAAAACCTAAACAAAATTCTACTTTACAAATGAATAAAAGGCACTCAAAAGAAACTTGTTAAAAAATAAATTTATCAACACTTTCAAGAAATAGTAAGTAATAAGTACAGAGTCTCAGTTAATTAAATGTCACTGATAAGGAGAATGGATATTCATTTAAAATATTTGAAGTATGACTGAAGAGTAACTATTTCAAAAGTGACCAATAGAGTCAAATCATACTCTAAAGGAAGTGAATAACAACTTCCCTAGACTTTGAATAAGAAGAATAAAACAAGTAGACAGTGGACTAAAAAGCAAAACTTTTATAAGGCAAGGTAATTATGATTGAATGTCACTACACAAAAAAGTAAAAAGCCACCAAATCCATCCAGAGACTCAGAGGAATGAATGGTGACTGAAATTATCCCAAAGATACCAGCATACATAAAAGTGAGTTGAAATTGAAATAAAATAAAGTTCTAAGACATAGATCAGTACAGAACATGGAAAAGATTAAAGTAGAAAGAAGTATCCTATCAAAATGTCTTATTCTGTAGATAGAATTCTATCTTCTAAAAGGAAGACAGAATGATTTTCAAATGATTAGTGAGACATTCCCATAATGAATACAGCTTCTATGGCTTATAAAACTAGATGGTAAAAATATGCACATGCTCAAGAATAAGAAACATGAATAGTTCTATAGCTATTGAAGATATTACTTTCACAGGTTAAAAAATCTAGCCACACAAAAGCCCCTAGCCCCTGGCATCAGAGACACATTCTACCAAACCTTGAGAAGAAATAATGAGAGTTCTACACAACTCTACAAAAAGTTCTTTCTATACAAATTTGCATATGGTTGAAGACAGAAAAGCACATCGAAACTCATCTTCTGAGGCCAACGTTCCCCTGATTTTAAACCAATGATGTTTTAGGAAAGGACACTAGATACTAATATCCTTCATAAATAAAGAATTCTCTAATAAGATATTAGTAAGTCAAGCTCAGCAATAAATAAACAGAGCAGTGCCCCAGGAATGCAAGGCTGTTACATCTGAAAACCATCAGTGTCATTTCACTCTACAAACGAACCAAAAGAGAAAAGTATTATCGCCCTAAAAGTATTATTGTATTATCGTCTCAACAGAGGCAGAAAAAAAGTGAGTGACAAAATTCCACAGCCATTCATAATCAAAAAGAAAATTCTCAGCAAACTTATAGTAGAATAGAATTTCCTCAATTTCATAAAGGACATCTATGAAAAACCTACAATTAACATCATTTGATTGTGAAAGCCTCAAAGGATTCACCATGAGCCTGGAAATGAGACAAAGATGTTACTCTGACCATAGCTATCTAACACTGTAAAGGAGGCACTGGCCAAACACTACAAAAGATGGAAATAAAAAGCTTACAAGTTGAAAAGTAAGATTAGAGATGTCTTTTTAACAGGTGACATAATCATCTATGTTTAAAAAAAAAAAAAGTCAAAGAATGTTTTTAAGAGTGTGGTACTATCACAAAATAGACAGTAAGACCAATAGTACAGAATAGGGAACTCAAAAATGGCCAAACTCTAGTTAGGTGCATGGTATAAATAGGAGTGGTACCAAAACCCAGTGGTGTGCAAATGAACTGCTTAACAGCCGCTGCTGGTAACACAGACTCACTATACGGGAAAAGTAAATGTGAATTCATACGTCACCATATCCACAAGTGAACTCCAGGTTGATTGAAGACATGTATGAAAAAGGCAGAACTAAAAGCTAACAGTACAAACTGTAAAAGTATATTTTTAGGCTCTTGAGTGAGGTCTGACTTATTAACCATGACTAAAAGACCTCAAACTGTAAAGTAAAAAAGCAATACAGTTTACTACATCAAAGTAACAATGTCTCCTCTACAAAGAGACTGTAGACAAAAATGATAGGGAGCTACTTTTTTTCAAAATGGGCAAATGAAATAAATTTTTTTAAAAAATCAGTGTAATGTCAATCCAACAGCTAGCAAGTGAAGAAATGAAGAAATTCTTCACTCTATGAAACTAGTAAATGCAAATAAAAACCAAGTATCCTTCAATATTCACCAGACTGGCAAAAAGCCGAAGTCTGAATAATATTAAATATTAGTAACAATAGCAGAATAACAAACTTTCAAGCACTGCAGGCAGAAGTATGGACAGAGTCATTATTGAGAGCAGAACTAGTGAAAGAAAGTTATACGCACTGTGCATGCATGCTAAGCTGCTTCGGTTGTGTTCAACTCTGCGTGACCCTGTGGACTGTAGCCTGCTAGGCTTCTAGTCCATGGGATTTTCTAGGCAAAAATACCAGAGTGGGTGTTGCCATGCCCTCCTCCAGGGTATCTTCCTGACCCAGGGATCAAATCTGGGTCTCTGGTATCTCCTACCTCGGCAGGCACGTTCTTTACCCCTAGGTGCCACCTGGAAAGCCCCTACACATACCCTATGTCATGTTAATCCCACATTTAGTTATACAGGCTACACAGAAAGTCTTGCTTAGGTCTACAAAGAGACATGTTACAAGGATTTTCATTGCTTCACTGTCTGTAGTAACAAGGAGTTTTCACATAGCCTAGATTGCCCATCACCAACAATATACATATCAATAATTTCACAAATATGCCCATCACTAACAAGCTACCACAAATTTAGCAGTCTAAAACACTGGTTTATCATTTTACAGTTCTGTAGATCAGAAGTCTCTTAGGGGCCTCAATGGACTAAACTAAGGTGCTATCTGAGTTCCTTTTTGGAGGCTCTAGAAAAAAAATCTATTTTTCGCTCAACAATATTGTTGGCAGACTTCAGTTGCTTGGGTTGTAGAGATAAGGTCGCCTCTTCTCACTGACTGTAAACTGAAGGTGGTTCCCACCTCCTAGATGGGGCTGAATTGACTCATGGCCCTTCTGTTCCACCTCCAAACCCGACAACAGCCAGTCATATCTGTCTTCTGCTTTGAATCTCTTCCCCTAGTTCCATCATTCATCTTTGACCCGGTAAGGCTAGGGACTTACACGATTAGGCTGGACCCACCTAGATAATCCAGGATAACCCCCTCATTTTAAGGTCCAAAACCTTAATCGTATCTGCAAAGTCCCTTTTGCCATGTAGACTAACATAGTTACAGACTCCCAGGGATCAGAAAGTGAACGTACTTGGAGATCACCGTTCTACCACAGAGTATGGTGCAGCATTCCTACATGAATCAATCTTTTATAATGCAAGATCTAAAGTACCGTTTCATTTATGGAATTTAAAACACATACATACACAATGCGACAATTTTTTTTATTACTCAAAGACACATATCTAGATAGAAACACACAAGAGAAGCCTTACACAGATGACTGAAACTCCACAAACTGATAAAAATGATTAACAGACCTCACTACATCTGAGGACCAAAGAAAGCAAAGTGTGGCAGAAGAGACACTGAAGACCTAGGAATACATACATTACACAAAATTGTTTTCCCACTATTTTAACTTCAAGCTGTATGTTTAAAATTCCTTCATTAAAATTCTGTTGACGCTCTAACAAATCTACAAAACCTCCCCTAAGCTGCCATATCTGGTTCCATCATTTAGATTTGTTCATTTCATTCTCTATTTCCATATATTTCAAAGTTATATTTTGTTTTTATCAGTTTTAAATAGTTATGTTTATATGACTACATCATGAATTCTGATGTACTTATTAGATAATAAATTCTTATGGCACAGTGCATCTTCTACTATCTTTGTATTTCTTTGTGTTTCTTTGTATATAAACTAGTGCTATGAATAAAGTATATACTCAATAAATACTTTAGGCTAAGCTCTCGAAGTAGTATTTGCTGCAATATAGTTCCACTGGGAACTTTCCATAAGTTTAAATACTATACAATGTTTTCAATAGACATCACATAGAAATTCTCCAAGAATAGATCATGTAATTTATTCTCCACACAAGGATGCTTTTGAGAGTGAAATGGATATTCTTAATAATTATGCTGGAATAAACGTATAAGCCAGAATAGGTCCTGATAAACTGGGACATAGGTCACCCTACTCAAAAATATATTGCAGAACATGGAAAACAGCAATATATTAAATCAAATTTTCTAAAGTGAAGCTAAAATGTGACAGGTCGAAGCAAACAGACATAGAACTTCTTTTGAAATATACTAAAGCACTTAAAATTCCCTATCACCATTTCAGGTATCTACAAAACAATAAAATTTTGGGGGTCAATGTTACATATCAAACCAAGAGTTAGTTCTCTTATACAGATTAACATGCTTTTACAGAAACATTACCAAAAACAGAGAGATCTAAGAGATAGAGAAAAATACAGTACTGTATTCTGTCAGTAAATTTAATTTTGTAAACACAGGATAATTGCAGCACATAAAAGTTATGGAAAAGATAACTATTTGCTTGTCTTTTTAGTGATTCAATTTATTTCACTTCATTCCTATTCAACTGATATTCAATGAATGCCTACGATTTCTAGAACCTAAACTAGGCATGTGTGGACACAAAGACAGAAAAGAAAATATGCCCTCAAATTGTTCAAAGTTAGGTAAGAGAGAAAGAAACAGTGATAACAAGTACACTGAAGATCAGACAGTGGCGAGAGCTCAAACATACAAATAAAAAGAACAGACGTACGTATGTGTTTACATATCTGTGTCTATGTATACACACACAGAAAGGGACCAACTATACAAGAAGTATATAAAGGCACAAGAAAAAATATAATTCTTACTGGAAAAAAAAAAAAAATAAGAGAAAGCTTCACGCAAGCAGGGTCTCCCAGCTGGCTCAGCCGTGGAGAATCCACGGGCCAAAGCAGAAGACGCTGGAAAAGCGAGTATGATCCCTGGGTCGGGAAGAGTCCCTGCGGGAGAAAACGGCAACCCACTCCAGCATCCCTGCCTGGAAGATCCCCGGCCACGGGGCTGCGCAGAGCCGGCCACGACCGGGCAGCTGAGCGCGCACGCTGGCTCAGGTACGTGGAGGCAGGGGCTGAGCTCTGAGGACAACGTGATGCTGAGGCAGGTGCACTAAGACACAGCCTTACTTGAGTTGACCATCTTGAAAGTCGAAGTCGTACCCGACTCTTAGGGACTGCACAGGCCATGAACTCCCGAGGCCAGAGCGCTTGAGCGGGAGGCCTCTCCCTTCCCAGGGGCCCTTCCCCACCCGGGGCCGCACCGGGGCCCGCGGCCTGGCAGGCGGCGCCTCCACGCGGAGCCACCCCGGCCTCCCCGACCCGCGGCCGTCCACAGGACCGACCGAGCCGCCTCCTCCGAGTCTCAGCCCAACACGGGCCCGGCCCGCACTCCTAGTTAAACATCATTAACCCGCCCCACCCCTCCGCGCCCGGCGTGCGGCCGGGGAGAAGCCCCCGCGGTCGCGCCGCTCGCAGACGGGCGAGCGGCCGAGGAGCAGGCCGCGCGGCAGCCCTCGCCGCCTCCCGCCCGCAGAGCCCCCGCGCCCGCGGCCGTCTGCGGGTCGCGCCGCGCCGGGCACGGCTGGAGCGGCTGGAGCGCCCGGGCGGCGGCGGCGGCACGCCCTCAGCACCTGGACAGCTGTCTCTTACATAGCGGACGTTCAGTAAAGGTCTGCTGAATGACTGTAAACCCAGTGGGAACAGAACCCTAGGTAAAGAGGTAGAGCGTGAGCAAATACTTAGAAGTTTAATAATGAAGGATTTTAAAAAATTCACAGTTTGTCTGCTGCAGCTGTAGGTTGTGGGGGGAGAGAAAAAAGCAGTGAGAGATGAGGTTAGAAGAGACAGCGATAGTGAGCCTCAGAAAGTAGAATGATAGGGTTTTAGTCAGAAAAACATCAATGTTTCCATTGGAATTTTACTTCTAATTTTGTAATCTTGTGAAATCATTGCAGTAAAAAGGGGGATCTCTTAAACCCCGCCTTATGTCATCATCATGGAAATGAGAATTCAATGGCTTAAATTTTTTCACACAGCACAGAACAGAACAGGTACTCAATAAATGCTGGTTTCCTTTAGAAAACTAAGGATTGAAGCTTTTAAGTACAAAATGGAAGGCATCAACAGTGAGCAAATAAATGACTTTATCACATCTATACGTCCAAAACACAATTCTGAAAACAAAGGAGAATATGCAGAAAAGCAAATGAGCTGAGAAGCAGGAAGTCAGAAAGAAAGACACAGGTAATGCCTAAATAGAGTAGTAACAAAGGTGGAATTGACCAAGACCTTTATAAATATTCATTGAATATGAAAACCAACAGGGAGAGGATTAGGAAGTAATGTCTAAGTATCTTAGATCAGTCAGAGAATGCCTGGCAGTAACGCCAGCAGGATAAGGGAATGACAAAGAAGTTGCTACTTTAGGAGGGAATAGACAGCTTGAAAACACTGATCGTGAAAGTATTTGTGGAACAAAAGTAAGACTGTCCAACCTGCAGCTGAAAATGCGAGTCTGGGAGATGAAGACCTCAGAACAGAAGATCAACATTTGGAAATGAATACCATATTCGAATGTGAAAGGCAATGATACGCAATAAGTCCCGTACCTCACAATCTCAAATGCCAGCTTAATCCTCATATTAGTCTATCAAAAGTCCAAAGTGTCCAAAGTGAAAATTGCTCAGTCGTATCTGACTCTTTGCAACTGCAACGTCTGTAGCGCCCCCAGGATCCTCTGTCCTTGGGGATTCTTCAGGTAAGAATACTGCAGTGGGTTGCCACGCCCTCCTCCAGAATCTTCCCAACCCAGGGATCGAACCAAGGTCTACCGTTGGTTCTTTACCAAGGATTCTTTACCAACGGAGCCACCAGGGAAGCCCAGAATTAGTCTATTACCAGCTATTTATCTAGTTCAGGTGGAGAGATCAGAATTATATTTGCTTTTGAGAGGTACCTGCGCCATCTGGTGGCAAGAATAATAAATACAGGTTAATTTGTAATCATTCGAATTACTTGTCATTTGGTTTATCAATAGCATTTCCACGGAAAGAATCTTTCATTATTCATTTTTACCATAACTACTATTTCTCTCCTTGTGTTTTAGTCTGGCCACTAATGCATTCAAATTATATAACTGGAAGAAGTATTATTGGCAAAAACATAACCTTGCAATCCTCCAGGACTTTATCACTTCATAATTCAATCACAGAGTAGTCTAAATACTCCATAAGACAGTTAAGTAACTATGAAATTAAGAGTATTACTAAAGCTCATGTTGCTTTCAACAACTAATAGTATGGATTAGTGGCTTTTTAAAACTAGATATATGCTTTGAAGACATTTATCAATAGAACAGTACAGAATATCCACACTCTAAGATATAATTAAATACGTGATAAAATGGCATCAAATCAATGGAAAGGACAAATTGATTGTTTAAAATAAATATAGAAGTCAAAGAAGTAATCGTGAAAAGAGTTATGTTGGATCTGCATCTCACATCATACTTTAATAAATTTCAGACAGGTCACTGTTTCAAAGTGTAAAAATAAAATCATAATAGCTTTGGAGGAAATCATACTGATAATTTTTCATGTTAGTGAGGAGAGGGCCACAACAAAGGATTAGGCACGTCTCCATTAAAAATATATAAATAGCCAATAAGCACAAGGAAAGATGATCAACATCATGAATCAGGAAATGCAAATCAAAACCACAATGAGACAAAACTTCACACTCACTAGGATGACTATAATCAAAAAGACAAACACAAGAAATGAAACGTATTTCCACACAAAAACTTGTGTTATAGCATTTTTCATAATAGACAAAAAAGTGGAGATAATTCAAATGTGCATCAACTGATGAAGGGAAAAGCAAAATATGGTATATCCATACTCGGTTATAAAATGAACAAACTACTGGTGCATGCTAAAACATGCATCCTGAAAACACTATGCTGAGTAAAAGAAGCCACACACAAAAGGCACATATTGATTCTTTTTTATGAAATGTCCAGAACAGGCAAAACCATAGAGATCTAAAGTAGATCAGTGGTGTCAGGGAGCTGATGGCAGGGGAGAATGGGACTGACTGTTCATGGGTACAGAGGTTCTTTTGAGAAGGATGGAAATGTTCTGGAATTAGACAGTGGTAAAGGTTGCACAAATTCATAAATATATTAAAATCCACTGAGTTTTACACTTTGAAGGGTTGAATTTTTTACCAGTGAATTATATCTCCATTTGCTTAAATATAGAGACTCATAGAAGAAAAATATTCTACTTCAGTATAAGATGCATTTATGTTTATACATTGGAAAAAGAACATGGGCAAAATCATAAGGTAACAAATTGGGAGAAAATACTAGTAATCTAAGGTAAGTATTAGTCGCTCAGTCATGTCCGACTCTTTGCGACCCCATGGACTGCAGCCCACCAGGCTCCTCTGTCCATGAGATTTTTCCAGGCAAGGATACTGGAGTGGGTTGCCATGTCCCTCTCCAGGGGAATCTAAGGTAAGCAGAATTCTAAAATAACCCCTGAGATTCCCAAGACCCAGTGCACATACCTTATGTTGTCCCCTGCCCTTGAGAGCAAGACAGAACCTGTGAATACGATGAGATTTTACTCCAGTGATCAGGTTACATCATATGACAAAAGGAAGGTGATTCTTTGTACCTACTCAGCCTATTTTAAGTTAATCAAAAGGGAAATTATGGAAGGTGGGCCTAATCAAATAGATTAAAAGAGGGTTGAAAGAAGTCAGAGAGATTCAGAGCAGCATAGGCTTTCTGTTGGTGTAAAGAAAAATTATCATGCTACAGGGAAGGAAAAATGGCAGGGAACAGTCAAAGTGTTAGTTGCTCAGTCATGTCAGACTTCTTGTGACTCCATAGACTACAGTCTGCCAGGCTCCTCTATTCATGAGATTCTCCAGGCCAGAATACTGGAGTAGGTAGCCAGTGGGTAACTTGAGTCTCCCACATTGCGGGCAGATTCTAGACTATCTGAGCCATCAAGGGAAACAATGGGCAGCCTTTAAGAGTTGAAGGCCTCAGTCATACCACTAACTGCAAACGCTGAATTCTGCCAACAGTTAGTGAGAATGGAAAAGGTCCCTGAGCATCAGATGAGACTACAACCCCAGTCAACACTTTACTTTCAGCCTAGCAAGAGAAGGCAATGACACCCCACTCCAGTACTCTTGCCTGAAAAATCCCATGGATGGAGGAGCCTGGTAGGCTGCAATCCATGGGGTCACTAAGAGTCGGACACGACTGAGCGACTTCACTTTCCCTGAGCGACTTCACTTTCCCTGAGCGACTTCACTTTCCCTTTTCACTTTCATGCATTGGAGAAGGAAATCGCAACCCACTCCAGTGTTCTTGCCTGGAGAATCCCAGGGATGGGGGAGCCTGGTGGGCTGCCGTCTATGGGGTCGCACAGAGTCGGACACGACTGAAGCGACTTAGCAGCAGCAGTGAGACTCTGAGCCAAAGGTCCAGAATAACCTATACCCTGATCAAGTTGAGCATTTCTGCATATGTTTAAGAACATTTAGATTCCTTTATAATGCACTATCATTTTTCACAAGTCAGACTGGTAAAGGTCAAAAGTTTTATAACATTGTACTGGCTAAAGAATTAGAATATAAGATTCCTAATAATTGTGAACAGGATAAACTGGTATGGTACATTCTCTATAGTAAACAATTTGCCAATGCCGAAAAAAAAATTTAAACTGCACATATTTTTTGACCAAGTGATTCCACTTGGGAATTTATCTTACAGATTTACTCTTATACAAGATTTTATATATACATATATATGGGTATCCATATATTTATAAGATTATTTATTACAACACTGTTTGTAAAGTAAAAAATTTTGGCAATAACCTAAGTTTCCATTATTAGGAACTAAATAATTTTGACACATCCATTAAAAATAATGGTGAAATGGGAATTCCCTGGCAGTCCAGCGGTTAGGACTCCATGCTTCCATTGCCAGGGTCCAGGTTCAGTCCCTGGTTGGGGAACTAAGACCCTGCAAGCCATGTGGCAAAGCCAAAAAAATAATAATGAAGCACAATCATGTATGTATTGGTAAACATATGCTATTAAATAAAAAAAGAGAAATAACAGAATACTATATATACGCTATCATTTTAAAGGAATAAACAGATATTTTTGTTGTTGTTTAGTGTATCCAGCTCTTTTGTGACCCTGTGGACTGTAGCCGACCAGGTTACTCTGTCCATGGGATTTCCCAGGCAAGAATACTGGAGTAGGGCACAATTTCCGTCTCCAGGAAATCTTCCTGAATCAGGCATTGAAGCCGTGTTTCCTGCATTGGTGTGTGTATATATATATATATATGTGTGTGTGTGTGTGTGTGTGTGTATATATATATACACACACACATTTTATATGTACAATAATGTATGTATGTTTTTATATATGAAGAGTATATTCTTGTATTTGCAGAAAATGAGTATAGAAGTGCATACAAAAATAGCACCAGTGTTTGTAGAAGAAAAAGAACTGAGTGGCCAGGATATGGAGTAGGTATATAGAACTGGGACATAATACACGGAAGAAGAAATACACTTTGAAGCATAAGACAATCTTTCCCTATGAGCTCAGAAGTTTTAAGATTTACATTTTTTATTTGAATAAAAAATGTGGCTAATTATGGAATAAGCACATAAACTGTATTTTAATTAGCATAAATATTTTTCAAATGGCTATCAAAGCTATCTCTACAGAATAATTTAGGAGAAAATAACTTCTAACACTTGCTGATAAATTAAAAATAAATTTAATCTAACTTCACTAACAAGTATATGCTATGAATGAGTTCAGAAGTTGCTCTTGGATTTTGCACCCACTTTAAGAGACCTGAAACATAAAATGCTGTTTATATCCTTTTAGACCAGGTAATATTTTTATGGACCACTGGCAAGATCAGTTTTGATACTGACTGTCAGAACAAAATGCATGCAGCCCCTCCTGAAATACTCTTATAGATGTACCATTATATAGTTAAATAAATGGTGAGGCATTTTAATAGGTTTCAAATGGCAAGAATTTATAGTTCATGCTCTATCTCAACCCTAAGTAGCATAAATCCCAGGTCAACTATGTGTTATCTTGGACTTTGTAACTGCATTTAATAGCAAAGTTTTGTTTCCTAACTACTCAGTTTCTCTACATCACTTTTCTTTAAGTTAACTTACCGTATAAATCCCCAAGCATTATGTAAAATGATGATAATATACTGGTTTTCAATATGAAGGCTACTGCAATATTCCTTTCATTCATTTGTTCAACAAATTCTATTGATGGCTGTCCTTCCTGCCACATAGAACAGCTGAATAGTAAAAACCATTTCGGAAAGACACAAGAAAGAACAGTTAGGATGAGGAACAGAGAAAAGACACTGAAATAAGAGTTTGTAGAATTTGAATCCATAACTCCAATTGTTCATAAAGCTTATCCTCATTCTTTTCCTGGGGTTCTGTCAGACACCCCGATGTCCTCATAGATCAGCCTTCTTTTTTCCTAAGCTATTTTATTATTCCATTCATTCAGGTTTTCAGTAACTGTTCCCTGAGCACATTAATATTCAGCGTTCAGTCGCGAACTCATGCACGAATCTCTGCAACCCCACTGACTATAGCTCGCCAGGCCTCTCTGTTAGTGGGGATTTCCAGGCAAGTATACTCGAGTGGGCTACCATTTCCTTCTCCAGGGGATTTTCCCATCCCAGGGATCAAACTCCCATCTCAGGCAAGACAGGTGGATCCTTTACCACTGAGCCACCAGAGAAGCCCTTCACTAAGCACACTGTATCCATTACTGTGTAAGGCACTAGGATTACATTGATGAAGAAGACATGTGACTCTTACATCATGAAATTTGTTTAATTTGTTCATTTCCTCCCTTACTTTTTGTAGAGAAAAATTTCTTTTTAAAAGGTCAGCACTTATCAGTGCAATGGAGTTCTTATGGTAATGAAGCCAGTACTTTACTTTTTGAGCACAAAGAAACCTGGAATTCAAAATAACTAAAATTAATTTTAAAGCAGTCATTTCATGTAAAAGAAATGTTTCGCAGAATGACATGTAAAATATACCTTCCATATATGTATTATTCTGTGATTTTTTTGGTTCTTCTTAAAATAACTATACTAAGGTTTGAAATAGATGCTGCTTTTTCACCAGATATTTTGTTTTCTGCACTCATGTATTCAGTGACTGTGAGCCCCCTAGTGGATGGCAAGTGAAACAAAAATTTTGTGCGGGTTATAGACAGTCAGTTAAACCACATTTTCAATTTTCAGCACCTTGCTGATGAAATACTCATTGCAAAAATTTTTTAAATTACCAAATAATAAAATATATAAAAATTTACACGTTTACAGTCTACAATAAATGACAATACCACTGTGGAAAAAACATCCAGACTACAATCTAAATTTTCCAAAGACTACGCAAACTTTGATTTCTGCCTCTCAAATGCTAAAGAATGAGCCACGACAAAATTGGCTTATAACCACAGGGTAAGTGGGACAGTGATATTAAATACTTCTCCCACAACCACCTTTCAACCACACTTCATTTTGTCCACGAGCGCTTTATATCCCGTCCTTAAAAGAGAAATCTTAACTATCTTATGTCTGAAAAGTTGGGAAAAGGCTAGACTGTGGCTGGCTGTATTTCAGATGAGAACTTTGTTAACTGCACCTGTGTCCCACACAGAATTAAATCATGTCAGAAGCTAAAAGTATAAGGTGGAGACCTATCAAACTCAAGCCAGTTTATAATACAACTCAATGAAATATTTCATTAAAAAAAAAATCCAGGACAAAAGCCAACCTATGCAGGCTGCCAGGAGGGCAGGTGCAGACTGGACTGTCCTGGGCAAACTGGCAAACATTGCAGTTCTATTTATAGGTCTCTTAAATGAAGGAAACTTGACAATGGTTCAAGTTTAACTCAATTGAAAACAGGCAGCATTTACTTTCACCAGCAGAGTAAATGAAGTATTAGGAAGTATACTCTCACCAGCAGAGTATGAGAGATCCACTTGTTCCGAATTCTCACAGATGTTAAATGACATCATGTTTTTTCATTTTTGTTTTAAAATTGTATCTTTCCAAGTGAATGCATCAACAGTGTCTCATTGTCATCCCGCTTTGCATCTTTCAAATGACTAAAGACACAGGACATTCTCCTTACAGTTTTATCAGGTTAGCAGCCATTTGTATATTTCTGTTGTGAAGAAAATACTTTTTGCACTTTTAAGGTTTGGTTTTTTTTTTTTTTTTTCATTTATTTTTTAGGCTGTGCCTGGTCTCTTAGTTGCAGCATGTGGGATCTAGTTCCCCAACCTCGGATTGAACCCGGATCCCCCACGTTGGGAGATTGGAGTCTTAGCCACTAGACCACCAAGAAAGTCCCTTTTTTATATTATTTAAAGGTAAGTGTTCTTTACATTTCTTTTTAAGCTACATGTATTGCAAATATTTTCTCTGGAAATTTCTTAAAGTTTAATTTGGCTATATATTTTCTTAGTATCTTTTGGTGAACAAAGTTTTTATTTTGATGTCAAGGGGTTTTTTTTTTTGTTTTTTTTTTTTTTGCCTTTTGTGGTTAGCACTTTCTGTGTTTATCTACAGAATTTTTGCCTACATCATGAAGATAGCTTTCTCTGGTTCTTCCTAGAAGCTTTATAGCCCAAAGCAAAGTCCCGATGATTTTCCTCTATAAGTTTTATACTTCTAATTTTTATAATTATAGCTATGATCCATTTTTGGTTATTTTTATGGTTAAAAAAAAAGCAAGCTTCAAATTTCATTTTTTAAATGGATATTCACTGTTTCAGCACAATGAGACTTATTTAAAGGCCAGAATATGGTCTTCTTACTATTCTGTGTACCACTATTAAGAATGAAAATTCTATTGTTGTTTGGTGGATTGTTCTGTAAATATCAATTAGGTCAGATTGATTGACACTGTTTTTCAAGTCTACTGTATCTTCTATGATTTTCTGCCTACTGGTTCTATCAGTAATTGAGAGAAAGGTATTTATAACTTCAATAACTCCAATCACAACTGTGAATTTGTTGATTTCTCCCTGTAGTTTTATCAGTTTTCCCTCCATGTATTTTTAAGTTCTGTTAACACAGACATAGATATTTAGGATTTTTATGTCCGCTTGAGTAACTGACTTCATTATTATGAAATAACATTCTTCACTCCTAATAACATTGCTTGCTGTGAAATCTACTTTGATCTGAATATAGCCAGCTTGTGAGGAGGCTTAACACAGCACATCTTTTCCATTTTCTTACTATAACTATGCTTGTCTTTATAGTTAAAGCCTGTTTCTGGTAGACAGTGTATTGTTAGGTCTTCAATTACTACCAATCTGAAAACTCTGTGCCTTGAGGCTAGACAAACAATAACATGATTATCAACATGGTTAAGTTTGTTTATCAATTTCCTCTTGATCTGAGGTGTTTCCTAGCCCCCGTTTCTTCTGTCTCCTTTGATTAAGTGTGTTTTGTATTCCACCTTATCTCCTTTGTTGACCTATTAGCTATAACTGTTTTGTTATTTTAGGGTTTATAACACACATCTTTAGCGTTTCATAGCCTCTCTGCAAATAGTATACCACTTCAAATCTAACGAAAGGGCTTTGCAATGGCTGACTTCCAGGCCTTCTAGCTCAAACGCTATGCCGTTGTTATCATATATTTTATTTCACGTATGGCATGAACCCCATAATAAAACATCATTATTTTTTAATTACATAGTCAATTATATTCTAGAGATTTTTAAATAATAAGAAAAAAGGATTATATATTTACCCATGTATTTATCACTGTCATTGCTGTTCATTTCTTGTGTAGATACATATTTCTATTTGGTATAATTTTCCTTCTGCCTGGAGAACCCTGTTTATTTCCTACAATGTAGTCATGATTGTGATGAATTTGTGTGCCTGAAAAGGTATTTTTGCCTTCATTTTTTAAAGATATTTTCCCTGGGTATCGAAAACAGCTTTATGGCTTTTTTATTTTCTTTTTAAGTCTTTTAGTACTTTAAAGACATTTGCTACATTCTCATCTCTCTTACACTGTTTTCAACAAGAAATCTGCTGTCAGCTTTCTCTTTGTAAGCATATATGTATATAAACACGTCTTTTTTCTTTGGCTGATTTTAAGATTGCTTCTATATTACTAGCTTTATGCAACTGGATTATGATATGCCTTAATGTAGTTTCTTCACGTTTCTTGTGTTTGGAGCTTGTAGAGCTTCTTAAGGGCTTCCCTTGAGTCTCACCTGGTAAAGAATCCGCCTGCAATGCAGGAGACCAGGGTTCGATCTCTGGGTTGGAAAGATCCCCTGGAGAAAGGAAAGGCTACCCACTCCAGTATTCTGGCCTGGAGAATTCCATATACTGTATAGTCCATGGGGTCACAAAGAGTCGGACATGACTGAGCTTATACTTGGAGAGCTTCTTAAAGTTACACATTTATAGTTTTAGTGAAATCTGAAAAAATCTGGCAATCATTTCTCTAAATTTTTCTTTGTACTCTCCATCTTTCCTCCCCCTTCAAAGATACATATTTAACTCCTTGATATTGTCCCACAGTTTATCATACTCCTTCACTTTAAAAATTATTTTCTTCATTGTTTAAATTTTGTGTTCCATTTTGGAAAATTTCTATCGGTGTGATTTCAAATTCACTGATCTCTTCTTCTTCAATACCTAATCTTCCATTATCCCCATCAAGTGCACTTTTCATTTCCAATATTATCATTCTCATCTCATTTTAGCATTAGATCATTTTAGCACTTATTTTCACATATTACATATCTTACTTAACTTTTAAAATTATATGAACTACAATTACAGTAATAATTTTAACATTCTTGCCTGCCCATTCTAATATGTGTTGCTTCTGGACTGGTGTCCAGCGTCTGGTTACTCTCTCATTATTGATTGTGCTTTCCTGCTGTTGTGTACGCTTGGTTATCTTTGACTGAATGCCAAATATTATAAATTTTATCTTGGTGGCTGCTGGATATTTTTGTATTCCTATAAATCTTCTTTAAGTTTGTTCTGGGAGGCAGTTAAATTACTTGGAAACAGGCTGATCCCTTCAGGTCTCGTTTTTATGATTTGTTATTCCGTCTGAAAGCAATGCTCAGTTTAGCATTAATTATTCCCCACTGCTGAGGCAAGACTTTTCAAAATGCTCTGCTCAATGTTGCAGCAGTCTTGAGGTCTTCTTGTCTGGCTGCTGAGAACAGACACCGTTCTCGATGCTGTGTGAAGGCAGGCCAGTGTTCCTCTGATCATTTTGGACGGTTCTTTGCCTGACCTTGTGTAGTTTCTGCACATGCATGCCCCAGTCATCCCTCCACTGAAAACATAAGAACTGCCATCCTTAGATCTCTAGGATATCTTGGTGGTCAGCTCACTACTCTCGGGTACTCTGTCTAGCAAAGTCCTGTTGCCTTGGTCTCCCCAAACCCTGTGGGCTCTGCCTATACTCCTCTCCTTTGCAATATCCTGCATGCGTGCTAAGTCACTTCAAGCATGTCCAACTCTTTGTGACCCTATGCACCAGACTCCTCTGTCCATGGGGATTCTCCAGGCAAGAATACTGGAGTGAGTGGCTATGCCCTCCTCCAGGGGATCTTCCCAACCCAGGGATCAAACCTGCACCTCTTATGTCCCCTGCACTGGCATGGGGGTACGTTACCACTAGCACTACCTGGGAAGCTCTTTGCAACATCCTAGAAACTCTCAAGGCAATATACTAAGACAATCACAGGGTTCATGTTATTTCCTTTCTCTCAGGATTCTCCTTTGTCATCTGATGCCTACTTTCTTAAAAACCATTGTTTCAAATATGTCTATTTTTTTCAGATGCTTCAGGCAAAAGTGTAAATCTATGCTTTATTACTCCATCCACACATATAGCAGAAGTCTTAAAGATGTATTTTAATTTACTATTACTCTAAAATAATCAAATGCTCACAAAGATACTTGGAAGGTCACAAGTAACAGCCAGCAAAGAAATGATGGTCATTACCAAACTGTTAACTATTCATTATATAAGTTCTAACTTGCTTTAAAACTTCACACTTTAGATCCAAGATGATCAATTTATATTTTGTTATTTTCTTGTCATCATTTACACCTGGTAGCATTTTCCACCATCTAACAAAATGCACTGAAATGTAATTTAGTCATATGACTATTTGTTTTCCACTCATATCTAATTAAAATCTCAGACCCAATCATAATGTAGTCTTTCAGTACTTTGTGTCATTATTTAATCAATAAAACATAGAAATAAATACTTAAGAATCTATAATGCCTATAAAAATATTCTTTGTGCTATGTTTCTTAAAATGCTTCATAGTCCATTAGAAACAGTTAACTAACTGTTACTTTTTCCTATTACTTTTAAATTTTTGTTTCACAATCGAATAAGGAATAGGAAAAAACAAAAGAAATATTATATAATAAGACAATTACAAGATCACAGTCAAAATTTCTTATTGAAGAAATTTTTTCTTATTTAACCTAATATTCTCAATATACTCAAAATATGAATCATGCTGAAGTTATTTGAGCCATGTGGTAAAAAATAATATCTATATTTAATTTCAATAAATATTTGTTGAATAAATGAATTATTATAATGAGTTATTATAATATAAATGAATACAATCTTCAACTAATTTAACACAATACTGTGAATTACAGGAGAGGGGGAATAAATGGAAGAAAATGCTTCCAAATTTATATCATGGCAGAAGACCTTAAAATATAACATAAAAAAGAATTTTCGAGCTGGAGGGCTTTTTAAGATCTTGGGGAGTGCCTTTCCTATTTTAGAAATGAGAAAAGTGAATACATAAAAAAGACACATCTACAAATGCTGACAGCAAAGGGAAAAAGTGAGAACAGGAGCTACATCTAACTTCCAGTTTTTGTACCTCATTCACCATACAAATTAGTCACACTATTTCTTGTTTTTTAACTTCTCCCAATGTTCTAGGAAGTGCTAAAAAAAATAAATAGTAAAATTTTACACAAAAGAAAAAAACAGGCTCCTCCCTGGTGGTCCAGTGGCTAAGACTTCATGCTCCCAGTGCAGGGGGCATGGGTCTGACCCCTGGTCAGGGACTAGATTCCACATGCTGCAACTAAGACCCAGGGCAGCCAAGTAAATAATAATAATAAAAGGGAAAAAAAACAACTAGCTGTTCTTAAATTTCATTAATTTTCAACTGTGAAAAGTATGAAGCATTCAACTTTTCAATAATTTCAAATGTATAAAAACATTGACTGTTTTACTTTGGTTTTCCTGTAATTTTTTAAGAAAACATATAGTTTTAAGCATAGTTATTTCACCCATTTTCCACTACATCCCATCTCAGATCCTCTAGCCCAGTGGCTCACAACCCTCTTGATCCCAAAGCATCTTTATAAAACACTTTGTAACATCCTCTTTACTATCCTGTAAAGGAAATTCAGAGGAAAAAACTGTCTTGATAAATTCCATAATTTTTTAAGACATATATATTCCTAACTCTATAATAAAAAGAAGATAAATAACTTATAAAAAATAAAATGTATTTAAATTAGTAAATACTGAAGCATAACATCCTGATATGTTATAATGAAGGAATCAGAGACTTACAGCTGCATGAATATGGCCAACATGTACCCAACTCAATAAGTGTATCAGAACAGGACACTCAAATATGGAACTGTGCTGCTTTTAAGAACCACAAAAGTCCACTAAGTGTTATGCCTCTTAGTGACAGGGCTACATAGGACCACTGCCGCCGAGCTATTAAAGGACATCGGTGTTTCCCTCCCTAACATGTCTCTAAAGGCCTTTGTGCTTTGCCACCGGTCTCCACTAGCAGTACTGGCATCTCTTGAGAGCTTGCTAGAATTACAGATTCTCAGATGCCCCCGCAAACCTATTAAGTTCTAATCTTTATTTTAATAAAACTATAAGGTTACATGGATGGAAATTAAAGGTTGAGAAACCACTGGGCACTCCTGGGGGACTCAGTAAGGGAGAGGGTAAGAAAACGGCACACAACGAAAAAAGTGGTTATTTCAAAACTTACTTTGAAATAAAACCATTTGAAAATCTCTAACAATATTTTGTATCTAAGTTGATAACAAACATTTGCTATTTTTGTAAATAAGTAAATACTCATTATTAATAACTTAGAGTTAAGTTCTAGAGCCAGCTTGGTATTCATCATTCAATAAATACTAAAGGCCTATTTGTAAAGCACTGTGCTAAAATAAAAAGTCATAAAATAGGTCAAAACCACTACAGTATATAGTTAAAAATTAAACTAAAGCTCCTAAAAGCAAGAAAATATAACATAATTTTCCTCCAAGCATAGTTCTAGGTCCATAGATTTAAATTAATTAAACCAAAGTTTCTCTTTTTGAGGCTGCTGGTTTCTGAATGATATTAAAGAACAAAGTACTAATAATATTGTACTTTAAACTGGAGTTATATTCTTTATGAGAAAATCCATTTTACTGTTCAAATCAAATATTGCTAGAAGACTCATTCCAGTAAGACAGAAGAAAGACAAGACAGTGAGAGAGGAGAGGGAGGTAAGGGGAACAAGGAAACAGGCTTACCCGAAGTTATTTAAATAGAAACAGAAGAAAATAAGCAAAGAACGGAGAAATTTCAACACTGCTAAGAGAACTAACCACTCTCTCTCTAGGACAGGAAAAGGCAAACATTTTTTGTAAAGGGTCATAGATATTCTAGGCTATGAAGGCCATATAACTGGTTTCTTCTAACTACTCAACTCTGGAGTTGTAGCTGAAAGAAGCCACAGGCAATAAGTAAACTAATAGATGTGTCTGCGATGCAACAAAACTATTTACAAGATATACGGCATAGATTTGGTGCTAGTGACAGAGTTTGCTGATCCCTTAATCTAGGGAAAAAAAATTCAAAAGGTCCATACATACATGCCAAATAAATTAATACAGAACCTGCATTAAAAAAATAAAATAGACATTCTTTCTTGCTTATGATAAGGGGAATTATTCTTGAAGAGAAAGCATTTTCCAAGTAAAAGTTTATACAAATTATAACCAATTCCATTTTCTAGGTATAATTACCAAAACTGATATTAAACTCTGACTTCTTCCCTAACTAAAAGTAATTATTATTAACAAAAGGGGCTATTGGTTTGACTTGTATGAGGTTCAGAAAGCAAGGATATAATTACAGGATACATTGAGTCAGTAAAGTATGCATTTACTAGTTACAGATGTCAAAGGCATCAGGAAAAAGAAAAAATTTAAAAAAGAACAACTACATTCTGCTTTCCCATAATGTGTCAGAATTCTACTGTTCATTTGGGCTAGTACTTTTTCAGTGAAAGAAGTATCACGGGAGGAGCCTGGTGGGCTACAGTCCATGGGGTCACAGAGTCAGACATGACTTAGCGACTGAACAACAACGAAGTGACTCACAGTTCCCTTACCTGTTACAATTGAGTGCTCATGTAATAGAGGCAGGCATGCCTCGGCTAAGCTGGACACAGAAGAGGCGTGGGTGATGGGGCTGAGGACACACCTCCAGGGGCATGTCTGCTGGCGGCCGGCAAGGCTCTGAAAGCCAGCAGAGGAGTCAAGACGGCCAGACTCCCAACAGCCGTGAGCCTGGAGGGCCATGGACACCAGGGGACAGGTCTAGCTGGGAGCCAGCCTGGCTTGGGTTCTTCTGCCTCAGCTAAGCACCTTCCCCACCCCACAGCCACGGAGGCTCACACCCCTCCAGTTCTCAGCCAACGCTCCCCTCTTTTCCATTCCTGGCACCTGGTGGGGTGTCCAGCCAGAGAAGACCGACCGGGTGGCAGACAGAGGTTGGAGGGTACCACCATCCTAGGGTCAGACCTCAGGCCAGCGGCCAAAGTCCAGGCTCTGCAGAAAGCCAGTTAAGAGCTGTCACTGTGAAAATGGGCAGGGGTCAGCTGTCCAATCCCTGGGTAAGGAAGATCCCCAGAGATGGAAATGACAACCCACCCCAGTATCTGTCCTAGAGGACAGAGGACCCTGGTGGGCTACAGCCCATTGGGTCGCACAGAGTCAGACACGACTGACGTGACTGAGCAGCAGCAGCAGGTACCTTCAAGTTGGAGGGGGAGCTACATCACAAAGCGTAACTCAAACTTTGTTACTAAGAAACTCCTGTTGAGCGGAATCTGATGTTAACTTTAAAGGAGAGATTTGTTCTTTGCCTTCAAACTGTAATAGGGGCAGTGTGGGCAGGCAGCCCTTAGCATGCCACTCTTCCCTGGCCAGCATGTGGCCATTAGCACAAGACCCTTCGAGCAGCGGTTAGAGGTCCCCCTCTGCGAGCAGTCAGACTCCCAGCGATCCGCCAGGCAGAAAGTGCAGCGAGAGGTGGGTGGTGCCCTTTGCCCCAGGTCCTCCTGGGCCTCCGGCCTGGGGACCAGCAGGTGAGCTGGGGTGGCCTGGGACAGGCTAAGGACTGTGCCCTGCAAAGTTCCAGAGCCCCTGCCACGTCCACCCTGTGGCTGGGCCCAGGCCTTGACCGAATGGCAGGGGCTCAATGGAGGCCCCAGCTCCTAAGTATGTGGGTACTGTCACTAAGGCAACAGCTTCAGTCTGTCCATTCAGCTTGATCAGTTGTCTACCCCTAGGAGGTGGCCGGAGGCCAGGGTTACGTTGCAAGAACACTGTACACCATTACTTCAGGTCCACCTCTGTGGTTGGGGCTATTCTCAAAGAAGGGCAATTGTTGTGAGCTTGGAGTTAATATGACTGGTATTTGCCACAAATGATTCTCTCCAGTTTAAATGAAAAGCCTGCAGTCCTGGGCACCAGGTTCCCTCAGTGATGATGGCTGTGCAGGGTCTGGGGACCTGGTCCTGAAAGCACCGTCAGCCTCGTTAGCCAGGCCCAGGCCCTGGCAGAAGGACCCAGACAGGGAGCTGGATGTGAACACTCCTGGGCAGGGTAACCAGCCCCCTTCTCTTAGCCAGGGCCTGGACCATAGAGAGCAAAAGTTGAGTCTCAGGACCTTGCCTTTTCTTGTCAGAACAGAAAATATCATTTGTTTTGGTGGAGGTTTGCAGGAATATTCTTACCCAACTATGACCTGACCTCAACAACAAAGGATCTGATGCTAACTACACCCCTCCCTCACCTTTCCTATAAAGGGCTTTGCTGAAAGCTTTTGGGGTTCTGAGGATGTGAGCCACCGGTCTCCTCTCATGGCACTGCAATATTTATCTTTCTCTATTCCAAACTCCGAAGCTTTGGTACCACTTGGCCTCACTGGGAGTGGGGCACCACAGAGTTGCATTTAGTAACACCATCCTGTAAGCACAACTTAGATTTGTGTTTCAAGAAACATATGACTTTTATAGCTGTTCACATGTAAATGTATCTGCCACTTCCAGATAACAAACATAGTATAAACTAGATTTTCTTAAATTTTTAGCTCAAACAGAGGAAAATAGTATAGAAAAATAATCTTCCCAACAAAATTTTTCATTCTCCTCCTTCCAAAATTAGGAAATCTAAGACCCATAAACTACTTTTAAAAGTGTAACACTTTGAACATGGAGAAGCCTGTAGAACTGAGCCAAAAGAGTAAATAACAGAGTTACTCAATGGAAAAATCAAACTCATTAAACTCTTTTCATCAGCTGGAAAACAACTTCCTGCTTCAACCTGAGGTAGAACCTTTGGAGATGTGATTATCTTCCCCATTCTCTCAATACCTCTTCCAGCTGGTCCCATCAATCCAACCTCTCCAAAGTGTCTTAATAAAACCATCTCTTCTTCATTCCCATTGCTCTTAATGCCCATTCATCTCTCCTGGGACCATAACCTCCTATCTAGGCTCCCTGTTTCATTTTACTTTTTTATTCTGGAACAATCTGACACTCCCTCATCAAATCTAAGACTGTTCAAACATATAAGAGCTCAAGTCCTAACATCACTTTCAGCATTTCTATAAAACATATGGACATTTACATTATATTTAGACAACTCATTTGTTGCCTAAACATGTGTATTTTTATTTCTGTTTGGAATGAAGATTAAAAATAATATTTACCTAAAGATTAAGCAAAATGTTTACCTGTCTGAAGCTACGTCACTGGCAATTTGGTGCTTCACTCCTGACCCATTTTTAATAGAATTCTGTCTTGTGAGCCCATGAGATCGACTTTTCTCCACTGCAGGTACAGATAAGTCACCTGAGGGTCCTTGGAACTGGGCCTGCTCATGCAGTTTTGCTTTCTTCTCCTGAGGCGCCTCCTCATTCCGCAGTCCTCTGAGAACCTTTTGATCAGGTTGCTGCGGTGTATTAGATCCACTATTATAAAACCATGCTCCCGATTTAGTGAGGATTTCTTGTTGTTTTCGGCACAAATTACATACCCACATAACCTGCACGTGAATATACAGGGAAAAGAAATTAGTGTTTCCAAAGTTAAAAGCAAGTAAAAAGAGAGACAACAACTCAAGCTAACAAAAAAAAAAAAAATATATATATATATATATATATATATGTATGGTCATTCTTTCTAAATTTAAACCATAATCCAGATTAACTACTATTGTTAATTAATCACATATCTTTTAACTTTGTCAAAATAACTATAGTGAAATAGACAATATTTACTGGCAGTAGAAATACCACACTAGAATGTAAAATTACTAGTTGTTTCTTTGTATTCTTTAGTTGATTTTTATTTAAATTAGGGGCCTACGTGTCCATGGATTGGAAGAATCAATATAGTGAAAATGAGTATACTACCCAAAGCAATCTATAGATTCAGTGCAATTCCTATCAAGCTACCAGAGGTCCTTTTCAGAGAATTAGAACAAATAATTTCACAATTTGTATGGAAATACAAAAAACCTCATACAGCCAAAGCAATCTTGAGAAAGAAGATTGGAACTGGAGGAATCAACCTACCTGACCTTAGGTTATACTACAAATCCACAGTCATTAAGACAGTATGGTACTGGCACAAAGACAGAAATATAGATCAATGGAACAAAATAGAAAGCCCAGAGATAAATCCACACATCTATGGACACCTTATCTTTGACAAAGGAGGCAAGAATATACAAAGGAGAAAAGAAAACCTCTTTAACAAGTGGTGCTGGGAAAACTGGACAGCCACTTGTAAAAGAATGAAACTAGAACACTTTCTAACACCATACACAAAGGTTAACTCAAAATGGATCAAAGATCTAAGCATAAGACCAGAAACTATAAAACTCCTAGAGGATAACACTGGGAAAACACTCTCTGACATAAACCAAAGCGGGATCCTACATGACCCACCTCCCAGAATATTGGAAATAAAAGCACGAATAAACAAATGGGACCTAATTAAAATTAAAAGCTTCTGCACAACAAAGGAAACTATAAGCAAGGTGAAAAGACAGCCTTCAGAATGGGAGAAAATAATAGCCAATGAAGCAACGGACAAACAATTAATCTCAAAAATATACAAGCAACTCCTGCAGCTCCATTCTAGAAAAATAAACAACCCAATCAAAAAGTGGGCCAAAGAACTTAACAGACATTTCTCCAAAGAAGACATAAAAATGGCTAACAAACACATGAAAAGATGCTCAACATCACTCATTATCAGAGAAATGCAAATCAAAACCACAATGAGATATCACTTTACACCGTTCAGAATGGCTGCAATCCAAAAATCTACAAGTAATAAATGCTGGAGAGGATGTGGAGAAAAGGGAACTCTCTTACAGTGTTGGTGGGATTGCAAACTAGTACAGCCACTATGGAAAACAGTGTGGAGGTTCCTTAAAAAACTGCAAATAGACCTGCCATATGACCCAGCAATCCCACTGCTGGGCATATACACCGAGGAAACCAGAATTGAAAGAGACACGTGTACCCCAATGTTCATTGCTGCATTGTTTACAATAGCCAGGACATGGAAGCAACCTAGATGCCCATCAACTGACGAATGGATAAGAAAGCTGTGGTACATATACACAATGGAATATTACTCAGCCATTAAAAAAAAATTCATTTGAAGCAATTCTACTCAGATGGACGAAACTGGAGCCCATTATCCAGAGTGAAGTAAGCCAGAAGCAAAAACAACAATACAGTATATTAACGCATATATATGGAATTTAGAAAGACGGTAACGAGAACCCAGCATGCGAGACAGCAAAAGGAACGCAGATGTATAGAATAGACTTGTGGACTCTGTGGATGAGGGAAAGGGTGGGATGATATGGGAGAATGGCATTGAAACATGTTAATTATCATATGTCTAACCAATCGCCAGCCCAGGATTGATGCTCGGGGCTGGTGCAACGAGATTTCCTGGGGGGAGGAAGGAAGGAAGGGGGTTCTGGAGGGGGAACATATGTAAACCCATGGTGATATCATGTCATTGTTTGGCAAAACTAATAAAAAATAAATAAATAAATAAATAAATAAATTAGGGGCCTAGTAAAATACACAGAAAATGGATTTTGAGGCTAGAAAAAACTGGATCTAATACCAACTCCAGGGAACCTTGGCAACCATTTTTATTTTGTTCTCTCTTCAAATTGGATATACGTTTCTCTTCATGTTTCTCCAACTAAATTCAAAGTTCAACAAGGTACTGAACCTTCATGTTTATAAAACTTAGTTCCCTTAATGATAGAATAAGAAACGGGGATAGTAATATTCATTTTCCTATTATTGTTTTGAGGATTGAAATAATTTATATAAAATGTCTGGCACAATGGCACAATGCCTGGACTTTCCGGAGGTTACCGACTAATACTAGGTTAATCTTTTATCACCATATATATTACAACTTCTTGAGGGGCTTTTATTTCTTTTGAGTAGCTCTTAATAGCTAAAATAAAGCTAGAATATTGCTGATTAATAAAAACCTAAGAATTTCATAATTTTACTAGGACACTTCACATAAAATACACCATTTAATCATTTTTAAGTGTACAGTTCACTAGTATTAAGTATATTCAAATTGTTGTGAAACACACTCCAAAACTGTGTGTCTGGTAAAATTCAAAGTCTATATCCATTAAACAGTAAATTCCCTTTTCTCCCTCTCATCCCCTGGTAACCATCATCCTACTCTTGATTTCTTAATAGATGCATTTTTCAGACTACAGGAATCAAAGAATTTTAAAATTAACATCTGTTTGGGCAGATAAACTTTACCTTCTTCCGAAAAATGTTTTTCAATTAATCAACAAATGAAATCAAGTGTTTTTTAATGTCATATTTAAGAAAAATATTGAATCATAAGGCTCTCCAGATGGCTAAACATTTATTCTTGGTTTGAATCAATTATAATAATATAGATAATCGCAGTACAAGAAAAATACAACATGCTATTTTCAACTGATACAAGGATGCTTTTGTAAAATGCAATTTAAATTTTTGCTTCATTTGCCCATTATTTCAGTTCACATTGTTTGTATAGTCCATATCAAACAACACTGTACTTGATCATTTTTATTTTGTTCTCTCTTCAAATTGGATATACATTTCTCTTCATGTTTCTCCAACTAAATTCAAAGCTCACTGGGGGCAAACATCTATATCTTCTATTTGCATAATGCATGTGCATGCATGCTCAGTTGCTCAGTTCAGTTCAGTCGCTCAGTCCTGTCTGACTCTTTGTGACCCCATTGACTGCAGCATGCCAGACCTCCCTCTCCATCACCAACTCCAGGAGTTGACTCAAACTCATGTCCACTGAGTCAGTAATGCCATCCAATCATCTTATCATTTGTCGTCCCCTTCTCCTCCTGTCTTCAGTCTTTCCCAGCATCAGGGTCTTTTCCAATGAGTCAGTTCTTTGCATCAGGTGGCCAAAGTATTGGAGTTTCAGCTTCAACATCAGTAATATATATTCAGGACTGATCTCCTTTAGGATGGACTGGCTGGATCTCCTTGCAGTCCAAGGGACTCTCAAGAGTCTTCTCCGACACCACAGTTCAAAAGCATCAATTCTTCGGCCCTCAGCGTTCTTTATAGTCCAACTTTCACATCCATATGTGACTACTGGAAAAACCATAGCTTTGACTAGAAGGACTTTTGTTGGCAAACTAAATTCTTTACTTTTTAACACTCTGTCTAGGTTGGTCAAAACTTTTCTCCCAAGGAGTAAGCATCTTTTAATTTCATGGCTGCAGTCATCATCTGGATGATGCAGCCTTTTTCACTGTCCAACTCGCACATCCATACATGACTACTGGAAAAACCATAGCCTTGACTAGCTGGACCTTTGTTAACAAAGTAATGCCTCTGCTTTTCAATATGCTATCCAGGTTGGCCATAACTTTCCTTCCAAGGAGTAAGCATGTTTTGATTTCATGGCTGCAATCACCATCTGCAGTGATTTTGGAGCCCCCCAAAATAAAGTCAGCCACTGTTTCCACTGTTTCCCCATCTATTTGCCATGAAGTGATGGGACCAAATGCCATGATCTTAGTTTCCTGAATGTTGAGCTTTAAGCCAACTTTTTCACTCTCCTCTTTCCCCATCATCAAAAGGCTCTTTAGTTCTTTGCTTTCTGCCATACGGGTGGTGTCATTTGCATATATGAGGTTATTGATATTTCTCCCGGCAATCCTGATTCCAGCTTGTGCTTCTTCCAGCCCAGAGTTTCTCATGATGTACTCTGCATGTAAGTTAAATAAACAGGGTGACAACATGCAGCCTTGACGTACTCCTTTCCCTATTTGGAACTAGTCTGTTGTTCCATGTCCAGTTCTAACTGTTGCTTCCTGACCTGCATACAGGTTACTCAAGAGATCAGGTGGTCTGGTATTCCCACCTCTCTAATAATTTTCCAGAGTTTGTTGTGGTCCATATAGTCAAAGGCTTTGGTATAGTCCATAAAGCAGAAGTTAGATATTTTTCTGGAACTCTCTTGCTTTTTTGATGATCCAGCAGATGTAGGCAATTTGATCTCTGGTTCCTCTGCCTTTTCTAAATCCAGCTTGAACATCTGGAAGCTCACAGTTCACGTACTGTTGAAGCTTGGCTTGGAGAATTTTGAGCATTATTTTTCTTGAAGAGATCTCTAGTCTTTCCCATTCTATTGTTTTCCTCTATTTCTTTCCATTGATCACTGAGGAAGGCTTTCTTAGATCTGTCCTTGCTATTCTTTGGAACTCTGCATTCAAATGGGTATATCTTTCCATTTCTCCTTTGCCTTTCACCTCTCTTCTATTCACAGCTATTTGTAAGGCCTCCCCAGACAACCATTTTGCCTTTTTGCATTTCTTTTTCTTGGGGATGGTCTTGATCCCTACATCCTATACAATGTCATGAATCTCCATCCATAGTTCTTCAAGCACTCTGTCTATCAGTCTAATCCCTTGAATCCATTTGTTCAGTCAGTTGCTTGAATCAGTTGCTCAGTCGTGTCCAATTCTTGCGACCTTATGGACTGTAGCCCACCAGGTTCCTCTGTCCATGAGATTCTCCAGGCAAAAATAATGGAGTGGGTTGCTATGTCCTACTCCAGAGGATCTTCCCAACCCAGGGATTGAACTCATTTTTCTGTGTTCCTTGCATTGGCAGGAGTACCACTGAGCCACCTGGGAAACCCTATTTGCATAAGACTTTATACAATATAGAACAGTAAGACCTTCTAAATGTTTGCTAACTTAAAGTCATTTGAAATCTTTCTGGGGGATATAATATAATAAAATTTTTATGCTATTACAGTAAGATTCATGTATCATCTATTTCCAAAAGAATTAGTCATCAATAACATTAATTTTTGTTACTATCTTATTTTTATAAGGAAATAAGAAAGCATTTTTGATATTAAAATATCAAAATCACACTCAAATTAAAAAAAAATACATCATAGTTCAAATTTCTTTTGATTTGAATACATATGAAACATAAATACATCTAACTCATCAATAGTCTCAAAAATCAAATTTCAACCAAAATCTTCAACCTTTAAATGCCATCTTGTGATAAATGTAGGTAATGCAGATCTCTTTTAAAAGTGAAAACAACTAAATATAGAACCAGAAAATAACTTTAAAAATTAAATTTGAACTTTTGTGCTTTATTTTTTAAAAATTTTGATTCGTGTTAACAGTGATAATACATCTATATGATTTTATGACATGAAGTTATCTGGACTAAGTCACAGTCAGAATATTGCATAATAACATCCTTTTGCACCTGGTAATTGATAATGAAACAGAAACGAGAGTTTGTGAGACAGACAACTATCCAATCATGATCATCTGCAGAAACAATTTACTGCCACTTCATTATTTGTCACAAGGTAAGCAGGTTACTTAAACTCTTCCAGAGAGTCTCAAGAGTGTCCCTAGAACAGCAGCGTAATTTAGAAGTGCACCTTTTCAGGCCATACCCCAGCCCTACTGAATCAGAAATTGGGAAAGAATGCAGAAATCTGTTATTTTCTTTTATTTGTTTGCCAAAGCCTACAGGTGATTCTGATATTTGGTAAAGTTAAGAGAGCCCCCAGGGCAGCAATTCCCAACTCAGTGTGCTCAGTGAGTTACAAGTGTGCTCCTAGGAGTGGCTAGGCTAGGCTAGAGGAGGCCATAACCAGCCCTACCAACCTACCTCAGTGTGAACTAGGTAAATGTATGATACTATCTGTACAAATTTTTAAATTTAAATTAACTCATTGTACGAACAGTATCATTTCCAGGTAGTGCAAAATTAAAAAAAAAAGTTCTAGAAGCACTATGAGCTTATTTTCCTTATCTGTTAACACTCAGTGGATATTAATATATAAAATAAGTGACTGCAAGGTGTGAAGGATGCCGTCTGATTCCTATTAAAGACACTATGTATTAATACTTCTCCCATACTCTCTGGGCTATCCATATTAGGCTGTGCTTAATCGCTTAGTCGCGTCCGACTCTGCGACTCCATAGACTATAGCCCACCAGGCTCCTTTGTCCATGGGATTCTCTGGGCAAGAATATTGGAATGGGTTACCATGCCCTCCCCAGGGAATCTTCCCAACCCAGGGATCACACCCAGGTTTCCCCCTTCGCAGGTGGATTCCTTACCGTCTGAGCCACCTGAAAATTCTGACTAGATCCTATGTTCCTTAAACTGCTGGCCTCTAGTAATCCTCATATCCTAACACCCAATTACCCTCTCTCACTGTCTCCTCCTACTCTTGGATTAAGAATCTATTAATCTTTAAGGATCAGAAAGCCTAAATTCACTCACTTAAATTAATACAGAAACTGACAATTTCACCTGAAGCCCTTTACAAACTACAACTTATCAGTTGCCAATACTGAACAATGTCTTACAAACGCATACGTGTGCTGCGACATGAATTTTCACTAATTGGCTATGAAACAATCAATGTCTATGAGAGCTGAATTTTGTGTCTGTGGAAAAAAATTAACTAATTTTGGATAAAATATCAGGACTTTTGTTAATGGAATCCTTTAGCCAGTTAAGTTAACCAGCAAATGTACCTTATGATAAATGCTTTTAAAACATCTTAGAAATATATATGCTCATAAATCACCAAAGTTAAAGCCTACTACTTTGGCTCTGCTGCTGATGCTGCTGCTAAGTCACTTCAGTCGTGTCTGACTCTGTGTGACCTCATAGACGGCAGCCCACTAGGCTCCCCCATTCCTGGGATTCTCCAGCCAAGAACACTGGAGTGGGTTGCCATTTCCTTCTCCAATGCATGAAAGTGAAAAGGGAAAGTGAAGTCGCTCAGTCGTGTCTGACTCTTAGCGACCACATGGACTGCAGCCTACCAGGCTCCTCCGTCCATGGAATTTTTCAGGCAAGAGTACTGGAGTGGGGTGCCATTGTCTTCTCCAAGGTTAGTTTGGCTAGTCATCATTTATCAAAAAAAAAAAATCTAGGCCCTGAAAATACAAAGACACAGAGGATTCAAAATTATGAGGTATTATTATTTTCAGTTCTAAATATGTCAATATTTTCAAAGTAATACTGCAGTATAAGAGGTGAAATACTAGTGACCCGAATTTGTCCCTTATTACCATATGTTTCATTCCACAAACATCCTTGTTGGGGTTAAAAAAGGGAAAAAAAAAAGGAAAATAGGAATATTTCTTCACAACCATAAAAATGGTAAATGTAATAGCTAAATTTCATAGTCACAAACAAAACTATGTTAACTGTATACAATAACTTAAAGGAATGTAAACCTCTGAAAACTCTAATTTTCATTTAAACAGGGATAATAAATAATAGAGTATTTCATAGAAATGAAGGATTACTGCTTAGAGACTGATGCTAATGAGACCAAGGCAAAGTTGATAAAACCAGCTAACTTTGCACAGAATAAAAGAATTTACTAAACTCCAGTCTAATCAGACTAGCCTCTACCACTAATCTATAATACTTATCAATGTGTGCATTTGTCAGAAAAAAAAAGTGTTAAATTGATTGGTTTAACCCTATCACATGACTAGAAAATTGTGGAAGATGCTAGCTAGCTATTAAATGTACTGCCTTTTTCTCTTAGAAAATTACATTTCCCAATCTCCCTTGTAGAGATGGCCATTATTATGCTCTGGCCAATGGATTACAAGCGAAATGACGTGGGCCATTTCATGATCATTCAAAACTCTCATATGCTATGATCAAGCTCTTCATTCAAGACCCTGGGGGAATAAAGGATCCATTAAAAAAAAGAAGGAGCCTGGGAATCTGAATGACTACTTGGAAGGGAGCCCTCTGATGATCAGCCACAGACAGCAGTGCGGACTTCACACTGTAAGAAATAAACTATTATGTTGAAATACAGAAACTTTCTAAGTTTATCATTTGCAGTTGACTAATTCAAAATCTTTCTAAAGCACATGTTCTACTGAATGCATCACCAGCATACTCTGTTTTTTTTTTTTAGCATACTCTTTATATGTGAAGAACAATGTGTTACTAAAACGGGCATAAAAACGTGCTTCAGTGTGGTTCTGGTGCCAACTTTCACTGAGTCTTAAGATCAGCTTGTGCACACTTCTTCGCAACTCTGCATGCGATGAAGTAACCTGAGTTACTGGAAAGCAGCCACAGTGGGTGTTTTAGACTATGAAAGATGGAAAACACCACCAACAAGGACATTTTCTTACAGAGAACCTGTGGTTAGCATTTATCAGTACATCACTGAATATAATGTATCTAATATAATCTCCTAAAAGATTATACACTTAGTACTAGAAGATAAGCTTGGATGAAGCTGTAATTTACCATAAAATTAATTCAGACCATAAAATTCTAATTTATTTATAGATGGGCAAGTAACTACTAACACTAACTCATTCATTATTTATTCATTCACTTAGTATTCACTAAATGCCTAGTGTATGCCAGACACTATGCTAAGAGCTGGCAAATACAGCTCAGCAGACGTAGATTTTTCTGTGGAGTTTAAAGTATAGTAAGGAAGACAAATAATTGCAAATAACTGCACAAATATTCTTCATATTACTATTATGAGAAATGCTACAAAAGGAATACAATCACACCATAAATCCATGATGCTTCCTCTCCCCAGGCCCAGGCTGCATTTGGAAAAAAAGAATGCAGAGATCTGCAAGAGGCCTGGAAATCCAGAAAAGTCAATTATAGCATTACTCTACTGTTCCCATCGTCAGATCTATGGTGTTTCTGTCCCTCAAAAGGTAGAGTTCAGTGGCACTGCGGGCTACTAACCTACATGCCCCTTCCTAGCGCTGACATGGTACAACTGGCAAGGAAGTACCAGACCGTATCTTAAGAGGATTAGAGTTTTTCAAACATGTTCCTTAAGCATTTAAGAGATCAACACAATTTCAATGTAATGGGCTTCTAGATTACAAAACAAGTATCAGAAAATTTCCTCCATCTGATACCCCAGGACAAGCAGCCAGACTTTCCCAAATTCCCCATGAACCACAAGCGCGGCATCTCTGGCTAATATACAATCACATTTGTCAGCTGATACGGGAGAGTTCAGCGGTGGCTTCATTAAGTCCCTCAGGAGACAGCAGCAGTACGGAAGAAATTTTTACTTGGAACATCTCCAAGTCTTAGTTGGCTATTGGTATGGCTTTGAAAAATTACTCGCAAAGAAACATAGCCTGTTTATTTCTCTAATTATTTATCTGATTTTCCTCAACAGCAGATTAGCCAGATTTCTTTTAAAACTACATACTAAATTTTAGCCTGATAAATAGCTCCTTTGGATAAATTCTCTATGCTTTCCATTTCTACCCCTTCCCCTGCTGTTTTCCAAGAAAGTATCTGGGTGTCCCGTGGAGCTTCTGCTGCTCAAATCTGCAGCTCATCTAACTCGTAGTCTGGTTCTGCTCTTTTCAGACAGGACTGTGCTCCACTGCTGACGTGATCTCACTTCAGCTCCCAAGGCTCTGCTGACTCCTCCCGGTCTCTGAACAAGCCTCCCTTCAGTCATGGCCCAAGGTAGCTGCGCTGCAGTCTCTACTGCCAAGTGGCCGCACCCCCCATCCCTCAGCACTGGGGGGTCAGAGCAGGGACACACAGCTACTTCTGTGCCCTCCATGCCGCCCTGGAACTGAGGATAGCTCTGGAAAGGACATCCAGAAAGATATCTCTCCCAGGAGCCTCAGATATTTATGAGGGTAAAACCTGCTCTTTGACTTAACTAATAAGCATCCTCATCCTGAGTCAAGACTAGAAAGAACAGACCAGAACATTACTCTGATCATTTGTGCCTTCCCACTGTCTTTCTTCTTCCTCACCATGTACAGGGATAGAAGCAGCAGACTCTTCCTTGACTATGTACCTTTTTGGTGAACCTGACACTCTCCCCAAGAACCCTCAGGCTTGGATTTAGGGCTATGGCGTCCCCCTTCATCATTCCAAAGCTTTCCAAAAGAAGCCAGCTTACTGATAAAACAATCTAAACCAAGAGGCACTTCGAATATATTATACCTATTTCTCTGTGACCATACTGTCAGTTATGGTCAAAGATTAATATTCACCAAAGTGCAAAGTATGAACCAGAACCACACCTAAGAGAAGGAAGAACTGGGAACTTCTAGTTTCTGATAAAATGGCTAGTTCCTCTACTCTGGGCAGGGTGGGAGACTGCAGAGCACAGAAGAGGAACCTCTCTTTTAAAAGACAGGAAATGCTCCAGTTTTGTCCACCTCAGTAGAATTGATTCAAATGTATTCTTTTTTATGGCTGAGTAATATTCCATTGTGTATATGTACCACAGCATTCTTATCCATTCATCTGTTGATGGACATCTAGGTTGCTTCCATGTCCTGGCTATTGTAAACAGTGCGGTGATGAACATTGGGGTACATGTGTCTCTTTCACTTCTGGTTTCCTCACAGAGTGAAGTAAGCCAGAAGGAAAAACAACAATACAGTATACTAACACATATATATGGAATTTAGAAAGATAGTAATGATAACCCTGTATGCATGACAGCAAAAGAGACGCAGATGTATAGAACAGTCTTTTGGACTCTATGGGAGAGGGCAAGGGTGGGATGATATGGGAGAACAGCATTGAAACATGTAAATTATCACATGTGAAATGAATCGACAGCCCAGGTTTGATACATGATACAGGGTGCTCAGGGCTGGTGCACCGGGATGACCCAGAGGGATGGAATCGGGAGGGAGGTGGGAGGGGGGTTATGGAAGGGGAACACATGTATACCCATGGCGGATTCATGTCAATGTATGGCAAAACCAACATGATAATGTAAAACAAAAAATAAATAAATAAATTTTGAAAATAAATAAATAAAAGACAGGAAATGAAGTGAAAATGAAAGACAATTAAGGTGAAAATATAGTCATTTATTATATTGCCATGCAGTCAATATTACTAAACATTTTAGGTATCTATACTTTTATCAAAACAAAACACACAATTGCTAAAAAAAAAAAAAAGTGCAATTTTAACTTATCCCTAAAACGTAAGGGAAATTATTATAAAGAACTAAAACTTATAGTGACCTCTACCACTCTGCCTAAATTTAAACCTTTAAGCCTTTTTCTACTTTCCTTAAACTCTTATTTTTATATATTACTTTGTTTCATGGCATGATATAAATCTTAACTTTTAAAATTTTTCTGCTAAAATAGATATTGCTCGTATAGAAAGATTTTTGTTTCTGCACCCAGAATTTTAGCTTATAAAAAGTAGAAATAAACTAAGTAAAATTAAAACAAAATGAAGGTAGGAGCAGAACTGAAGCCTTAGGGCCTCTGTTCCCCCAGCCAAAAAAAAGTAGGCACCAATGGCTGACAACAGAGCTCTTTGGGATAAAAGACCTAAATGTGCTCCTTGTAAAATGAAAACATGGAGTCAAGATTCACCTCTTGATGCCCAGGGGATTCACTAATACAAGAAGTTGGAAAACAGTATAGAAAACTGCCTCAACCTACAGATTACACATAGCTGTGGGCTGAGATAAACGGGACACAGTCTTGAAACAAGACCCTGAACAAAGCCAACCATGATCTTGGTTTGTATATACGAATTTGCAAGATCATTAATTTAAAATACCACTAATATGTTAACTTGCACTGTCACTAAATATCAAGATGGAAACAGGATCCCAGCTCACTTCTAAAGACCTGGTTCTGCATTGGAGAGACCAGACACTGCATGAAGGCAATCACAAAATTGTTAATAAGGAAAACATAAGCTCAGGGGAAAGGCAAAAGGGAGGGAAAGAGGAGGAGAGAGAGAAAAGGAAAAAACTACAGGGAAAACTTTTAAAAAAATAATCATCTCACCAAAAAAGAAATGGAGTCTAGATGGTTTTAACATTTGATGCCTATCAAACACTGAAAAAGTGATCACAAACTTTTTTGAACTATTATAAAAAGGAGAAAAAAAGGTAACTTCCCCAATGCAATTTATAAGACTAAAAAGATTTTAACAGCAAAATCAGAAAAGAGCAGTAAATTAGCTTCCTATGGCTGCTGTCACAGATCATCACAGACTAGAAGTACAGTCTCTCACAGTTCTGAAGAACCAGAAGTCTGAATTCAAATTCAGCATCAATGGACCAACATCAAGGTATCAACAGGGCCTTGCTCATTCCAGAGACTCTAGGGAAAATCAATGCTCTGCCTTTTCTGGCACTCAGCTTCTGATGGCTATCAGCATTCTTTGGCTTGTGGTCACATCAATCCAATCTGTAAGGACAGCATCTTCAGATCTCTCTCTGCTACATCCTCACATCACCTTCTCTCTGTGTGTGTAAGCCTCCTCTTATAAGGATGTGTGCATGTGCTCAGTCACTCAGTCACTTCTGACTGACTCCATGGACTGTAGCCTACCAGGCTCCTCTGTCCATGGAATTTTCCAGGCAGAAATACTTGAGCGGTTGACATTTCCTACTCCAGGGGATCTTTCCAATCCAGGGACCAAACCCACATCTAGCATATTCATGCAGAAAAATTATATTCAGCAATCAAAATGAATTAATTAGAAGATGTAGGTGGATCTAAATCTCAAAATAGATAAAGGAAAGTTTCAGGAAAATATATACAATATGATCCATAATATGAAGTTTAAAACCTTGTAAAACAACACTTTATATGGTTTAGCAATGTTTAGGTATAAGCAGTGTTTATAAACTATACAAATAAAAACTTACAGAATAGTAAGTACTCAAGATAATTGTGCTATCTCAGAAAAAAGTACAAAACATGGGAACATTTTAAGATTTGTATAACTTGCTTGGTAGTCTCTAAACTTATTGATATGTTTGAAATATTTCAAAATGAAAAAAGAGAGAAAAGAAAAAAGTGGTAGGAAAGAGGAGTATGTAACCAGGTGTCAGACTAGCAACCAATTAAGGTTGAAATAAATATATTAGTTAACTGAGAAGTAATCATTGAGTTTTCATACAAATACAGTTTTTAAAATACAATACAGCTTACTTTCAGGGTTTTGTTCTGTTTTTTATGTAGTGATGTGAATAAAGAAGTCAAGTTTATGTAAAAGGTACCAATTAGCCAAATACATAAACAAAATTACATACTTTGTAGTGTTGTTTTATTTTCTTTCCATCAAAGCACATGATTCTCTTTATAAATTCTCTAAGTTAAATTTTATCAAAAAACCTAGAAAAGTGGTTTCAAAGTAAACTAGTCATTGAGGAGAATTTAACTGCATATTGATTATTATCAGAATAGGTAGCAACTGGCTTCATAATAAATATTTGACCTTTAAATCTTACCTTAATTCAGAATTGCATTTTAAGTTTGAATTTCTCTGTTTTTTTTTTTTTTTTTAAGAAAAGATAACTATTAAAACAGGAGGCATATCCAGCAAGTTTAAGGGAAGTGAACATTTCTGCAATTATTGAGTTTTCCCACTAGTCTGTGCTATAGCACTTTGTTCAGTCTAGCTTTATATTATCACTACACTGGTAATCTAATTTTTCCCTAAAAATAAGTTTCAGTTACAAATATAGTAACTTTCGCAAAATTAAAAGTAAGTTAAAAGAGTATCATTTTTCTACATTATAAAATGTGATGGTATTAATTAGAATCATTATTTTCCATTGCATGTTAACTTACTCAAAAATTCAAGAGAGTAAATATAAACATCTATCAGTTGACAGTTTCCTTTTCCAACATGTAGAGCTTAAAAGTTATGCTATATAAATTATAGAACTATAAAATCATTTCAATAAATTTAAAATTATGCCTTGCATGCATGCGCTCAGTCACATCAGTCATGTCCAACTCTTTGCGACCATGGAGCCCGCCAGGCTCCTCATAATCCTCACCACAGCCGCTCTTAGTCACCACCACTGCCAGCCTAAATTATTTTTGCTAGTGTTAGTTGCCCAGTCATGTCTGAATCTTCGAGACCCCGTGAACTTTGCAATCCCGTCAGGCTCCTCTGCCCACGGAATTCTCCAGGCAAGCATACTGGAGTGGGATGCCATTTCCTTCTCCAGAGGCCTAAATTATTTAAATATCCTCAAAACTGGTCTCCTAGATGCTATTCTTTTCTCCCTCTCATTAACCTATCCCAACAAAACCATCAAAGCAAACCCTTCAAAACGTTTTGAAGCAGGCCATGTCACTTTTGGCGGAACCTTTTCATACTCCCCATTTTGTTCAGAGTAAATGCCGAAGTCCCTACAGCGATCCAGCAGGTCCTCTGCAGTCTCACTGTCACCCACTTGAGTCTCTGCGCCTCACCGTCCTCACTCACTTGCTCTGTTCAGCCACATGAACTTCCCTCCCGTTCATACAACATGTCAAGCACGCCCCTACCACAGGACCTCTGTATCCACTATCACCTGAGTTGAAACTGCTTTTCCCCTAAATATCTGCAATGCTAGCTCCATCATTTTTTTCAAGTTTTTTAAGTTGCTGCTCAACTGTCGTTTGTCAAAGGCCATTCAAATCAATATGCCAACATCATCCAAAATTAAGTATCTAGATTTTCATTTTCTCCAGGGCACGTACACCTTCTAATATTTATCTTATTTGTTATGTGCATCTCCTAATTAGAATATACTCCCCAGAAAGGGAAGAGATGTTTGTCTATTTTAGTTCACTGCTATGTCCTAATTACCTGTAAAACACCAAGAAATGTTCAATAAGTGAGTGAATTAATATGTTAATGGTAAGTACATAATAGTTATACATTACTTTCTTTAAAATCTGTTTGCCTAAAAGATTGCTATAATCCAAATACTATGAAACTCATGAAACTGTCTTTAAGAAAAAATTAAATAACATTTAAGAATTTTCCAAATATGAGTACTATTATGAAATTTATGGTTTATTATCAAAAGTCAAAATGTACAAAGTATGTTAAGATTATTTTTATATGTATTAAAATTGCTTAGATATTTAAATGAAAGTAAAATATGTATCGCTTACCTTAGGGGATTCAGACTTGTTAAGTCAATGTCCTCCTTTAGATCTAATGCAACAGATTTCAGAATATTACTAGGTTTTTTACTGGGGCTGAGAGAGAGATCACATTGAATGATGCATGCATCTGTTCATTTTGAAGGTGACAGATATGTTTATCATCTGTATTGTGATGATTTCATAGCAATATACATAAGTTCAAAGTTATCAAACTGTATACATTAAACATGTGCAGCTTTTGTACAACTGTTCTGCAAAAAAGCTGTTATAAAAATTAAAAACAAAATGTGGGAACTGCAGTGGTTAAGTTGAGAATGGCAAAATGATGTAATAGACCAATGCTTCTCAAACCGTAATGTGCATTCCAATCACCTGGGATCTTGTTAAAATGCAGATTCCAATTTCTAAGTCTGGGGGCAGAGAGGCAGGGATTCTGAATTTTCAACAGCCTGCCAGGTGAAGTTGCTTCTGCTGATCCGCAGACCGCACTCTGCACAGACTGGGCTTTGAGTCAAACTCCAGGCTTTGGCTAATACACTGGTACGACCACCACCACCACCACCGTCACTGCTACTCCAGCGGCAGTCACGACGACAAGCGGGACTTCCTGAGTTCTCCCTGTGTTCTAGGCACCTTCTACTTCTTGCTATTACCTCATTTAATCTACTCGTTAGTAACGGAAGAAGAAACTGAAGATTGAAAAAGCTAAGTCACATAGACAAGGCCTTATAGCTGATAAGTAATACAACCAGAATTCAAACCCCTGGCCTCTTATGACCTGCTGCTGCTGCTGCTAAGCTGCTTCACTCGTGTCCAACTGTGCGACCCCACAGACGGCAGCCCACCAGGCTCCCCCGCTCCTGGGATTCTCCAGGCAAGAACACTGGAGTGGGTTGCCATTTCCTTCTCCATGGAATGCATGAAAGTGAAAAGGGAAAGTGAAGTCACTCAGTCATGTCAGACTCTTAGCGACCCCATGGACTGCAGCCTACCAGGCTCCTCTGTCCATGGTATTTTCCAGGCAAGAGTACTGGAGTGGGGTGCCATTGCCTTCTCCACTCTTACGACCTAGGACACTAGATTTTTTACATGAAGTCCATTGTAAGTCTCACGTTGCAGATGGTTTTGATACTCCTTGGCTCACATCTGATTTCAGCCACATCTATAGTAGACAGTGGTGGCAGCAAATCAACTCAAAAGAACTTCACACTCCCTAGGACAGATACAGTGTTTTTCAAAAAACGAAAATAGTAAGTGTTGGTGAAGAGACAGAGATATCTTAACCTTTGTACATTCTTGGTACACATATAAAGTGTCATATAAAGTCACTGTGGAAAACAGTTTGGCAGTTCTTTAAAAATTAAAAAAGAGAATTACCATATGACCTAGCAATTCCACTACTAAGCAATATCCAAGATAATTGGAAATATATGTTCATGTAACCTGAAAGCATATGGTCCTAACAACATTATTCATAATAGCCAAAAAGGATAAACAACTTAGATGTCCTTCAGTTGGTGAGCAAATACACAAGATGTGATATAGCCACACAATGGAATGTTATTAAGCCATAAGAGGAATGAAATACTAATTCTTGCTACAGAAAAGGCACCTTAAAAACATTATACCAAGTGAAAGAAGCCAGACACCAAGGGCCACATGCTGTCTAAATCCATTTATACACCATGTCCAGGATAGGCAAATTTCTAGAGGGAAAAAAAAGAAAGTGGATTACTGGGTGCCTGGGTGTACAGTGAGGTGGGAATGATTGCTGATTGACACAAGGTTTCTTTGCAGGGTGATGAAAATGTTCTGGAATTAGGTAATGGTGATAGTTGCACAACACTGTGGATATACTAAAAGCCACTTGAAAGTGGCGAATGTTATATGAATTATATCTCAACTAAAAAATTGTTAATACCTCTTCTTCAGAAAATCTCAGGCTGAGATGGTGTTTCCTATTTGGGGTTTCTCCACAATCAGATCCCAAGCCAAAGATGTGAATGAAAAGTAGTTTGTTTACTTGAAAAATGATACCAGGAAGTATGGTGAAGGAGAGGGGAAGTGCAACATGGAAAAATAGCAAATAAACAGTCAATTAAAGAATAGGTTATTTCTGGAGGCAAATGGAGCTTGGTCTTGATGGAACTCTCTTGAAATCATCCCACTAAGGGCAAGGAGGCTGGGGTATTTATCAGTCAGCTCACTGGCACTTCTCTGCCGCTCCTTCATGTTAAGCCTATTCCTTTGGTCATGAAATGCCCTGAGGCAGAGAGATGCAGGAAGCTATTGGTTTGTTCGGGTACCGTTTGTAGGTGTCATCTGGGGTGGGCTGAGGCTTTTGAGTAGGGTACCTACAGCAAGTGCTAAAATTATACAGGCTAGTTTCACCAAACTTTTAAAGGACCATTACTTCTACAATTTATGATATAAATTATTTCATAATATTAAATTTAGGAAAGAACAAAAGTCATATAGCTCATTTTCTGGAGCAAATGTAATTATGACAAAAAACAAGAAAACCACAGGTGAACTTCATTCACACATATATAGAGTCAAAACATACACTAAAACTTAAATAACAAAATCTAAGACAAAAACACGTTATATCACTATCAACCACAATTTAACCCCAGGGATATAAGGATAGTACAATACCAGAAAATCTAGTTATGCAATCAATAAAAAAGAGTAAAGAAGAAAAATCATATCTCAATCAATGAAGAAAAGCATTTCAACACCTGTTTATGGTTTAAAGTAACTTGGAAAATCAGGAATATTAAATTAACTCCTAGAAAAACTAGTATTCCTTTAACTTGGTAGTTGAAGTAGGAATAAAAGGGCATTTCCTTAGGTTGGTAAAAATTGTATATCAAAAACCCTCAGCAAAAGTTATACTTAATGGAAAAGTTTTAGATACCTCTGACCAAATAAACTGCGCTTTCTCGAATACTTCCTTAGGTACAAAGTAGTATACATTTGCAGTATAAAAGTATGCAGAAGACTCTGAAATATCAACAGAACCAAAAGACAAATAATCCAGAAATATAGGTCTTGGTTGTTATCAGAAGATGAAGGAAATGAGACTTAGTTCAGTTATGTCATATTGTTATCGACCTTGTTAAGCGAATAAGTTGTAAATAAACTATACTGCAATGTGATTTTTTTGTCATGCAAATAATCTGGAGTTACCAATTTTGAGAGAAAATGTTCACATCAACACTAGCATCACCTCACTGGAATAAAAACTTCAGATGAGCAGATCTTTTTCTTCATGAAATCATGATTTTCTTAATCTAGTTTCTCAATAAATCTGTAAAGTATTTATTATAGATAACTGACAAATAGCTTGAGAAGAAAGAAATATGTGACTACTTCCTGAAATAAATGCATGATACAAGTAATATACATGCAGAAGAGATTGATATAAACACAGATGTGTCAACAGCTAATGCCAATACTTGCTTACATGTGCTGAGTTTGCTTCTATAGTCAGAGAACATTAGGGATGCTACAGCTATACAACCATGACTAAAGAAGGTACTGGCTGAACTTCAAAAAAAGCCATAGAAAGAATCTAATTCCTATTGAAATAATACTAAAAAATATAATTTAAGGGTAAGAAGCAACTACATTATCATCTTTAAATAGCAACGTTCTTTATAAAAATATTTTAACTTTTAACAAAGCAGACCATTCCTTATAAAGCCTGTTAGTGATAAACTACCCAACAATAAACCAATACTATTTAATAACTTGCAATTTGTTAAAATCCATACAGAGTTAAGAAAGGAGGGATGGGAATATACAAAAAAAATGCTCTCAGATATATTAATATACCCCTTCTGGGAAAGTGACTCCAAATGTAAAAGAATGCATACTCCAGAAAGACAAAGAAAGACTCTGCTCTTGAGACATTACTATAAAGCAACAGCATGAAACCATCACTCTTGCTACACATCCTTTTTACTCGCAAAACATTCAAACCTTAAAGAAAGCTATTAACATTAGAATACTCAAGGTATTAGCAATTTACAAGCAGAAATCAAGACTGACTTTGATTAACTTTTACAAATTAATATTGCTCACAGAGCAATAATATTAAAACTAGAAGATCCTATATGACAAAAGAAATTGCTATTTTGCTCTACAAGTAAATGGCTAGCTAAAAAGATGATAGCTGGTAAGTCCATCAGCACAATTTCATTAGACCTTTATAGATATCACCATACTTGGTAGATGTCATAAAATTGCAGGCAGCACTGTTCAGCAGATTGCGACAATAACTATGGTAGAGAGAAGATATTACTTACATGCTGATTAATTTATAGATGTTTCCAATCATTCTCAGTTTTACTGAAAACAACATAACTGAAGAAATTATAACACACAGCAACTTGCCCAGGAATCAGCTGGTGAAGAGATTTCAAAACTGTGAGTACCAACATTCAGATTATTTGGACTTTGTTGGTATTGTGGGATCTCTATGAATAGAGCTGATTCAGGGAGCAATCCCAAGAAATAGCTTTATGGATAATATTTGTACTCTAAACTGTTTATTGAGAACAATCTATTCATAAAGAAACTGTTCCCAAAAGCTGAGTCTTCGTGTATTAGATGATATCATTAAAATGGGAAATATTATTACTATAATATTGATATATAATATTCACATCTTTTTAAAGTGACACAAGTAAATGTGTGGCCCATTTACTTGTAAAAAAGTGGCCCAGACCTGAATTTAAGCAAACTCTGGGAGATAGTGGGAGGACAGAAGAGCCTGACGTGCTGCAGACCATGGGGTCACAAAGAGTCAGACATGACTTAGCAACTAAACAACAACATAAACAGCTTTTGTCACATTTAAGAAATCATATTAGTATTATTCAAGAATGCGTATTAATATATTTTTAACTGAAAAATAAAGTGAGACTTTTTCAGCAAATTTCATTTGCCTAATTGATTCGATGACTAGAACTAGCTCTACCTATTAGTTCACATGTCCCATGTTTTCTATAAACAAAACTCCATGGACCTGAGTCTGAGCAAGCTCCGAGAGTTGGTGATGGACAGGAAGGCCTGGCGCGCTGCAGTCCATGGGGTCGCAAAGAGTCGGACACGACTGAGCGACTGAACTGAAGTGAAGCTAAATATGTGATTCTAAGATATTTATAAAACTAATTTAAAGTACATGGAAAGGCAAAATAATTTTATCACTATAAATTAAAATTGGTAGGTACTAAAATTAATACTTTCCAAATTATTTTTCGTATACTGGTTTAAACAAGATGTCTCTAAGTAAAAAAGTAATAATAATAAATAGTCAATTACTTATTGAATATTCAATAAATTCAAGAATATTAAAATATTAAATATTGTTAAAATAGCTTAATAATAGAATAAATAAGTGGTCACCTGATATATAATTTAAAATCATTTTATAAGTTTATTATATTTCTATTAATAATTATCATTAAACTCTACAGAAAATTTCAAAACCTTAAGCCTTATGGTCACTGAAGTATTTTAAATATATATTTAATATATATTTTTTATTGAAACAAAGTAAAAAAGGTGATTTTTTTTTAAGATTTCTAGTGAAAAATATATACATGAGGATAAACTATTATGAATGAAGTGGAATGTAAATACATTTTCAAGGATAAACAAGGAAAACTTTCTACTGTTGAAAATGAGTTTATTCTTTGTTTGATTTTTAAGAATAATGGAAGTTGCCAAACATGCACTATTTTAAAAGTATTACATGTATTTTTTAAGAAGCTACAACAGCTTAACTATAAAGTGTAGGTATTAGTATCAATAACATGCTAGAAACTATACCCCACAACCATTTAAACACACAATGAAAATGTTAGATAAAATATATGTGATGAGGTAAAAAATTTTTAAAAATTAAGTTGGAGACTTGAAATAAACACATTTGAAGACCAATGTCTGAACTACAATTTCAGCTACTGCTTGTAATATTCAACCTCCTCCACTCCCAAACTTCAGACTAATCAATTCTCCAATCCATAGTAATCACAGTCATTTTATATTGAGCTACAGTGCACAATATTTTCTGAGCAGAGTCCTGTAGGCTGCAGGTGGTCATCCTCCACAACAAACCCTTACAAGCCAGGCCTTGCCAGATAAGACCTTTTTATTCTTCCCCACCAGCTGACTGCCAAGAAGCCAGCAGGCATCTAGGTTAAGTCAGTATGATTTACGTAGTAATGCCCACTAAGGTTCTATTTAATTACCACTTATAAAATTGCTTCTTCAACAAAATATATTTTGAGTTCCAACTTGGCATGTAAAGAATATATATTCTTCCCCTCCTTCCCTTCACTGTCCCAAAATCTGAGTAGTAGTGATGATTATGACAAGAAATGAAAAGCTACATAATCCTGAACACCAACAGAATGCAAACTTGACATTTTTAACAACAACAGTATCTAATTCAATCATTCCCCAACCATTCTGAATTAAGGTACAAAGAGCATACAGGCTCTCTGGGCCAGAAACAAGGTTCATATTTATAAGTCATCCTTGCTGAAAGGTTTAATCAATCCACAGGCTATCTGTACACAATTTTATTCTTCACATATATTCTATCTTTGAAAATCTAGAATTCATGACATACTGATTTCAGAAATCAGTATGCCTTTAAAAGGCATGACGTTTGCTGTTGTTCGGCTGCCGAGTCACGTCCAGCTCTTGGCGACCCCCGTGGACTGCAGCACAGCAGGCTCCTTAGTACTCCACTATCCCCTGGAGCTTGAGTTCATGTCCATTGAATCAGTGATGCTATCTAATCAACTCGTTCTTTGAAACCCCTTCCCTACTTGCCCTCACTCTTTCCCAGCATCATGGTCTTTTCCAGTGAGTCGGCTCCTCGCATTAGGTGGCCAAAGTATTGGAGCTTTGTTTTAGGCAACAGTCCATCCAATGAATAGTCAGGGTTGATTTCCTTTAGGATTGACTAGTTTGATTTCCTTGCAGTCCAGGGACTCTCAAGAGTCTTCTCCAGCACCACCTTTCTAAAGCATCAGTTCTTTGGCACTCAGTCTTCTTTATGATCCAACTCTCACATCCATACATGGCTATTAGAAAAATCACAGCTTTGACCTCTGTTGGCAGAGTGACATTTTCTGCTTTTTAATACTCTGTCTAGGTTTGACATAGCTTTACTTCCAAGGTCTTTTAGTTTCGTGGCTTCAGTCACCATCCTCAGTGATTTGGGAGCCCAAGAAAATAAATTCTGTTAGTGCTTCCATTTTTTTTCCCTTGTATTTGCCATGATGTGATGGGACCACCTGCCATGATCTTAGTTTCTTTAAAGTTGAGTTTCAAGCCAGCTTTTTCACTCTCATCAAGAGGCTTTTTAGTTCCTCTTCACTTTCTGCCATTAGGGAAGTATCATCTGCATATCTGAGGTGGTTTAGAGTCTCATAAATTAGTGGTGTCTAACCTTGATTATGCATTATAATCATCATTAGAATATTAGAGTAATATTATAAAAATAAATATCCTGGGGATTACTCAGATATTCTGATTTGGTCAGTCCAGTGTGCATGGAAATGTGTAATTTTATTTTAAAGCTTCCCCAGATAATTCTGATAAAGCCAATAAAAGGATAAGCATTAGGGAACTCCTGAGTCTAGCCCTTATCTTGTTTGGGGGATTCTTGGCAAATTACTTAATCTATTTGAAGCTCTGTTTTCTATATTTTAAAAAATATATAGATATAGATATACATAGATAATTGAGCTCATGAGGAAGAAAGATTGAATCTTACCCAGCTGTACAATCCTGGGCACAGTACCTGATCATTAGTAGCTTCTAAGTAAGTATTGTTGATATACTGCATATTTAGGTATCCTTAAATACAAGTAAATTCAGTCTACTCTTTCTATTAAGGAATACATTCATACTGTTTGGGTATTTTAAATTTATGGAGTATGTTTTAAATGCACAGCAAAAAATTCTCAATTAAAGAAAAACCATTTCTCTAATGCTCTCACCTACCAATGCTTATCAACTGGCACGTGTATGGCTCATTATGCCTAATATAGGCATAATGGCTATGCTAGTATTGACTACAACAGCTATAATATTTAGGAGCTCTAAGAATGGACATACATCTTTCATTTTTAATGAAAACCACTGGAAAATGACTCAATAAATCTAATTATCTTTAGAGACAGTTTTTCAAGACCATATTCTTTTTTATCTTTTAAGATGTACACATGGTGTGCAATTTGAAAAAACAGACTTGGTATTAACTCCATTTTTAATATAATACAGAACACACTTAAATGAATGTTCATCTTTATTAATAACTCTAAATTGCCTCTAAAAAGGAAGAATTTATTACCATAAAAGTATATAAAAAATCAAAATGAATCCATATAAAATGAATTTTGGTGGTAATATTTAATGCAGAGACAAAATAACAAGTTTATGTATAAACCAGAAAATAATTTAGCTTCCTAAAATTACCTTTCATTCCTGACATCTCCTTGTTCTTACAAAACTCTCAAGCTCAAGTGAAGCCATTCTTTCACCCACAGATTTGGCTATCCATTAGGCTTGATGAGACAATTATATACTTATTCTGTTTCTTAATTGTGTAAGACCTTAATCATGTTTGAGTCAAAATAAGGATGGAACCATTAAAACTCTTTCCTTCAAACCTCCTATGATCCTACTGGTATTTAGTCACTGAGTCATATTCACAGCTACTATAGAGGACAATAGTTAAAAAAATAAATAAATACATACAAAGAAAAATAAGAAATTGAGAGATTATAATGTTTTCCATAGAAGTAAAGAAAATTATTTCTCTTAGCTTCTTTCTTCTATTAATTTTCAAACAGTATTAGGGAAGATCAACAATGTCATTTAATAATACAGGAGGAGCAACAATCATACAGAATGACTACATAAAAGGGGAGGTAAAGGGAAAAAGGTTTTGTCCATTCATCATTCATTCACTCTATGGACACTGACTAAGCACCCAAGATGAATACACAGCCAGTATATGAAAATATGGAATAAAAGTCATTATCTATTTTGATTAGTCAGTTATATATTCTGACTCATTCATGTCAAAAGGCCTGCTAATTGTAAAAGAATTTGACTATCAACTGTGTAACATTTCCTATCTCTTAGTAATTATATTAAATCCTTATGATAAAGAAATTAACAAAATGCAATCTTTGCTCTCAGGAAACCAACAAGTAAAAGATATAGGTAAATGAATAAATTACAGTAAAATCTGATAAGGATAGTAATAATAACATTCAGAAGATACTGAACAAGGACTTTTAAAAAACCCTATTGTTGTTGTTCAGTCACTAAGTCGTGTCCAACTCTTTGTGACTCCATGAACTGCAGCACACCAGGCTACCCTGCCCTTCACTATCTCCCTGAGTTTGCTCGAACTTATGCCCAGTGAGTTGGTGATGCCATCCAACCATTTCATCCTCTGTCGCCTCCTTCTCCTCTTGCCCTCAATCTTTCCCAGCATCTGGATCTTTCCCAATGAAATAAAAAATATCTAGGCTTCATTTGGAAGAATATAGGTGAATTTCTTAAATGGACAAAATAGAGAAAATAATGTGTAAAATAGACATATTAAAGAGTATCTCTTTAAAAAGAGAGAGGTCTCAAATTATAAAAATCATAAATGAAAGTAGGGACATTACTACTAATTCTACAGATATAAAAATGATTGAGAGAGTAATATGAACAATTGTATGCCAACAAATTGGACAACACAGATAAAATATTCAAGTTCCTAAAAATATATCTAACAAAATGAAGAATCGAGAAAAAAACAGGCAATCTTAATAGACCTATAATGAGTAAAGAGAATCAGGAATCAAAAATGTCACAACAAATAAAAGGCTTGGAGCAGATGGCTTCAATACTGAATTCCATCAAATACCTTAAAAACTAATGCCAATTCTTTTCAAACTTTTCCAAAAAATTTAAAAGGAGGGAACACTTTCTCACTCATTTAACTTAAAGCCATCATTACCCTGATATCAAAGACATAATAAGAAAAAAAAAACCTATGAAGCAATACCTCTTATGAACATTGATGAAAAAAATCCTCTGCAAAATATTATACTAGCAAACCAAATTCCACAGCATTTTAAAAGGATTATACACTATAATTAAGCAGGGTTTATTCCTAGAATATAAGAATGATTCAACATGTGAAAAACAATCAATGCAATACACACATTAACAGAATAAACAAAAAAATGTGATTATCTAAAATGATGCAGAGAAAAACGTTTGACAAAGTAATGAGATGCTTTCATGATAAAAAAAAAAAGTGAACAAGGAATAGAAACTACCTCAACATAATGAAAGTCATATGTAAAAAATTCACAGTGAATATTATACTCAATGGTGAAAGACTGAAAGCTTTTCTCCTAAGATCAGGAACAAGGTAAGAATGTTCACTCTCATCACTTCTATTCAACATAGTATTGAAGTTCTATCCAGAGCAATTAAGCAAGAAAGAGAAATAAAAGACAACAAAATTGGAAAGGAAAAAATAATACTATCTCTGTTCACAGGTGATGTGATCTTTTATGGGGAAAATGCTAAAGATTTCACTCACACACACACACACACACACAAACTCTTAGAACTAATAAATGATTTCAGCAAAGTAGCAGGATACAAAGTCAACACACAAAAATCAGTTCCATTCCTATGCATTAACAATGAATGGTTGGGGAAAAATTACAAAAATAATTCCAGATATAATGGATTTTATCCAAAAAATATTTTTATTATTAGGAACTAACCAATGGTGTGAACGTCTTACACAATGAAAACTACAGAATATTGTTGACAGAAATTCAATAAGACACAAATAAATGGAACACATCCCAGGTTTATGGATTAGAAGACTTAATATTATTAAGATGTCAAACTTCCCTGAGGAAGAAAGAACATACCCTGACTCGTTCTGCAAGGCCACCAATACCACAACACTGGGCTTCCCCAGTGCCTTGGTGGTAAAGAATCCTCCTGTGATGCAGAAGACACAGGAAACCCAGGTTCGATCCTTCGGTCGGAAAGTTCCTTGGAGGAAGGCATGGCAACCCACTCCAGAATTCTTGCCTGGAGACTCCCATGGACAGAGGAGGGTACAGTCCATAGGATCACAAAGAGTCAGACATGACTGAAGTGACGGAGCACACATGCATCATGATGCAAGTCAGGCAAAGAAAAGAAAAGTACAGATAAATATCCCCATCCTCCCCAAAGAGGCCTACAGAGTCAATGCAATTTCTAACAAAACCCTGATGACAGTTTTTGCAGAAATACAAGATTCCTTTTAAAAATTCTTATAGAATCTCAAGGGACCCTGAATAGCCAGAACAATCTTGAAAAAGAACTGAACTGGAGGACTCATATTTTCTGATTAGAAACATTACTACAAAGCACATTAGTCTAATAGTTAGTGTAATACTGGCAATAAAGACAGACATAGACCAATGAATAGAATAGAGAGCCTAGAAATAAACTCTTACATATATAGTCAAAAGGTTATTGACAAGAGTGCCAAGACCCTGCCACAAGGATAGTACATTTGTTTCAACAAACAGTGCTAAGAAAATTGGACATCCATATGCAAAAGAATGATGTTGGACCCTTAGTTAATACCACATGCAAAAATTAAATAAAATCAACCAAAAATCTGAATATAAGATCTAAAATTATAAAATTCTTAGACTGTAACATAGGGCAAACCTGCACAACATTGAATCTGACAATGATTTTTGGATATGACATCAAAAAACAGGCTATGAGAGAAAAAAAAAAGACCAATAGGACTTCATTAAAATTTAAGGTTTTATCCAAAATTTAAAGATTTTTTTTATCAAAAAACAGTAAAAAGGGAATCCCAGAATGGGAGAAAACATTTGCAAATCATTTATCTGATAAGTGATTTAACATACCGAATCTACAGAGGACCCCTGAAACTCAACAACAACAAAAAACCAATTCAAAGTAGGGAAAGGGCTTCAATAGACATTTCTCCAAAGAATATATACAAATGTCCAACAAGCACAGGAAAACATGCTCAACCTCATTAATCCCTAGAGAAATGCAGATCAAAACTCTCGTATAATACTCAAACCCATTAGAAACAGAAAGTGGCAACAGTTGATAAGGATGTGGAGCAATTGGAATGTTTGTGCATGGTTGGTTTAAATACAAAATGGTACAGACCATAGGAAAAACAGTATGACAGTTCCTACAAAAATTAAAGATAGAATTATCAGATGATCAGCAATTCCACTTCCAGGGATATGCCCATAAGAATGGAAAGCAATGCCTGAGGAGATATTTGTACACCCAGGTTCATAGAAGCTTTACTCATAAGAGCTAAAATGTGATACAACTCAAGGGTCCATTAACAAATGAGTGGATAAGCAAAATGTGATGTATACAAGAGAATATTATATAGCCTTAAAAAGGAAGAAAATTCTGACATATGTTACAATACAGTTGAATTTTGATGACATTATGCTAAATGAAATAAGCCAATCACAAAAATACAAATACTATATGATTCCACTTACATGAGGTACTTAGAGTGCTCAAAACCACAGAGACAGAAAGCAGAATTGTAATTTCCAAGGGCTGTAGAGTGAGAGGAGTTATTGTTCAATACACACAGAATTACTGTTTTAAAAGGTAAAAAAAATCGAATGATGTCTATGATTGTACAACATTACGAGTGTATTTAATACCACTAAACTGTACATTTTGAAATGGTTAAGATGGTAAATTTTGTTTGTTTTACCACAGTTTAAAAAAAATGTTTTTTAAAAAAGAGGGACAGAACCAGGAAAAAAATTCTATTTATGAGAGATCTTATTCACCATTGCAGATAAATCCCAGTAGCAATTATTAGCTTTCTCTTGACCCTGTCCTCTCTTCAAACTAAATATATTTAATCAAATCAATAGTTCTTAGGTTTTCATGGGCTCTGTCTGGCTCTTGTATGGGTTACTTTTGGTGCATTCCTAGTGAACATTATCTAACTTTTATCTGGCCATTTCCCTGCCTTTTCAACATCACAATAAATACTAATTGTATATATACTATTAGATTAACACTAGCCTCACTTGGTGCCATCTTCAACTAAATAAGCATACCTCAACCTCAAGAAGCAAACTGTGCTGGCATTTTTAAAAGGCACACACACAAACAACTCATCAAATTCTTTTATGGTAAATAACTAAAAATAACCTCATGCTCATCCCGGCTAGCAGACACAAGCCCCTGAGGAATCACTACCTATTCACTCAAAGCCCAGTTCAGTTACTCTGTGGCTGCCTAGAGTGAACGCAGAGCTATTCTTAGAGATCCAATTTGGTCAGCTCCCAGGCTGATTACACTCCGGTGGGCTAGACGGCTCCAGACCAGAACAAACGTTTCTCATCGATGCCTATTTTAATCCAGTGTCTCCATGCAATATAAAAAAAGCAACCCTCAAAAACTGAACAGACCCTAAGATACATGACAATGGAACTTAGAGACCTAATCTATGATTAGACTTAAGGAAAGGAGAGCACTGTATTTTGTTCCTGGAGACTACCAGTCCCCAAGACACAGGTTTTAAAAATCCCTTGGAACGATGCTGAGGAGTGAGATAAACACAATAAAGAGCTCATAGTCACAATATCTAATTGAACTGCTCACTTTTATTGTCATTTCTCTTAATAGCAAATGACTGAACCAAAAATTGAAAAACTGATGTTAACACGAGAAGAGTCACTGGGCCTGATGCAGCCACTAGGTTCCTCAAGGCTCACTTGACATGCCTGATCCACTTTTTAAAATGTGAAATAATACTGGAGCTTAAACCAAAGTAATTGAAATTTAAAAATCTGTCCACTTCAATTGGCTTTATGATGCTGTTATTTCTTTAAAATAATAGAATAATTATCTCATTTTATGTCTTTTTTTATTATTTCATCTGCTCATTTCGGGTTGAGGGAAGAGAAAATTTAGTGGTATCAGAAAATACCTATTTCATTCAATCACTTAATTATTCATAGATTCACAAAGTTATTGAATACCTCCTACTATGTGCCACATCCTATTCTTACTAGAGAAAAAGTGATGAAGAAGTCAGAGAAGTTCTTTTCTTATGGGGCTTACAGTCTACTGGGGGAGAAAAACAATAAACAACTAAACAAACATATAAACAAGGTAACTATACCCCTGTATTTTGGAGAATTGATTAGTGATATGATAGAGAGAAAGTGGTCTTGAATGGGAGTAAAACCCTCCAAAGGTCAGAGAAGGCCTCTCTGAAGTGGTGACAGTGAACTGATACCAAAGATAAGGTGAGCCTTTCACGTGAAAAGCTGGTGAAATGCATTCCAGGTAGAAGAAACAACATATGTAAATATCTACAGGTGGGAGAAAGCTTTGTGATTTCAGGGACAGAAATGTCTGGGATAAAAATCAATGAAGGAAGAAATAGTATAAGATATTAAAGAGACTGGACTGCAAGGGGATCTAACCAGTCCATCCTAAAGGAGATGAGTCCTGGGTGTGCATTGGAAGGATTGATGTTGAAGCTGAAACTCCAATACTTTTGCCTCCTGATGCAAAGAACTGACTCATTTGAAAAGACCCTGATGCTGGGAAAGATTGAGGGCAGGAGGAGAAGGGGACAACAGAGGATGAGATGGTTGGATGGCATCACCAACTCAACGGACATGGGTTTGGGTAGACTCTGGCAGTTGGTGATGGACAGGGAGGCCTGGTGTGCTGTGGTTCATGGGGTCACAAAGAGTCTGACACAACTGAGTGACTGAACTGAACAGAAGCCAGATCATGAATTACCTTCCCTGTGTGCCCCAGAAAGAAACTGTGAGAAAGTACTTAAGGGATTTAAGCAGAGGAATGACATAATCTGGTTGCATTTTTTGAAAAAGATCACCCTAGCACATGCATGGAGACTGGGTTGGAGAAAGGAAGCAGAGAGAGTTGTCAAATAGAGTTGGATATATGACTCAAGAGTCCAGGTCAGGACCAGACTATATACATTCAGAAATCATTAATTGCTATGGACTGAATATCTGTGTGTCCTCAGAATTTGTGAGTTGAAATCCTCACCCCCAAGGTGATGGCATTAAGACATGAGGCCTTTGGAAGGTGACCAACTCTTAAGGACAGAGCCCTCGGGGGTGGGATTTGTGCCCTGAAAAGAGGTCCCAGAAGGACTGTTCATTTCTCTCACCACATGGTATACACAGAAAAAACACTGTCTAACCACCAGAAAGTGGGCCCTCACCAGACTCTTCCAGCACCTTGACCTTGGACTTTCCAGCCTCCAAAACTGTGAGAAACAAACTCCTGCTGCTTATAAGCAGCCTAACCTATGATATTTTGTTACAGCAGCCAGGCTAGACGAAGATATTAGAATACAGGTGATATTTAAAGCAACAGGAGTGTCCCCCAGGCCACTCTCTTTATCATTAGAATTTGGTTTACATTCAGCTAATCCTAGAGGTAAACTGGAGAAGTAATCTAAGGAAAACAAACCTGGTAATTCATTATACACTCCTGTTCACAAAGGCTTATAAGATTCTGTTCAGGTTAAATATCACCCCGAGTATAACATGAAGAAAAAGAAAAAAACCTTCATGGAAGAGGAGTCATTTTTAGCGATAAAACTCAATTTTAGGCCATTGTCTTATGCTTCAAAGAATCTGCTAAGCTCTCCCAAAAGTATACCAAAATGTGGTTTCCATATAAAAACCAATTCTCAAATCAAAATCAATCAAGAACTAAAACTGGGGCAAACCTTGAGCAACACTAAAGAAAAATAGGTTTCATAAATTTACTCCAGTCAATCCATAACTGCTCATCATAAGTCAAAATGAATCCAAAAGTGAAACGTTAAAGTGAAAGTCACTCAGTCTTGTCTGACTCTTTCCGATCCCATGGACTATACAGTCCATGGAATTCTCCAGGTCAGAATACTGGAGTGGGTAGCCATTACCTTTTCCAGAGGATCTTCCCAACCCAGGGGTCAAACCCAGGTCTCCTGCATCGCAAGTGGATACATTACCAACTGAGCCACCAGGGAAGCCCAAATTAATCCAAGGTAAAGGCCAAAAGAAATCAAAGCCACATTCTCTTCAATACCAGAATAGACTTCTGTGTTTCTGCACATTGCTAAAGAACTTGAATATTTCACTTTCTCAATGAATAGACTCGCAACAAGGATAATTTCAAAGCTAGATCTGTTCTGGCCAGATCTGTTAATACCAGTGACAAAATGGAATAAGCTAGTTGGTTCTCGCCTGTCTCATCTTTTATTTTTTTAATTTATTTTTTAATAGGAGGAAAAACTGCTTTACAATGTTGTGTTGGTTTCTGCCATACAACATGAGTCAGCCGCAGTTATACATACGTCGCCTCCCTCAGAGCCTCGCTCCCCTCCTCACATCCTACCCCTCTAGTTTATCACAGACCACCAGACTGGGCTTCCTATGTTCCACAGCAACTTCTCAGCAGCTATTTGTTTTACATATGAGATATATGGAATCTAGAAACACATTCTCTTTTTTTAAATCCGGTTTTATGAGTAACAAGTCTTTGATGTAAAAAAAACTAGATTATCCAAAGTTAACAGAATTCCATCTTGACTACAACAAAATAGATATTAAGACTCTAAAAATATTCTAATCACCACAAGGAACTCAAGTCAAAATTCATACTTAAAATAAGCACAATGGACATAAAAATATGAAAATGATTCTGCCTATATAATAATATACAACAGACACACAAATTATTTTAACTGGAAAGGTAAGCTTGGGCTTCTCTGGTAGCTCAGTGGGTAAAGTGTCTGCCTGCCATGAGGGAGACCTGGGTTCAATCCTCTGGCTGGGAAGTTCTCCTGGAGAAGGAAATGGCAACCCACTCCAGTACTCTTGCCTGGAAAATTCCGTGGACAGAGGAGCCTGGTGGGCTCCTTTGCAAAGAGTTACAAAGAGTCAAAAGGTAAGCTTGGGCTTCTCAGGTGGTACTAGTGGCAAAGAACACACCTGCCAATGCAGGAGACATAAAAGACTCAGGTTCGATCCCTGAGTCAGGAAGATACCCTGGAGGAGGGCATGGCAATCCACTCCAGTATTTATTTTTACCTGGAGAATTCCATGGACAGAGGAGCCTGGCAGGCTATAGTCCACAGAGTCTCAAAGAGTCAAACACAACTGAAGCAACTTAGCACACAAAGACAGGCTCACAAAGTAGGAAAAGCTAATATGCCAAAAAAAGACAATGGGTTTACAAACCAGAGTAGTATGCTTAAAACTGACATTCTGTAGTTTAAAATGTTATGGCCTATGCATGGAAAGCACAAGGATAAAAAAAAATGAATAAAACCTGGGCCTATACAACGAAAGAATTGAATTTATGATGATGTACAATCCAAGATACTGAAAACTGTATCCTCAGTGAAAAAGTAAACTACAAATATTTCACCTACTGACAAGGGAAAGCACAAGAAAGTATGTCTCTTCTTATACAATGGACTAACAAAAAAAGTCTCCTCTGAGAATTCAAAAACTTGCCCGTACAACACAAAGGTTTGTAATCTGCAGCATGATCCAGGAACCCACAAACCAAGAAATTATCAATAAAACTGATGCCAGGACAAAAATTTTACCCAAAAAAAAAAAGAAAGAAAAACTAATTAACTGCTTGAAAGATACACCACCAATAATGGCTGCAAAAAATACCCATAGATTGAGGTCCTCTGAAATCACATGCTTCTCCAGTAAACATGGAACATTCACCAAAAACGACACACATTGTCTCAGTAAATCCTAAAGGGTCAAAACCTCACAGAACTGTTCTCTCACTACAATGGCACTAGATTAGAACTCAATAAGGTATCTAAAAATTACTCAAATACTTGAAAATAAAGCAACATGTTTTAAAATAACCTAAAGATCCAATTAAAAACTAATAAGAAAAAATATTTAATATTTTATCTGATGACAAAATGTAAGCATGCATATCAAAAACGCAGGTGCTACAGCAGTTTTTAGTAAGAGATTTATGGTTTTAAATATCTGTGTTAGAAAAGAACAGTATAAAATAAATAAGATATGCTTCTACTTTAAGATGCTAGAAAAGGAAACAAAACAAACCCAAAGCAAGTACAAGAAAGGAAATGAAGATAAAAATAGAAAACTGAATGAATATTAAACAAAACAAAAAATAAGTAAAACCAAACTTGATTCATCACATGGCTGACTGTGGAGAAAAACAGAAACATAGAGAGAGAAAATACAAATTATCACTATCAAGCATGAAAAGTAACATCTCTAAAGAGCATTTCAACATTAATGGTTAACAAGTACATATAACAAACAGCTTGCTTAGGCGTAGCTGCTCAGTGGTGTCTGACTCTTTTTGACCCTTTGGACTGTAGTCCATCAGATTGCTCTGTCTGAGGGAATTTTCCAGCAAGAATACTAGAGTGGATTGTTGTTTCCTACTCCAGGGGCTCTACCTGATACAGGGATCGAACCCATGTCTGCTGTGTCTCCTACATTGCATGTGAATTCTTTACCCAGTGAACCATTGAGGAAGCCCAACAAATAGCTTAGTGGCAATAAATTCAACAACTTTGATAAGATGGACACATTCCATAAAAACAAAAACACATAACAATAAATAATCTGAATAGCTCTATATATTTTTTAAAAATAGAACACATAATTTTAGAACTTCTGCAAAGAACTCTACACTTAGCTGGCCTCATTGGTGAATTTTATCATATGCTCAGGAAACAAATAATACAAACTCTTTTGGAAAAATAAGGGAGAAATAAAACCATTTATTTTATGAGGTCATCATAACCTTAAAACCAAAACCAGAAAAGAACATAGAAGAACAGAAAATTACACACCAATATTCTCGACAAACATAGGAGAAATCCTTAACAAACTACTAGCAAATAAAATCCAAATGCAGATATATATTCTTAAAAAAATATATTGTATCATAAACAAGTGAAATTTGTCCTAGGGATGCAAAGTTCTTATGAAAATCAAGAATTTTGGTTTACCACATAACAGATTAGGGTGGTGCTAGTGGTAAAGAATCCACCTGCCAATGCAGATGGAGACGAAGGGATGCGAGTTTGATCCCGGATCAGGAAGATCCCCTGGAGGAGGAAATGGCAACCCACTCCAGTCTTCTTGCCTGGAGAATCCCATGAGCACAGAAGCCCGGTGGGCTACAGTGCACAGAGTCACAAACAGCAGCACACTGAAGTAACTTTTTAGCACATAACAGACTAAAGGAGAAAATCATGGGACAATATCAACAGACACGGAAAACAAATCCTAAAGAGAAACAAAATCAATATGAAAATATTTTCTGACTTCTTTTCAATGCCCCCTTTGGTCTTTGCATAAATTTTACATCAGGTTAAAAACAATCTGCTTTTTTGTCCTCATACATCAAACCCTATCTTAACCACTTCCTCAATAAGTGACCAAAAAAATCTTATAACCAGCATGTCTCAATGGCTATTCTTAGAACTGATGCTAGCCAAAAGGTAGCAAAAGATAAGAAAGAGTTGGATGGTTTATAACCCTTAAAGACCATGAAGTAGGAAATTAGTACATCAAGAAACTTCCAAACAAAACTGGAAAAACTCTCCACCAGAAATGGAAAACATACAGTGGGGGCAGGAGGGTAATTTAAACCAATTATACAATTTTAAAAAACAACAAATGACAAGTTATATAGATTATTATAATTATAAATGTGAATATATTTTTATTTAATATTGTTTTGAAGGTTCTGGTTAATACAGTTATAAAAAGAAATAAGTGAGAAAAGAGGAGTCATTATTATTTTCAGGTCATATGGTTTTACTATGTTAAAACTCAAACAACTAAAAAATTCTAATAAAAAATATAATTTAGAAAGGTGACTGCATACATACAAAGATCAATATATTAATGGGTAAAAGTAAGTTTAAAAAGGACTAAAATATTTCCTTTATAATTCTAAAATAAATTATCGAGAAACATACAAAATTAATATAAGTAATGCTACTGTAAGATACATAAGATAAATCAAAAATCATATTCTAATTTTGAATATGAAGACAATACCATAAAAATTAAAATTCTTTCCTAATTTTTCCATAATTAAATGTGGCCTCAGTTAAAAAAAAAAAGGTATATGATTTATTTAAGACTAAACAAATTAATTCTAACATGTAGACAGAAAAATAAGTAAGCAAATATAGCCAAGGGCATACCTTTGCAACTTTGGGATAGGCAAAGATACGTTAAACTGCAAAAATCACTAACCATGAAAAAAAGGTTAGTAAATTCAACTTCATAAAAATTAAAACTTTCTACTCTCTGAAATAATGTCATTTGCAGCAACATGGATGGATCTAGAAATACTAAGAGAAGTAAGTCAGACAGAGATAGATAAATTATCATGATAAATCAGCTATTCTTGAGATCTTAAAAAATGATGCAAGGGAACTTAATTACAAAATAGCAAGAGACTCGCAAACATAGAAAACAAACTTACAGTTACAAAAAAGGGTGAAGGGAAGGGGCGGGATTAAGAGTTTGGGATTGATAGATATATACTACTATATAAAAAAGAGATAGACAATAAGAACCTATTATATAGCAGAGGGAACTATATTCAAAATAATAACCTAGAATGGAACAGAATCTGAAAAAGTATATAAAACTGAAATCACTTTGCCGTATACCTGACTCTAACACAACCCTGTTAGTCAACTGTGTGTGCTTAGTCACTCAGTCATGTCCGACTACCTGCAGCCCAACTGACTAAGCCTGTCAGGCTCCTCTGTCTATGGAACTTTCCAGGCAAGAATACTGGAATGGTATTGCCATTTCCTACTGCAGGGGATCTTCCCAACCCAGGGATCAAACTCTCATCTCTTGCGTCTCCTGCATTGGCAGGCATATTCTTTAGCACTAGCGCCACCTGGGAAGCCCCAATCAACTACACTTGGATTTAAATATTTTCTATTCTCAAAAATATACCATTAGGAAGTGAAAAGGCAAGCCACAGACTGCAGAAATTCTCAATACATATATACATGATACGTATATTCAGAACATATGTGAGGAGAATGTCTGCAAATCAATAATAAAAAGACAAAAAGGAACTTTTCAAACAGGCAGTTAAGCAAACATTTCACAAGAGAAGCAGTATGGATGGCCAATAGACAGTAATGATGCTCAATCACTAGACACTAGGGAAATAGAAATTAAAGCCAAACCATTTCATCCTCACTAGAATAACTTAAATGAAATGAAAACAACAGCAAATGCTGGTAAGGTTGTAGAGAAGCTAGAATTTTCTTATATTGCTGATAGAAGTGTAAAATTGCACATTAATCTGAAAAACTGTCTGTAATAAAATTTAACCAAATATCTAACATCCTGTCCCAGAAATTCTACTTCTAGGTGTTTATCAAAGAGAAATAAAAAATGCCCAGAAAAAGACCCATAACACAAAAATTTATAGCAGCTTTATTTATTATAGCCAAGAAAAAGAGGAAATCCACATGCCCCTCAACAGGAGAGTGGATAGATATATTGTGGTATATCCGCACAATTCCCACAATTAAAACAAATTATTGCTACAGGCAATGACATGCATTAATCTCTAGACCCTTGAGTTGAGAGAAAGAAGAGAGTACATGCTATAAGATTCTATTTGTATGAAGTTCAAGAACAAGCCAGCTATCTATGGTAATAGATATGGTCAGGAAGATGACTGCCTATTGGGGCGGGACCTGGGCGAGGGAGGTGGGGCGGGGGGGGCAGTGAACTTCCCAGGAGAATAGAACAATATACATCTTCATGAGTGCAGTGGTTACATGGGACTATACATACTTCTTGAAACTCATCAAATTATACTTAAATCCTGTGCATTTGATTGCAAGTTATGCTTACTTCCTTAAAAAAAAAAAGAGAGAGAGATAATAGAGAATAGCCAAGAAATTTTTAAAAAGACAAGAAGAGCAAAGTGAAGAAACCAGCTCCAGTGGAAGGGAGTTGGGAATGTGATGTAATCTGCTCCAAAGAGAAGGAGCATTTTATTATCAAATTAAGAATTGCCTGAATACAGAGATTAATAATAAGCAGGCCAATTGTTGTTAGTTTTATTATATTTTTAATATTCTCTGCAGACACTTCCCTCACCTCATATTGTCTGTAGCCAGGGTGGTCCACGCCCACCACGCACTAATATGCCACTGGACAAGTGCTACAAGCTGTTAGTAACATTTTAAAAAGGTACAGTCGTTAAACTATGTTGTACTTGGTACTGGCTCAAGAATAGAAAAATCAATATGTAAATTAAAGAGACTAGAAATGGACCACAATGCTTATGGAAATTCCATATGTGAAAAAGGTAGCTGTGCATACTAGTGAATAAAAAATGAATCACGCAGTAAATATCATTATGACAAATAAATCACAATAAGAAATAAAGTGGATCCATACCATATAATCTACACCAAAATGAATTCTGAGTAAAGTCAGTCCTCAATATTGAAAAAAAACTGAATACTTCCTCCCAAAAAGAAAAGCCATGATAGAATATGGGAAAATTTGGTTTTGGAATTTGGGATTTAAAGTGTAACTATGTATTATATAAAATATATATTCTAAAAAACAATAGTTAACGACAAGGTAATTAAACATTCTAACAGATAAACAAATAAAAGAGAAAGGAACAACTGAGATGCACAGCATGTCATAAACAATTACATTATTTAACATAAAAAGGACTCATTCAAAAAAAAAAAACTAACACAAATGAGCAAGGAAACAGTAAAGAATAAGAACAATGCAAGCCCCAACACGATTAGGAAAAATACGAAACCAGAACTAAAGTCTCCCTTTACTAAAGGAATAGGATTTTGATTAAGGGACTTAGTAAATGCCTCATCAGTTATAAATACCCATTATTTGAACTAATTAGACTAAAATCAAATGTGTCGATTCAAGTGAGATTTTCCTATATCCCATTTCCCATTATGAGTTTCACCCTCCCTTATTTTTCCTGACATTAAGTATCAAAGACGAAAATGGCTTTCAGATGTACTACTGAATGTGTCTTTAATCTTTAAAAATATAAATCCCACCTTGTATACATTGTATACACTTTAAGTTTTTAGAAATATTTGAAACAATTTAAAAATAAATGCAGGAAGTCATAAAACAGTTAAAATGGCTAACAGTAATGGTCCATAAATTGCCCTTATTTAAGAGATACTTTTGCAAAGAGCTTGCTAGACAAATTATTTTTAAATAGTCATGAGGAAAAAATAAACATAGAAAATTATCATAGAATTTTTTTAAAACAGAGAGGAACTTTTTTTTCTTATTCTAGCCCCCTTGGTCTTCAACCTTATATTTAAAAAGAATGAAACATCTAGTGTTTTTATAAAGCAACTTGCTTCAATATGAATACATAATAATAATAAAAGTACTTTTGATGATTTCAGAACCTAAACATGTTGCAGAGCCTCGCTCTTCTTTGAAAGCATGAACAGACAGTAAAAAGAAAACACAAATGTTTTCTAAACATGAAAAGATGCTCAACATCACTCATAGTAAATGTAAATTAAAATTACAATAAAATTGGGAAGATTAAAAGTCTGGATACATTGTATTGTCACGGATGTGGGAACGAGCATTCTCACAGGCTGTTAATAGAAACAGAAATTAATACCACTTTAGAGAGGGCAGTGTGGAATACTGAACAAAATGTGAAATGCCCTACAATTCCACCAGAAGGAACTTATCCTACAGGTACACTTGCACTATGCAATGTGACATGTACAAAAATATGTTTATAATAGCAAAAGAATAAATTATGATATAGCCAAAGTAATAATGAGCTTGTTAATATAAAAGTGATAATTCTACATACACCAATATAGAAAACTCCAAGATATCCAAGTAAGAGATAAAATTAAGGTGCAGAACAGTTGTGTGAAAACCGTGTGTCTACACAGTATCTGTTAGAACATACAGATAAAAGTGGTAGCTGATTGTCTGTGAGGAAAAGGACTGAGGGACTGGGGAACTGGGGGCTTGAAGACCAGGGATGGGAAAGAAGCTAAGTTCTCACTATATATGGCTTGTATCTTTCGAATTCTGTACCATGTCCCTACATTATTTATCAAGGTACATAATAATCCTCTTTAAAATAAGCACCAATATTTTGTAAATACTCTAATACAGCAGTGATGAAGAACTAGATTCTGCAGAGACATAGGAACTGGAGGGTAGGATGGGGCCAGAGGAAAGAATTAAGGAATTGAAAGTGCTATTCAGGTATTTGAGAGCACAGACCGCTAAAAAAGAAAAGAAAATGGAGAAGATCACAAAAATAAGAAATGAGTTTATTTTGTTAAGGAAGTGGACTCACAAGCAGCTCCATACAAAATTCTCTCCTGGCTCTCCAGGTCAGAGGAATTAAAATCAAATCCTCAGAAAAACCAAGCAAAGCCTGGAGTGAAAGAATACCTCCAGGGCCTGTTAGATTGCCAGGGGACCCAATAACTATGAATATCACAGGACAATCACCAAGCCAATACCATATGTTGTTCTATTTCATCTTTTCTGTTAAAATATAAGAAGTCTTATTTATTTTTAGAACATGATGGTGGGTTTTACTTCCCTTTTTAGCACTTGGGAAAGAGGGTCCTTGGGGAAGAATATAATAATCAAACACTATTACCCTATGAGTTAGGCACTATTAATTGTTAGATCACCTTCATTTTATGAAAGTGAAAGTGAAAATCGCTCAGTCATGTTCTTCTCTTTCCTGACCCCATGGACTATACAGTCCATGGAATTCTCCAGGCCAGAATACTGGAGTGATAGCTATTCCCTTCTCCAGGGGATCTTCCCAATCCAGGTACCAAACCCAGGTCTCTCACACTGCAAGCGGATTCTTTACCAGCTGAGCCACCAGGGAAGTCCAAGAATACTGGAGTGGGTGGCCTATCTCTTCTCCAGCAGATCCCCCCAACCCAGGAATCGAACCAGGGTCTTCTGCATTGCAGGCAGATTCTTTACCAGCTGAGCTACTAGGGAATTATGAGGAAAGTGAGACTTAAAAGTAATAAAGTAATCGGCCCAAATACTGTAGTTAGCAAAGTGACAGAGCCTGGTTTTAAACTCAGGAATTCTGAGGCTCGAGTTTGTGTTCTTCACCATGTTTTACCCCACCTCAGCTCCTATTAGGCCATCTTCTACAGCTGGCTGTTAGAAAAAAGTTGTCATGAGAATTAAATAAAGTCACACATGTTAAAAGCTTTATTAAAGGGACCCTCCTAGTGGTCCTGGTGGAGAAGGAAATGGCAATCCACTCCAGTGTTCTTGCCTGGAGAATCCCGTGGACAGAGGAGCCTGGAGGGCTGCTGTCCACAGGGTCAAACAGAGTCAGACACAACCGAAGCAACTTAGCATGCGTGTGTGCATTGGAGGAGGAAAAGGCAACCCACTCCAGTGTTCCTGCCTGGAGAATCCCAGGGACAGAGGAGCCTGGTGGGCTGCCGTCTATGGGGTCGCACAGGGTCGGACACGACGGAAGCGACTCAGCAGCAGCAGCCTAGTAGTCCAGCGGTGAAGACTTCACCCTTCCACTACAGGGGAGGTGGGTATGATCCCTGATCGGGTACCTTAAGATCCCACATGCTGTGAGGTGTCGCCACACACAAAAAGTTTAATATTCTTTACACATAATGATTGTCTAATAAATATTAGTTGTTATTATCAATAAACGTCCCTTGCTTGGTTTTGTAAAAGCTTTGCAAATTCACTGTCTCCTTAGTTAAGACCATGTGCCTTCCTCTCTGCCCCAAACATGCCCTCCATCCTTCACATACTTACTGGTTTCAGCACAAATATCCTCATTCAATGTGAAAACTCGGTTATCAACCTGGTTCTTAATACAACCACCAATTCTCACTGACACACTTCTGTTTCAGGAGTTCAAAAACTCTCACTTGCAGCATTTAGTAGTGATGGGAATCCCACAGAGGATAAAGAAATAAGCCTCATTTTCAGTTACAGATTGAATGGGATGGTATACACAAAGAGAATAACTAACATGATCAAAGCAAAAGTTATCTAAAAGATAGAAAAGCAGCAAAATACATAATCAAAACTTATAACCTATCCTCCTCTCTATGCTGCAGTTTTAAACATACTTGGTAGTCTTTCCAGCATCCTCTGAACCTGATCAGAGTCAAACTGAGATTCACTCTAGATGAGTTCTTATTGGTAATGTCAACTTCTATGACTTCAGCATATTATCTTAATCAGCATTTTCACTTATCCTATGTTTTTTATAATTTTCTTGTGGGATATTTTAATTTACAGACACTTTAGTTCACAGGATTTTCACATTGTAAGTTTTTAATCCCTTTTTATAAGTGACAAATAGATTTTCAAAGTTCACTTACATATGTAAGAATTCTGGTCTTTGTCAGGCTTATAATAAAAGAGACAGAATAGTTGTAGCAGTATTTAAACTTGTGATTTTATTATAAGAGTTGGCCCTGACAGAGTTATTGTATTCAATTTCTAGAACAATTTTATTAAAGTCATATACATATTATGTTGCAATTAGATAGAAATGCAAAAGCAAATAAATTAATCTACCACTGTTAAGGCAGTATTTACTGGAATGCAGTTTCATTACTGTTGCCCAGAATAAAATGGAACAATCAAACATATTATAATTTGAAAAGTACCTTTAAATATATACTAAACTGCAACTCCATATGAGAATAACAATGGGCAGCTACATAAACAAATAGAGTTCAGCAGCCTGAATAATGTGCTTAAATCAGAAGTATCAGATGGCAGTGAAAACAAAGAGCAACTTGCTCTGAATATCATAGTTGCAGTTGCAACCCTAGAGATAACGGAATTGCTTTTGAACTGTAAGAAATACTACAGGTCATACATCACTCTTCCATACCCTTTTATTTTGAAATATTATCATTTCAATAACAATATCATTAGCTTAATACTCTGTCAATAATACTGTCTCAAGAGACACCTATATCTTAAGAAAACTAATAACTTGTAAAAAGAGAAACAGAATTATTTAAGATCCAATAAAATGGTCTTTATATAAACAGATAACATTATCTTTAAACAGTGCAATGAACATCATTTTGTTCCTAAAACTATAATCTCACTATGTGCTCTTACTACACATGCGTAGGTCAATATTTATTCTGAACACTTAGATATATCTTCTAATCTATAGCAGTAACTCACCATGAAAGTTTATTTTCACACATCCTAAAAAGTCTGAGAAACATCTAAATTGCATTTTTTTAAGAATTCAACCCCCTTCACTTTGATTCTATAAAAAGTATTTTCATATTTAATGAAATAGTCAACATCTAAGACCAGAATGTTCACACTAATTTACTGTTTGCAACCTGAGGTAATTTATATCTAACTTATGAGCAGATATGTTAAGGGATCCTGATTCTTCAAACAGGCAAAAGTAGGTAGATCTGGGCAGTGATCAACACATATTTCTTTATTCTGCTTCTGTACTTCTGAAGAATCACCCTAGATGTTCATACTGCATCTACAGTAATGTTTCCTTATAAATTCTTTTGGTTTCAAGTAACAGAAAATTTGACTATTGGTGGCAGAAACAAATGGGACAGGAATTTTTCTCACATTCAGGAAATGTGTCCAACAATGTTGAATCACTGGCTCAACAATGTCCTAATGAAAGACTCAAATAATTCTTCCCATTCCCTCATCTGCACAAGTTACTGATGACGCTCAAGACAACACGTTTTCATTAAAAGGTAGTGCCACCTCTACCTTCCTTTTTTTCATGACTTCCTAGAAGCCCTCATAAATTTTCTTACAACTCATTTGCTAGAACTGGGTCACACAGCCATCCCCAGTTGCAAGGAAAGCTAAATCATTTTGTTATTTTTCAAGTTCCACTCTTGAGGATTGCAAGAGGGAAGGAAATTGAAAATGTCTGTTAGGGGACTTCCTTGGTGACCCAGTAGTTAAGAATCCGCCTGCCGATGCAGGAGACTCGAGTTCAATCCCTGGTTGGGGAACTAAGATCCCACATGCCACAGGGCAACTAAGCCCACAAGCCACAACGACTGAGCCTGTACCCACTAGATCCCTGTGCCACCACTACAGAGAAGCCTGCACGCCGCAACGCAGAGCACACACGCCAGAACTCTTGCAGCCAATGACCCAATGCAGGCAAATAAATAAATGTGTTTTTTTAAAGTCTCAAGAGAAATCAAAAGTTATTTTTTAAACTTCTGTTAGGATAGTGATTGAACAGGGTCTAGAACAGTCTGCTTCCCACTACTCACAATTTCCATGCATATATTTTACATGTGACATACCCCCCACCCAAGGGAGAGAATTCCCAACTCTCACTTAGTTATAAAACCTAGCTCTGAACGCAGGATCTGTGAGGCAGAACAAATCTTTGTGTCACAGTCAAGTGCAGATTATTATAAACAACTGATATTGTAAATCACTGTATACAATGAAAGCCAAGTTATCTGTTCTCAACATATCCAATACAAAATGATATAACTGCAACAAAACGTCTCATTCAGAAACAGGAAGAATGAGAAATATACCATGGCTGACTGTCCATAGCACACAGCAATCCCTACAAAAACAACACCTTAATTTCCTTGGTTCTTCTACCTGGTATCTGGGTTCTCCATTGACCATCATACTTATTATCATCATATGCCCTGGTTCTACCCTTTGGGAGGCTGTCCCTTGTCCATTATATTTCTTGACTACATATGAGGTTGCCCTTCCTGTGTTCGGTCCAGTTACATCTCCACTGACAGTACACACATAATACGGCTGCTGTGACTGCAGGGAATTAACGGCCTTAGAGCTTTAATAGTCGTATAGTGCTTCCTGTCCATACTTGGGCTTTCTTTAGCCACTAGCCACACACAACTGTTCAAATTTGATTCAAATTAAATAAAATTGAAAATTCAATTCCTCAGTCACAAATCAAGTGTTCAATGGCTGCATGTGACTAGCACCTATAGAATTATGGTGAAGACATAAAATATTTTCATCACTGGTGAAAGCTCTATTGAACACCGCTGCATAAAGAATATCACAGAAAGGCTTGTTAGATTTTAACCGCAATGCTCCAAATCCATATCAAATTAGTATTGTTTCATATGTTATTCAATCCATGGCTTAAAATATATACTGTTACATTATGAAATTGTGTCGGTACATGAAAATAATTTCTATAGCTGAACTACTACCAGATGTCTCATTACTGGGACAGGTGTCAAAATTCACTGTGAAAACTACAGGTAATAATCAAACCACTATGTACCCGGTGTTAACTCTGGACACAAAAGTTGCAGCAGAGACTCTAAAAGGCTTTGAATTGCCTGAATTGTACTACATGGGAGTCAAATAATAAAACTGACTGGTAGAAAGCTGGCAAGCTTTTTGAAGGACGTGCTCTGGGTTAAAGACTGTATATCCTCGGAGTAGTCACAGTAATCTTTTCTTTTGCTCAGAGGGTTCATATTCTAAACTCTCATCAATATTTGCCAATGTCTATGTTATCTCCAACCTAGTAACTGAAGACTGAAGAGAATGAAGAGGCTCCAAATGACAAAAAAAGAAGGCACTGTTTAGAAGACCTCAGCTAAAGGATATTCTCTTTGGGTTTTATGCCAATTTGAATTTGGAAAATTTGAAAAGACTTCATGTTTTAGTCTGATTCATCATAAAGAATCAGAATAGAAAGATTTTATCTGTGTTTGCAGGAAGTCACCAGGCGCCAGAGCAGATCCAAATTCAAATCAGACTTCTAAAAGACAGACATCAGCAGATTATTATAATCTAATGCATTATCAAATTTTGTATTTCTAAGAATTTGTAAATTATATATAATATTAAACATGAGGATATAAAAAAAGCATTTTACCAATCTCTAAAACATATTTTAAGAAAAATTAAAATATACTAAATACTTAACTACGATTGTATACTTGAGAAAACCCATGTTCAATGTTATTGTGACTCATTATCACAAAAATTGAATCTTTATACTAATTCAGAAACTTACTTTAAAAATTCTGACCAGTACAATGATTAGTTTAGGGAACATAATAAGATTAAAGGAATTCTTATCACAATGAGAAATGTTATAAATGTTATAAAAACCCATTTCCTTTAAAAAATACTAAATCCTAAAAAGGCAAGCTTCTTTAAGAATCAAGTAAACTAATCAAATTGTCATCTATATATAATATAATAAACTAAATGTCTTTCAGTAAATTCAGAGAGCATGCTTAAAATATATCTTACTGGTTAGCAATCATCATGCACTACACCTGTAACAAAACACTTGAGTAAATAAACTAAATATAACTAAAAAATTAAATTAGCATTAATAACAATAAGAAAAAAATAATATTAGACAGAAAAAAGACTCTAACCACTTTGTCCTCCTGGTGTGAATATCCACGAAAGCAAGTTAGAAAGGACAGAAAAGACAAAACAAAAAATAAATAATTAATTCCATTCTTAAATAAACTTTTTAAGACAGTGAAATTAAAATTCTGGAAAACTTTAAACTACATTTTGACCAAAATATAAACATTATAAGAGGAAAAACTTTTCCATACATTTCAAGCATGAGCATGCTGTATACTAGAATATATTAAGACATATAAAGAGAACAATTTCTACAATAGCAAGTAAATATCCAAATATCAGAAAAAGGAGAATGTCCTTTCCACAAATAAAATCCTAATTGAACGCTCAATTAACTCAAAGAAAAAAACTGAAAAACATTAAGGAAAAAAGCTTCTATGTACAAAGATAATAAAACACAGTATCACTGTTTAATTTCACCATATATTATCAAAAACTGACAAAATATAATTCTACATGTATTATTCACATTACTTCTAAAAGCTTTTTGTCTCATTAATTTAAGCCTTCTAAACTTTATAACTTAAAAGAAAAAATAAGTAGAAATAGTCATTAAAGATAAAATATCATTGCTCATAATTGTTAATCTGGGGTCATAGTTTCCTAACATTACAAATGCAGAAGATAAAATAATACGTAAGATACCTGAGTTCTAAGGAAAGAATATAAAAAGGAACGAATATATGTATAACTGAACCCCTTAGCTGTAACCTGAAACTAATACCACATTATAAATAAACTACACTCCAATAAAATAAAAATTTTAAAAGATGTGGTACATATTTACAATGAAATACTACTCAGTCATAAAAAAAAATGCAATAACCCCATTTGTAGCAACATGCATAGACCTAGAGATTATCATATTAAGTAAACCAGAAAGGGACAAACACCATATGATATCACTTGTATGTAGAAGCTAAGCTATGACACAACGAACTTATCTATAATCCAAAAAAGGACTCACAGACATAGAGAACAGATTTGTGGTTTCCAAGGGGTAGGGGAGGTGAAGAAGGGATGGATTGGGAGTTTGGGATAAGCAGATGAAAATTTACATAGAATGGGTAAACCACGAGGTCCTACTATAGCACATGGGACTGTATCCAATGTCCTGTGATAAACTGTAATGGAAGTGAATATTAAATAAATAAATAAGATACATGATTTGGTCAAGAGAACATATTTAAATAGGGTAAAGTTAAAAATTGTTACGTTTCTCTTTAATTAAACATAAATAATGATAATAATATCTCATAATGTAATAATAATGACCTGATATATTATAGTAAGTTATATAAATTAAAAATTAAAATCATATCTTTTTACACACCATTGTTTCTCTGAAACATTTCTAGTTGTCTACCTTATGCAATTTTCTTAAGCTCTCTAGACCTTTACTTCCTTATCTGCAAAACAGGAAATTAATATTTAATTTATACAGTTTCCTAAGAGTTAAACAATATGAAAAGCTCTCCATATAGAGTACCTGACACACAGTTCTGTATCTGATATTCTAGCTGATTAAAACACAGGATATTGTGTAGAAGGGATAAGATGCATCCTCTATATTATGATCTTGACTGATTCATTTGTTACAAATGTTAAAACCACAGGTCACATAAAAGCTATTGTAAAAAAGAAAAGCAATTATATGCAGTCAAGGAAAACTACTGGTGACCATTTAGTTTAACAAAAATCATTTATGGAGCACTCACATGTATGTATCAGGTAGTATACTAGATTTATGAAACATAAAAAGTGAGTAAGACAGTTCTTGCCATCAAGGAACTAAATGTATCGAGAGGGAAATGAACAAATCACTGCAGAACAGAAAGATGTCTGAAAGCAAGTGAAGAATAAGACACTATGGAAACACAAATGACTGATGAGATAACAGAGCTTGGAAAAAAAGCTGAAAGCTCCTGAAATATAAGTAGGCCTCTAAAGTAATAAAGAGAATGTTGGCAAGACCAGTGAGGGAGAACATTTTATGCAAAGAACAAGGCATATGTAAAAAGCACAAAAGCACAAACGTGCCTGTCATAGCTGGGAATGACCCCTGGGTTGGGAAGACCCCTGAAGGAGGGCACGGCAACCCACTCCAGTATTCTTACCTGGAGAATCCCCATGGACAGAGGAGCCTGGGGGGGCTACAGCCCACGGGGTCACAAAGAGTCAGACACGACTGGGTAACTAAGCACAGCACGGCTGGGAATGACTAAATTATAACTGACATGTAGGAACTAAAGTCTCCACAGTTAGCTATATTAATATCTGGCAAAAGCTTAGAAGCATAATACTTTCATAAAATAACTACTCACATTGCAGAAATTGTTTTAAAAAAGAAAAAAACTGAAGTCGAACTAATGAATTTGCTAATAGTTAATCCCTCTTAGGGCTTCCCAGGCGTAGTAAAGGACCCACCTGCCAATGCAGGAGACATAGAGACACAAGTTCAATCTCTGGGTCAGGAAGATCCCCTGGGGTGGGCATGGCAACCCCCTCCAGTATTCTTGCCTGGAGAATCCCATGGACAGAGTAGCCTGGGGGCTACAGTCCACAGGGTCGCAAAGAGCTGGACACCACTGAAGCAAGCTGGCACACAGTCAGTCAATCCCTCTTAACAGATAATACAGGTTCAATTTTAGCTATAACACACACATGAAAAATTTATCTATAACACACATATGAATATTACTCTACCACTGCATCTTTACTATCTTCCAATAAGAGTAAAAAGTCAACACAAAATCTACTAGATAAGTTATAAATAAGGCACGACATTGCTACTATTTTATAAAGTGTTTACTCTGATAAAATGTACAGACAGACTGGAAGAAGAAAAGTCTAGAAGCAGAAAGAACAGTTAGGAAGTTGTTGCAATACTTCAAGTAAAAAACATATGCGGTAGTGGTGTGAACTATAGTAGTAGCAAGAGAAGAAGTAAACTGATTTAAGAGATTCTGAGAAGTATGGCCCCTTAAGACCTGATTGAGGAAGAGGAAGAGAGGACTCCCAGAGCTTGGTTTGAGCAACCAGGAGAATAAGAAGGCAATTCCTTGAAAGAAAGAAACACATGAGAAGCAGATTTGGTGGAAAATAATGAATTCAAGTATAGACAAGGTGAATATGAGGTGACTATTAATTCATCTAAGCATAGATTTTCAGCAGGCAGCTACATAGATAGACCTCTAGCTCAAAAGAATAATCCAGCTAGTGAAATTACATCTGTAAATCATCAGCATACAACAGAATCTGAAGCTATGAAAGTGAATAAAAATCTCCCAAGGAAATTGTTAAAGGAAAAAGGAAAAGTGAGGATAATGACCCCTAATCAAAATGCCTCTTCTCTTTGAACTGGCAAGCCTCCAAGGAAAAGAAGTTCAAAACAAAAGGACCAGCAATCTCTTCTATTCAGATTTTAGTAACACAATTAGAAGTTTCACCATATTTGTCAAAAGTGATTTTAATCAAACTAGAATTGAGTTACTTGAAAAACAAAGGTTACATATAAATATGAAATATTATCAAGGTCCTTAAGGCATTAAAATCTCATGTGAGAAATAAAAAAATAACCAGCTGCGGAGTAGTAATTTAATTTTAAATATATGGAAAATTTGGATATTTTAAAATGACTACAAATGAATCTTCAATTGAATCATTCAAATATTTACTTCAGTTTTACACTTAGTCTGTGTTTAAAAAAAAAGCTAAATGGTCAATTCAAAAATTAAAGATTAGAATTACCTTATATATTTTACATATATATTCATAATGATTGAATCAGTTTAGGTATGCAACAAGGAATATACTAACCCAATATAAAATATGATCATTTAATTGAATAAGAAAACATATGTCAAAGGATCTTTCATGGTACCTGCCATCCCTGTTGGGTAAGAAGCAACACTATAGACATTACTGCAAAGCACTTAAAAGCACTCAGTGTGTATGCCAGGTACATGTCTAAGTGTTGCACAAATATTGACTCATTTTGTCCTCACAATAGCCTTGTAAGATAGGTACTATTATTACTTCTACTTGCAGGCAAAGAAGCTGAGGCAGAGAGACTAAGCATCTTATACAAGGTCACAGAACTAGTAAACAATAAAAGTGGGATTTACGCTTCGTCTCACTTGGGCAAGAAGAGAAAACATAAACAATGTCACTACTACCCAATAGAAAGCTGGAATGGTCACAGTAAGATCAGATAAAACAGAATATTTCAGAGCAAAGAATATTTCCAGGAAAAAAGAAAGTCATTTAACAATTATAAAGGGGCCAATTATTTAATAGGATGTAATAATCCTAACTGTTTATGCAACTAAAAACAGAACTTTAAAATATATAAAGCCAAAGTTGATAAAACTGATACCCATCTTTTAATAACTGGTAGGAAAAAAATGTAGAAAATAAACAAGGATTTAGTAGAGTTGAGCAACTCTATTAAACAACTTGACCTATTGAACATTTAAAAACACTGTCAAAAAACAACAGAATATACACTCTTTTCAAGAACTCACAGGACGTTTGTCAAAATAAAGCAGTCTGGGCCATAAAATAAGTTATTGGTACATTTCAAAGGACTCAAGGCATACAAAGTATATCTGCAACCACAACAGAATGAAATTAAAAATCATGAACAGAAAGATGTCTAGAAGCTTCTACCCCAAATATTTAAAAAATAAATAACATACTTCTAAGTTATTCATAAGTTAAAAAAGAAAAGTAAAATTAGAAAATGGTTCAACTGAGTGAAAATGAAAAGACAACATATTAGAATTTGAGAGATGCTACTGAAGCAGTACCTAGGGGAAATTAACAGCACATGAGGCCTGTATTAGAAAAGAAGGAATGTCTCAAAGCAGTAACCTCAGCTTCCACCTTATGAAACCAGAAGAAAGCAGAGACAATTAAACCCACAATGAGCAGCAGAAAACAAATAATTAAGATCAAAGATGAAATCAACAATTTAAAAATCAATAAAATGAAAAACTGGTTCTTTGATAATATCAATAAAATAGGTAAGTATCTGTCAGACTGAAGAGGGAAAAAGAGAAAAGATACAAATTGCCAATATCAGGGATGAAAGAGGTAGCATCACTACAAATCATACAGGTATTAAAAGAATGATCATGCAAATATACTAGGATACTGATAAATTCAACAACTTATGAGGAACTAAACAAAGTCTGTGAAAGATACAAACTACCAGAGCTCATTCAAGAAAAGAAAATAGATAACCTGAATAACCCTATGTCTATTAAATTGAAATTGTACTTAAAAACTTTCCCCCCAAAATAGAACCGTATGCCCAGATGGCTTCACTGGTAAAATCTATAAAATATTAAAGGATAAATTATACCAACTCTACAGAAACTCTACTAAAATACCAGAGAGAAAGAAATACTGCCCAATTCATTTTATCTGGCCAGAATTACTCTAATAACAAACTCAAAGACAGACATCACAAGAAAAGAAAACTACAGATATTAACCCTCATGAACACAAAAGCAAAAACTGTAAACAAAATTTTATCTAATCCAACTCATTAACATGTAAAAGATATAACCCATCATAACTAAATGGATTTATTCCAAGAATACAGAGTTGGTTTAACACTTCAAAATCAATTAATGTAGTTCACCATATTAACAAAGAAAGCAAAAACATATAATCAGTCTCAATAGACGGAGAAAAAGTATTTGACAAAATTCAACATCTATTCTTAAGGTAAACAAACAAAAAGTTTTAGCAACATTTATAAAGAGCTGACAGCTAACATAATACTTAATAGTGAATGCTTTCTCCACAAGATGAGAACAAAACAGGAATTTCTCTTCCCATCACTTCCACTCAAAATTATACTGAAGTTTCCAGCCAACACAACTAGTCAAAGGAAAGAAAAAAAATCAGGTGACCAGGGAGAAAGATAAGGAAAAATAAAGAAAAGTTATTAGTTCTGGGTAAAACAGAAAAATAAAAAAAGGGAAATAATGAGAAAATGGAGAAATTAAATCACAGAGGGGAACAAATTCCCATTATGTCTAAGTAATGTATGTAAAGACATCAGCTTCATATTTTTAAGCTACCTAAAAACTGGGTGATAAATATCTCCTACTAAGAAGGAGATAAATGCAAATTATAAAGAACATATTGAGACAATTTAAAACACTGCTTTTGCTAATTTCAACATAGCATTCTTTGGGAAATATTAATATACTCCCTAAAGTGGATGGATGAACTACAAAAATCTAGTACAGGTGTGAAACACAGCCTTAACATTTCTTCTTTAAATTCTATATTCTGATATTTTTTCATTAATGTTAAAACAAAAATAAAGGATATTGTAGCCTCAAAAGCTATAAAATTATGAAACACAGAATCTCAAAGCCAGAAAGAGCCTCCTTCAGAAAGAAAGGAAATAAATATAGGCCAAAACAAGAGCATATCTACCAAGCTGATAAAATTATGTGAGGTAATTGAAAAAGCTATGACACAACATTAACCAGCTGAGTGACTTTAAGAATGAACTCTAGTGTTTCTGGATCTGAGTTATCTACATCTATAAAATAAGAAATTAGGCCAACTGATCTCTAAATTCTCTTCATCTTTGAAAGTCTAAGATCCTATGAGTCTGAAAGATCATAAGCTAAAGAACAAAAACAAGGAGATAAATACCTTTTTAATTCAGAGGAAAGTTTTTTAAATTCTTTTATCTGAACTGAAGACACTAGGAAAGGTTTTTGTTCAGTGATTAACCTAAATGTTAATTTCAGTTGTCTGTTTTATTCACGATGAGCTTAAGTATGAGAGAATTACAAGATTCAGCTTTCATCCTGTACCTTGTTTGAGCGTAATGATACTCGACCTCCACAACGAGCACAGAACTTGGTTTGGCAATATGAACAGTTATGGCCACATCCGTCAGCGAACTTGGTTTTGTGGCAGATGCCACAGGTTGGAGCATCACCCTTCTGTTCTTGCTGCTGCTGTGACTCTTCACCCATCTTCTTTACCTGCTCCTTATACATTTCAAACTGCTGATGAAGTTTTCTGCAGAGAACACAGACAAGAAAAATTTGGTTTCCTGATGGTCTCAAAAAATAGTAATAATTATCACCATCTGGGGACACAATTTTATATCTGAAAAATTCATAAGGTGAGAATAAAGAATAAAAATTTAACTTTCTGTTGATGGAATAACATCTCTTATGGCGCACAACATCGTAAAAGTGTAACTAGTTCTACCTTCTGACACACATGCAAATTTGATAAACAGTACAATTAACATACTTCTTTGAAAAGTAATTGTAATATTTCTACCAACTATCTGCAATATGTTTTCAACCATGTACCACGAAATATTTACAATGCTATTTTTCAAAAGTTTAGCTTCAGAAATGGACAGCAATATGACTTGTACAGGGAAACCAAAACCTATCAACTTCACATGACCTAGACAGACTCGCAACTGGAATGCAATTAATTAAGAATCAAAACAGAGAGGAAAACGTTGGATGAGTGGTCTCACTCCTATCCAAATCTATTCAACTATCCAAATCTATTCAACATCCTGGACATTAGTTGGCTGCAAAGACACTGTGAAATGTTAGGAGTCTACCAAATAAGGCAGTACAAGTAAAAGTAAGGCCTTTACTGATTCTAGTTAAAAATAAGTAGTGATAAAATTTTTACTTCTATTATCTTTATAAAAGAGGATTTTAAATGATTAAAACTATAATTTTGATTTACAAATCAAAGTTCCTAGTCAGAACTAATGCTTAGGATTTACAAAGCTGCAAATAATGTCACCCTCATCTTCAAAGGGACAAAAGGCTAAATAATCTACAAAAGCCTAACTTCTCTTGATCCCATCAGAGAGTTGAGGGTAATAAGACAAGCAAATAATCTGAACTCCAAGACAAACCCTTCCAAAGAACAATGGGCCACACTGTTTCACCTTTGGCAAAGCATAGGAGAAAGAGGTAGCCACCAGACAGTTAAGAGGAAATTCACTAAAATTTTATTTAGCAAACTGTAAAAGTCAAGTGTGGGCTAACATGACAATTTGGAATAGCTATGTGCCCAGGATCACAAGCACTCTTCCACATACCTGCACTGGTTATTCATGAGGAACAATGAGAGCAGGACATAAGAACAAAAAGAACCTTTTGGGGGTGCATATGTACAAACATAACTGAAGTGACTAACTAGTGGCTACTAGATCTTACCCACAGACCAAAGGCTTTTATCATGAAGGGAGAGGTAGAAACTCCTGCCCTAAACCATTCAGAGATACCAAGCCAGCTTCCTTACTTGGGAAAAAGGGAGTAAGAACTCTGAGCAGGCCTCATCCCTGAGGCCCCTGTAGACAGATCCTGTCAAAGATGGAAGATGGGAAACGCACAGCAGAGCACCCCAACCCTATCACAAGCCTAATATCAAGAAATAAGCACCAGTTATTTTGCTGCTGGGGGTGGGCAAGAACAGGGAGAGAGGCCCTCTCTCCTCTGTGACCTAAGTGGGTAAGAATAGCTGAAGGGGTAGCAAAACATAAAAAAACAAACAACAACAAAACAACTTATAGTACTCCTGCATTCACCCCAAGCAAAAAGCAACAGGAGCTCACTGTTAGAGAAATCTGAAAACAGTAGTGCCCTAGACATAATGATCGCAACGACACAATCCAAACCTATCCGAGCCCCTGACGTGACTAGTGATTTCACACCCCAGTGGCTCAGCGGTAAAACATTTGCCTGCAATGCAGGAGACGCAGGTTTGATCCCTGGGTCAGGAAGATTCTCTGGAAAAGGAAATGGCCACCCACTCCAGTATTCTTGCCTGGAAAATCCCATCAACAGAGGAGCCTGGTGGGCCACAGTCCATAGGGTTGCAAAGAGTCAGACATGACTTAGCAACTAACAACAACAAAGGGAAAAAACATGATTATGTCAAAATATGCTGAGAAAATGCCTGAATCAGCAAACTAGGAATAGACAGAAACTTCCTTAACTCTATAACAGTATCCACAAAAGGGTCTACAGCTAACATCATAATGTATTTGAAATACTGAGTGTTTTCCCCCTAAAATCAAGAACAAAGCAACGTGTTGTCTCTCACTACTCCTAATCAACACCGGACTAGAAATCCTAGCTAATGCATCAAAGCAAGAAAAATAATAAAAATTAAACCATAGAGGTTGGAAAGGAATATTTTTAAACTGAACAGATGGCATAATTGTCTATGTATAAAGTCCCAAAGAAACTATAAAAAAATACTCCTATAATAGATGAGTCTAGCAAGGTCACAAGATACATGCTCGATATATAAAAAGCAATTGCATTTTTTATACTAGCAATAGACAGTTGGAAATCAAAATTTTTTAAAGTAGTATGCCATGGCATCAAAAATAAAAGAAAGAAAAGACTGAGGTATTAATCTAGCAAAATATGAGCAGACTTTCTTTGGTAAGAACTATAAAATATTAATAAAAAGAATCAAAAGATATCTAATTAATAGGAGAAATATTCTACATTCATCATGAGAAGCTTCAGTACTGTTAAGATACCAATTCTCTACAAATCGTTTCAATGCCATCTCAAATCACAATCTCGGAAAGAATTCTTTAAACAAATTGACAAGCTAACTCTAAAATTAGTATGGAAAAGCAAAACCCTCAAATTAGGCAACATATTTTAAAACAGAAAAAGACTGAAGAACTCACACTACCTAATTTCAAGACTTACTATAAAAACTACAGAAGTAATCAAATATTGGTAAAGCATAAACACACATACAATAAAACAGAGTCCAGAACAGTCCAATGCTTAAACGGTCACTACTTTTTTAAAAAGATGTGTAGGTAATTCAACAATAAAGAATAGTCCTTTAAAACAATAAAATAAATCCATGTGTAAAAATAGTAATTGGAAATCCATTGTGTAAAAAATAAACCTCAACCTATATGAAAATTAACTAAATGTGTTACAAACTGTAAACAATAGATTAAAGAGCTAAATAAAATGACTAAAAGTATAAAACTTGTAGATGAAAACAGTGAAGAAAAGTGTGGCCCTGGGTTCAACAAAGACTTCTTAGCTAGGTTAGACAACGTATAGGTTCTAGACCTTCAACAGAATTTAAAAAGCATGAACCAGAAATCTGCCAATGACAATATGTAAATGAATGAATATAGCTATGCTCCAATAAAACATTATTTATGGATGCTGAATCTTGAATTTCATGTCATTTTTATAATCTCAAAATATTATTATCAAAAAACAATTTTTTTCTAACATTTTTTAAATGTAAAAGCCATTTTTAATTCACTGGTTATACAACAACAAGCAGTGAGCCAGATGTGGCCTGTGGATCACAGATTGTCCAATTTTATATGATATGATTTAATTTATGTAACATTCGAAAAAAGACAAAATTATAAGGACAGGAATGAGATCAGTGGTTGCTAGGAAGTGGAGTAGAGCAAGGGGACTGACTACAAATGGACACAAGGAACGTTCAATGGTGAGGAAAATAGCCCATGTCTTGATTATAGTGGTAGATATTACTGCGTATGTTTTCTAGAATTTACTGAAGTGTATGCCTCAAAGGAGTGAATTTTACTGGTAATAAATATAACCTCAAATAAGTCTGATTTTTAAAAACAGTTAGTTTCAAAGTGCTAACCTAAAATCAGTGTGTGTGCTCAGTAGCTCAGTCGTGTATGACTCTTTGCAACCCCATGGGCTGTAGCCTGCCAGGCTTCTCTGTCGATGGAATTTTCCAGGCAAGAATACAGTGGCAGGCTGCCATTTCCTAATCCAGGGATCTGACCCACATCCCTTGCACCTCTTGCGTTGGCCACTTTACCACTGTGCAGCATGGGAAGCCCCCAGTCTAAAGTCAGTAGGTAAACCAAAAACAGAGCCATGTCAGTCCTTTTATCTCTGTAACCACAAAAGCATATTTCCATTTTCATACCTAATATTAATAAATTCAAATAGCTATGCCAGTGTTTTTTTTTCTATAACTTCAGGTAACATACTATTTTTCCCTGGTGGTCTTTCACCAGGTTTAAGTGAATCTCTAGTAACACAAAATCAGCATCACTACAAGAGACTCAAGTTCATAAAACATGTAGAAGAACAAGCACGATTTTAAGTGGACCATGAATGAGCTCTGCATCAGAGCTTCTCCCACCATTTGGAAGAATGATCTTTCTATGTGTGAGGCAACTATCCATTTCTACTGTATGCCTGTTTATACACTTATGATCTCTAGCATGATCTCTCAGTATATGGCTGAACCTCTCTGGGAGGAAGAGAAAGAAGAAGAAAATTGAGGCAAATGCTTTGTTTTAGTTCTAGAGGCACTGGAGTACTCAGCAAGTTACCAAGTCAAGTTACACTGGAACAAAAAGTAGAAATCTAGTGAAGCAAACTGTGCTACTAGGGCCTCAACGGAAAAAGAAACCCCATTTTTTCACACACAGGGATAAGGCCAGTAACATAAGTAGAGAAATCAGTAATTATGTACCCCAAAGTGCTTAGATTAGAGCTATTGAAAACACTCTTGCAATAAGAACTGTAGCAGTCCCTGAGACTGTAGCATTATTGGGGCTGTGGGGTGGGATCAGATCTTCCCTGTTGTAGGGAGCAGAGAGAGAGAGAAGTGAAAGTTCAGATAGGACTAAATTACAATAGTTTGAGGAGGGAAGAGAGCACTTTTAGAAAGATTTTTTTTTTTTGTATTCATCCTTCCAGTTCTATAAAATGAGAAACTACCATATGTAGAAGCGATGGTGTACAAGCAGATTCAAGAGCTCAATCATGTTCCTTGCCAAAGAGATCATTTTTCCCTTTCCCATTTATACGTAGGCCAAATTCTATCTCTGCTTCCTCATCCCAGTCACTCTTCAACCAACCTAACCTGGTTTCCAGTCTACTTAATCCTCACAAATTTTACCAATGGCCTCCCTGTACGTAAAACTAATGGACACATTTTTTTAGTCTCCATCTTACTGGGTTCTCAACAGTACTTTAAATTATGTTCACTGCCCACTTGGCTTTCATTATTTTTTTCTGGTTTTCTTTTTGTTTCTCTAGCCTTTCATGCTCTTTTCCCTTTAAAGGTCAAGACTCAGGCCTCTCTTCTCTTTTTACTCTGTGTCTTCTTAGGCAGTGTTACCAATACCTGTCTTCACTTTCCTCCTACATACAAATTATTACTTATAAATGTAAATCCTCAGCTCAGACTTCTCCTCTGAGCTTCAACATTCACTTGCCTACTTCATATCTGTATTGGGAAGTCTCAGCATCACTTGAATTTCAATGCATATCAAAGTGAACTCGTAATTTTCCTATTAAGCCAAATTCCCTTCCAGTATTTCCTATTTCACTAAATTGTGACACCATTTAATTATACAGACCTCGAATATAGAATTATTCTAGAACTACCTTTCTCCCTCAAATGCATAATTAATCTATCATGAAATCCTTTCAATCTTACTTCTTAAGTGTGCCCTAAATCCTTCTACTTGTCTCTGTATCCATGGTCAATACCACAGGCCTCGTTATCAATGCCCACCTAGCCTCCTGGCTAGGCTACTCACATTCATACTTCTCCCCTTCTGCATACTTACAGAAAAATTATCTTGTCATCTCACTGTTTAAAATACTCTAATGGCTTCTGATTGCTTTCAAGAAAAATAAAAACCTTATGAAGTCTTACAAAGTCTTGAATGCTCGCCCACACATTCACCTCTTCAACCTCATTTTTTGCACTGTTTCTTTTCCTTCTTTCTGCTAAAGCTACTCATCCTTTAGACTCACTATGGTGCATCTCATTACAGGATGTATTTTATACACCCTCCTGCCTTCTCCCAGAATAGATTGCAACACATGCCTTTTCTTCCTTTCTCTCTTTTTAAACCTTAGGTATCCAAAATAGAGTTGATCATGAGGTTGGTTTCGCTGATTCATGCTTGGCTCCCATTTTAATTAATTGTTTTCCCCTTCCCCAGTGTGACTTCCCTTCCCTCAGGAAGCAGTCTTTAAATTTTTCTAATAAAATCTAAATAGACTATAGCCAATGTGTCTGTGGCTTATTTTGTATCAGATAGATAGGTATTATTATAAATATTCTACTATTATTCCTATTCTACAAAGAGGCTATTTTTACTTACAGTCACACTGCTGGTAAGTAAAGTCAGATCCAAATTCAGCTGCAGAATCAGAGTGCTAACCACTAGAAGTTCACACGTTTGAATGGATATATAATGTTCCCTATTTACATTGTATTCACCCCTTTAGTTTTTAAAAGTTAGCACTTTATTCTGGAAATGAATAGACTTACATGTTTCACTGTGCTGTACACCTGAAACAAACATGAATTTACAGTGCTCCTCATCGGTCTCATTACTGTCTGAACTCTACCTCCTATCAGATCAGAGGTGGCATTAGACTCTCATAGGAGCATGAACTGGAACCCAAAAGTCAAGGCAGAAAGTCCATGAGTGAAGTTGCTCAGTCGTGTCCGACTCTTTGAGACCCCCATGGACTGTAGCCTGCCAGCCTCCTCCATCCATGGGATTTTCCAGGCAAGAAGACTGGAGTGGATTGCCATTTCCTTCTCCAAGGAGAATATCATGAGACTGCCACGAAATAGAAATAAAGTGCAAAATAAATGTAATGTGCTTGGATCTCGCAAAACCATCTCCCACTCCCCAGTCCATGGAAAAGCTATCTTCCCCAAAACCGTTCCCTACTGCCAAAAAATGATGGGGACCACTGCTCTGTAATAGTATCAGCCAAAAAGTGCGTTTGGGTTTTCCCGTAACAGCTCACAGATGAACGAACTTTTTGGCCAACCCAGGATCTCCAATAAGTTATAATATTTCTGTAATGACAAATTTACAAACACATACATGTTTTTCTCTGAGACATGTATGCAAGAATATAATAGATATACTCAAGTTCAGTAAATACTACTAAACTTCCTTCTCAAATGGCTTAACTCAGCACACCTGCAAGCAGGGTATGACGGTTCCAATTTTCTCTTATCCTTACCAATATGTGATATTATTCAACTTACAAAATTTTACAGCTTGGGTATATGAAATATTTCATTTTTTTAAGTTTATGTTTTTCTGACTCCTAATGAAGTTCAGCCAGTTGGACTGTCCCACCTATAAACTACCTACTCATGCCATCCTTTACCAAAACTACTGGATTTCCTGGGGGCCTTTTTTGTTTGTGTTGCTGATTTGCAGAAGAACTTTGTATAGCCTGCATGCTAATTCTTTATAAATCGAGCATAGCAAAAGTTCTAGTCTGACAAGTAACTGCTAATTCTTTGCTAAGCAGAATTCTTTAATTTTGATGCATTCCAATACATCAGTTTCTCCCTGTATGGTTTGTGGTTTTGGCGACGGGCTATAAAAAAAATTCTTACTTACCCCTAAGTCAGTCACAAAAAAAATTCTATAATTTCTTCTAGGCGTTTTATAATTTTGCCTCTCACATTTAGGCTTTTAATCGATCTAAAGTTTATTTTTATATTTAATGTGATGCAAGAATTTAATTTCAATCTTTTTCACATAGAGAATCTATTTTCCCAGTACCATTAAATAGCCCATCCTTTCTTCCACTGATTTGTAATAGCAGTCTATCATATACTTAGTTCCTACACATCCAACAGTCTATTTATAGAATATATATTTTGTTTCATTGCTTTTTGGTTTGTTCCTACTCCAAAACAACATTGTTAGAATCCAAACTCCAAATATAATAAAAGGTATAAAAGATCTTAAGAATATAAACATATATTTAAGCTTATAAATATAAACATAATGGTAAATATGTAATTTCCAAATAGTAGATATTGTAGGCCTTGTGGATATGTCACAGCTACTCAAATTTGCCAAAGAGATGTGAGAATAGTCACAGAAAAGCAAACAAATAAATGAGCTCGACTGTGTTCCAATAAAAGTTTATTTACAGAAACAGGCAGTGGGCAGGATTTGACCTACAGGTCATATTTTGTAGATCTCTGATATAAAGAGTCAAAGATAATACTCATTTAATTTAAAATTTTTCTTACAAACAAATAATTAAGAGACATATGCAATAATATATCAATTTAGAAATAGTTTTTTCCACTTTGTTAATTCAAAAAGCTATTTTATCCAAATTTTTCATGTCTATTTTCTCCATCCTCACCAAAGCAGCTCACTGAATTCAGTGTTTGCAAAAGTAATATTTGTCATTCTGAGTTCTTTAAGAAACAGACATTATTCAGTTAGTTCCCAGTAACCCTGCTGTTCCTGGTAATTTGATGCCCAGTCACATAGATTTTTGTTGCTAGTTGGTCCGAAAGCTGTGGGTTATCACATAGATTTTTGTTGCTATTGTTGTTTTTCCATTCATCTTTTCGGGGGTTTTTCATGATTTGTGTAACCCTGACTTTCATCAGACGATGAGTTTTAAGTTGTGCTTTCTTTCTATAAGCTCATGGCATATAGTTATAGAATGTAATCTTTAAATGCAGTCACACACATTACAGAGTGCTTTTCAAACAGCAGAGTGCAACCCAATACAAGGACATAAATTTAGCAAGCCAGGACTCACAGTTTAATGAACTAGACCAAAGCATTGGAAAGAGTGCACGATTTCTTATAAATTGTATTTCTATTACATATAAATGTATGTAGGTATGTGTATACTGGGTTATAGTGTAAAATATATTTTTTATGAATGGAAGCTTTTAAAAAAGAGTATGAAAGTCACTGTTTGACTAATCAGCTAAGAGGAAGGACTAATGTCCTTTTATAATAAAATAATGAAAACATATGTCATACAGCTGGCCATCCCAGTCACACACCAACTCTCTCCTCTGAATTTCTAAATAGCTGCCTAAGTGACTATTACAAATGTAATGTGCTTCTAAAATTCAGATCTGATCATACCATCCTGTTCCTCTGCCTGGAGTGTCTTTCTCTCTTTCTTGGCCAGATGCAGAGGCACTGAAACATCAAACAGTAGGGCATGGAAAGAAACAGTACCTATAGTATTAGCAAATAAATAAGTGGGAAACTAGAGACATAGACATAGTAACTAGATTTAATGTTTGAAAATATTTTTAAATAGCTGAAGTACTTCACTGTTCCAAATAACTGCAAAATTTTCCAAATAATATGAGAAATAATGGCATCAGAATGTATATCACAGCACTACTCATAGTCAAAAACTGGAAACGACCCCAGCACACAGCAATAGTAAAACATAAATAAATTGCAGTATATTCAAATACTACTAGAGTGCCATACAGTCATGAGAATGAATGAAATACAACTAGATGTAATCATATGAACGGACCTCACAAACACATTAAACAAAACATTATAGACACAATATATCATATGATTCTATTTGTTTGAAGTCTAAATATAAATAGGAAAAATATTACGTGGTGTTAAAAAAAATTCAAGTTAAAAGTCACTCCCAGGGATGGGAGAGAGCCCACCCTGGAGAGAGCACGAGAAAGAGATCCTGGAAGTATGGTAATGTTCTGCTTTTTGCATTCAGTGATGGTTTCCAGATATATTCACTGGCTGGCAATTCAGTGAGCTGTATATTTTCAAACTGTGCACTTATCACTACATATACTATGTTTTAATAAAAACTTTACTTGGCAATAAACACTTCGGTACTTTTATGAATTTTTCTAAATGCACTGTCTGAACAAGTGATCTTTCATCATCATTTTTATTTTCTGATCCCTTTTTTTTTTTTGAGCCAAAGGAATTTAAGATGGTTCTAACCTAACGTACATGACAGACATAGTCAATTTTAGACCACTCAGGTGGAAGAATACCTATGTTGGACCTGGAAACATATTTCTGTGCAGAAACTGCTTTCACTATGTCACAAGTTCATGTCAACTGCTTTGACCAGTCAAGCACCAATAGCTTACAAGAAAACACCTTTGTCCATATCATCGTCAATCTTCAGAAAAATTAGAAAAATACAAGTCAATTTTTTAAGTAAGTGAAAGTGAAGTCATTCAGTCATGTCTGACTCTTTGGGACCCCATGGACTGTAGTCCACCAGGCTCCCCCATCCATGAGATTCTCCAGGCAAGAGTACTGGAGTGGGTTGCCATTGCCCTCTCCAGGTTTTTTAAGTAAAATTAACAATACTCTCAACAACCCTTTAATTTCCATTGTCATTAGCCTTCAAAACAATAAAATCAATTTTGAGGCAAGTCCATCAGCTTTCTCTTATAACTTAATAATAAGCTGCCCACACATTAAGAAATTTCACTTTTGACCCTAAAATCAGCACTACTGCAAGTTAACATGAGTAAGCAAAGGGATCAGGTTATACACTTAGTCTTATCAACAACAGGTATAAGCAGGATTTCTAAAACATCCTTCTAAGGGATATTCTATGACATGAAATCTACAGATTTTGTCTTCTCAAGAGATAGGAGAGAAAAACTACCTAGGGGTTATGATGGAAAAGACTGGAATAAGTCACATTAACAATTAGCACTTCAGCAAATCCTCAAAAATGTTGACCCTTAGACTCACGTTTCACAACTAAAAAGACACAAACAATTTTGCATGAACTGTTGGAAATCTGCTCTGTCAGGAGACCTTAAATAAAAGAGTCTTTAGAATCTCCAGGAAATAAATAGTCTTTGGAGAGAAAGAGCTAACTAACTCTTGGATCAAGCAGATAATACACCAAAGTAGACAGCTTCCATCCAAGAACAGAAGAATGATTTTCTAGTATCTCTGTTCCTCCTTTTAAAAATTACTTTGTCAACTGTCTATCTTATTTATAATTGTTCCTTGGAATCTTTAATGTTCAAATAAGGGTTTCTCAGTATGCCTTCATATACTTTCATTGTTAACACATTTTTAATCTCCTTTCACTGCCACCCGCGTGTGTGCAGCCCCAGTTATGTCTGACTCTTTGAGACCCCAGGAACTGTAGTCTGCCAGGCTCCTGCCACCTGGGAGAATGCAAAAAATCTCCTTGTAATCCCACTGAAAAAATTGTATAGGTACTCCTTGAAACACTATAGATCATTAATTTCCTTCCTATGAGAGAATACTTCTGTGTTTGAATTTTCTTCACATTATTAACCTTAACTTCCAGTATTGTACAAATTAGACCTTGATCTCAAATCATTACAGCAGCTTCAGAAGAACCAAGAGTACTCAGAGTAGGGACTGGAGTTACCTTTGCTATAGCAGCATTCTTTTGGCATCCAGAAATTTCCACCGCATTGCCATAAATGAGAATCAAACAAAAACTAACTGCAGTTGATACTACTGTGTGGGTTCAATCCCTTCACTTGTGGCTGACTCTTTTGCAACCCCATGGACTATAGCCCCCAAGGCTCCTCAGTCCACAGGACTCTCCAGGCAAGAATACTGGAATGAGTTGCCATTTCTTCCTCCAGGGGATCTTCCTGACCCAGGTATCGAACCTGTGTCTCCTGCGTCTCCTACACTGCAGGTGGATTCTTTACCCACTTAGCCTCCTGGGAAGCAGTCGATGTTACTCGTGCTCACGACATATAGAGTTGCCTCTCTTCATGAGAACATGAACCTTCTAGATTTCCTTGCAGTTGTCAAGAACCTTGTGACAAGCTTCGGGCAATGAACTGTGAATAAAGGTAACCTACCTCACTTCCTGTTTTATGTAATTAAGAAGGAATGTGAGTTCTCCTTTCTCTCTCTCTCTTGCTCAGATGCAGCAGTTCTAATAGCTATGTGTTCTAACTGGCTTGCCAACAAATGGAAGCAGCCTGGACTGCTAACCTGCCACATGGAGGAGAAGAATTCTAGAATCCCACAAGTAAGTCTTAAATCCTTCCATGGGCTAGTGCCCCTGGGCTATGACTGTCACAAATGCTTCTCAGCTTTTTTTCCCCTTTTAGAGAAACGGGAAGGTTAGAGAGGACTGTAATTAGGTATTCCTCTACTCTCATGTTGGTTGGGCTCTGGTTAAGTAGTTTCCTTTCAGAATGAAAATCTCCAGGAATATGTCAAAAATGGTTACTTATCCCATCCACTGCTGGAAGTATAAGAGAATTTTTCACTGAGTTTGAGAATTTGGTAGAGTTCATGGAGGGCTCCCCTGGTGGTTCAGCTGGTAAAGAATCCACCTGCAATGCAGGAGAGCTGGGTTCGATCCCTGGGTTGGGAAGATTCCCTGGAGAAGGAATGGCTGCCCACTCAAGTATTCTGGCCTGGAGAATTCCATGGACTATATAGTCCAAGGACTCGCAAAGAGTCAGACACAACTGAGCAACTTTAAGTAAAACTCATAAAACTAGGGTGGGGGCTCCCCGAAGGCTGGACTTCCACGAATTTTTAACTCCTAAGTTAGTCTACACTTAGCTTTCCGTATTTCAACAATTTCCTACCAGTTCTTAGCCCCAGTGGGTTCTACTCCTAGAAATTCTCTCTATTTACCTCTTCTTTCAGTTGTCAGGGCATTGATTTGTCCTGATAGATCAAAGAGTTGATTTTCAGTTTGTTCAGTTTATCCAGCTCTTTTCTTGTAAGGATAGGAGTAATAGCTTCCAATTTCTTTGTGTATCAAGGAGAAAACCAGAAGTCTCCACAATATTGTTTTTAATTACTTATCAGCATGTTTGAATGTCAAAGGTTTGAGAGCAGGAACCATAGTCCTTTTATCCCTGGATTCCTAGTAACCTGAATTGTTCTGGACTCAGTCTTGGACATTCTTACCTGCTCTTCATCACACACTCTCTCACTGGGTCAGCTTATCTACTCTTCTAGCTTTATATACCATACTGACAACTCCAAAAGTTTTATCTCCAGTTAATCCATATTCTTCCTTCAAAGCTGGTTGACTTATTAGCATCTCAGACTTTAAAATTTTAAACTTCAGTTTTAATTTCTACTTCTGACCTGTCCATCCTTCCTGCCTTTTGATCCTAGTAGATGGCATCACCACCCAATAAACTCTTCCAGTCAGAAAGCTGGCATTCCTCTTTGGCTCTTCATCTTCCTTACTAACTTCCTCTAAATCTACTCCACTAACAAATCACATCATTTCAACCCCCAAACATATCCCCAATACACTTCTCTCCATCTTCAGTGTAGTCAGCCTGGCCCAAGCCATCATAATCTCCAGCCAAGTCCTTCACAAAAGCCTTCTCGCTACTCTCTCCACCTCCATCCTCACGCACGCTATCCATAGAACAGCCAGATTGATTTTTATACATAAACTAAATCATATCACTATCATGTTAAAAAGTGTTCAGTATGTTCCCTTTATACTGAGATTCAGATCTAAACTCCTTCTCACTCTCCAGAAAAACACTGCTCTGTTTGAGTTCTACCTCCAGAACCTCACCTCCCTCTTGTCCACTATATTCCAGCCACAATCGTCTTCTTTGCGTCTCTCAAACCCTTCGCTACTTAAAATTTTTCACGTGTGATGTTTCCTAAGCTCAAAAAATTCTTCCCATTACCATTTTTTCTCCTATCAAAACACCTAGTTATCAAAGAGAATCGATTACTATATTAGGTGGCCATCTCATTCTGATTCACATTTTAGGTTTTTCTGCTATTTCAAAAGTACATTTATTATTTAACATGTCACAACTTGAGTAAAACATTAAAGTTCAAAATCAAACTAATCCAATTGGTTAGTTTAGTTACTTTGTATTTAATTAATTTGTATCTTTGATACTAAGTTACATATTGGGAGCACCAAGTTAAAATAACAGTTGCATTAAAAATCATTTATACTTTTTCCAAGTATACCCTTTTTAATTATCCAAAGACTTGTTTTACACTCTACATATAATGTATATTACATTGCCTTACAGACAATTACATTTTGATATTAAAGCAAAAAAGTAGTGAAAGAAAGAAAAAATTTTTAATTATTTAATTTGTACATTAGGCAATTTCTGCAAAGGCTGAAATGACAACTGAAAATCAGCTCAATCCATTTTCTATACTTCAATATTTATGTAAAGTCAAAGTTGGATACATTATTCTACTTATACCTACATTTTCACATGAAATACCCAAATCAAAATTACATACATTCAAAATCAAAAATTATATTTCTGTTACATCTTTTAAAAACACCTATGAAATAAACAGACTTCAAAATTACAGACTTCAAAGAACCTACATCATTAAACTTTTAAATAATCACAACATAGGATTTATAGAAACTCATTAACATGAAATTACTATTCAGGAAATATTAGATTTTCAATACTGAGAGAATACTTATTTTACTGTGAAAATGTTTATACAAAATATGAAAAGCATAAGTTGTACTTTCTGACATTTGTAAATTAAAATAAATACCTAGAATACAATGCTCCAAAATAATTTTATAGATAAGTGAACAAGAAGATTGGATGTTATCCCACTCAAATGGTGGTCAAGGAGAGAAACCTTGAGATGATTCGGAAATAAGAAGTCCTAGACTCTGATTGAAAAGATGAATTAAAGAAGATTCAGAAGAAACTCTCATCTGTAGATCAGAAAGATAAAAGGAAAGCTACTAAAAACTTATGTATCAGAAATTTTTAGCACAATAAGACTAAGATGAGGAAAGTAACTATTAAGAGAACTTATTAGTTCTGATTTTTTTAAACTGTATAGGTCACAGAACAAGAAGAATGAATTAGTTGTCTAAGAAACTTTAAAGGAAGTAATATTTATTAATATAGAATTAATTTTTAAAACATCACAAAGTTCTAGTCTCTTCTACAATATTCCTAGCCAAAAATAAAAGCAAACTGTATTATTTTTATTTTAAAATAAAGCTATTTCATTTCAAATATGCCTTGCTCTTTGCTTATGACAATCAAATGTCATTTTGTTTTGGTAATTAGAAATCACTTTTTAAGGTTACTAACAAAATATCTATTTTATTTAATATCTAGTGTAATCTACTAAATAATGTAATTTAATCTTGATTATTTTCTAAAACATACAAAGAAGACACATAACTGACATCATTTTAAATGGAGACAAAGTTGCATCTAATTATAGTTTGCTATTGATTTTACTATATTACCATGTTTCAGTGCCTTAGAGAAAGATCAACAAAACATTAATATTTTGTGCAATTTTAACACAATTTTTGCTGATTAGAGAAATTATTTCTATTCCTTGGAACACATTATTCTTATATTATAAGAGGATAAAACATATAAAATCAGTTGTGAAGACACATTATTGAGTTCTTACTGTGGATCAGGCACTCTGCTAGATGTCAAAGATAAAATGTAGACAAGACAAACACAGGTCTTGATTTCAACAGGCTTAAGTATAGCAACAGTTTCAACTATACATCTACATTATCAGCTATTAGGAGTAGCATATCACAATACAGGTTTCTACTTCAATTGAAATTGAAACAGTAACGAAATTTAAAATAAAACGCATACAAGATAACATAAAATGGATGAGGGAGGACCCTCAACAATAGCAAAACAAAAAGATATTACCTTCTAGCTTGGATTAAAGGCAAAAATATTAATGTTTTTCTGAATGTTTCATCTTAAGGTTCCTGGTAGCTATTCTTGTTCTCTCATAGAACTCATGTCACTTTTCAATCTGCCCATTCCTTCAACCAAACCATCTTTTCCACAGACATAATTCCTACTTTCAGAAAGCACAGAGGCTGACTGGTAGCAGCATTTCTGCGTAAGATGGCAATTATCATGGGGAGAGTGGAACTTACATTATGCAATCTTTCTCACATTCTCCGAGTAACTTCCACTTTACGACATAAACAATATTTCTCGCACAATGTTAAAAAGATACAGGTATGAACAAATTTTTAAAGAATGTGTTTCAGCCTAGAAATAACTGAAATAAATGGAATTGGCATATTTTAATGTTTTGGACCAATGTGAGAATAAATTGCTGCATTTCCCAAATTATTTTCATAATCTAATGACATGTTCAGTGAAAACTGGACTTAGTAGTCACACAAATTTAGTTAAGATTATATGTTCTAACTAACACCTTTGGAGCATATTTAGACACTCAGAAGTATTACAATAAAGAAATTCTCCTAGCCTTAAAAAAAAAAAAAACCTGTATAAACTTGAACAAAGATTGAATGAGGGGGCTGGGAGGGGGGCAAATACATCCTATGTCTTCAGGAATTATTTTTGAAAGAAACACTCTTTGGAATATATTGCATTATTGGAGATAATACTTTACTAGATAAATACAGATAATGTAATTTATATTAAAGTTGGGGAGAGAATTACCTCTTTATTCTTACTACCCTATAAATTATCCTTTTTTTAATATTTCTATGGGATATGAAGCATAAAAGGTGAAAATATCATATTCATAATCTAACAACGTTCATTTCTGAGGAATGCTATTTCAAGGGCTGTATTTTAATACCTACTCTTCAGTATGTTATGCTATCAGAGATAATATTTAGTCTGTACAGATCAGCTTACTTACGTCTGGGGCTCCTTTTCATTTTGTTGTTTTTGCTGGGGCTGAAGAACGTTATTTACCAGTTCAGTGATCCCACTAAAGGGAAACCACCTGTTTAAATAAGCAAATAATGTGACTGAATAACCAAAGGAATAAAACAACTGTAGGAAAATGTTTTCTTATCCATACTAATAAAAATACACAGGCACAGAAGCTACAGCCAATGGAAGTATGAGCTTCAACTATCATCCAGGCAGTCAGAATATAGGGAAGTTAAGTTTGAACACTTAACCAGTCCACAAGCAGGCAGCAAAAAACTACATCTAGTCAGTGTATGGATGAAGTAAGAAGCTGCAGGCAGCTCTCTTACAAGCCAGAGAATCAGAAAGCGGAAGACACACTAGCTGCAGCCTATCCAGTATTAGTGTGAGCTAATACCATCCAAGGTGCAGAAAGCAGAATGTGGCAAAGGTACAGAAGTCAAGCCTACTGAACTCAACACGTTTACTTACTGTGTCGTCTGTGGTTTGTGTTCTTCTTTGGCCCTAAAAAGATAAGTTTGCACAACTGAGTGCACTGCACTAGGAAGAAATTTCTATCTACAGATCTGTAGTCATATAAGAATGAAAACTGAGGTCTGTTACATAAAAAAGCTTAATGCTTTGCCATATATTTGAATTATACATTTGAATTAATATGACACCAAAAGGAAATGCTGAATTGTTTGTCTTATTAGAGGGCTAATATTAAAATTCTTCTGCTGTCTTAATGATTCCACGATTTGTCCTCAAGTTTCTGGCATACTTGTATTAACATTGAAACTGAAGCATTTAAAATAAAGTATTATATTAAATACAGTTACATTTGGTCTACTGAAGATGAACAGATTTCCTCTTTATTTTAAAATTTCTTCCTTAATATAATTGAAGTAAAGGTATAAATATTTTAAGTAAAATGTAAAGTTTTATAAATGTATTTTAAAAGCCTTCCAAATGGATTTATTTACTTCACAAAGGAGCAGATAAAGAAGTTGGGAATTATCCGTCCAATAAACCTAAAAATAGCTACTAAGATAATTATGTGTATTAAATTTAAAATATTCATAGGCTAAAGTAAATTATTCATAAAACTATAAAAGACTAAAAATGCATTTACCCTATAATCAACACAGTGCTTCACTGTTTAGCTGGACATTTAAAGGTAGAGAAAGCCAAAAAACACAAGGTTAGAGATGCCTCTGAAATGTGGTTTCCCACACTTTGCCTGGGACTGGTCCTGAGAGAGAAACCTGTGATAAGTGATCAGTTGCTTAGTTTTTACTATCCCAAAGAAAGACTAAGAATTGGTAACTAAAATAGATCCCTAGAATCTAGGACTTTCATTAGGTAACTATATAAGCACTGGAAATTAAATTCTTTTTAAATTAAATTGATTTTTTCCGGTGTGTTTTTATTTTAAATGATCTAATGATTTAATGAAACTGTATAACCTTATACATTTTTGGGTATCAACGAACATAATTGGTATTTATATATCTCTATAGTAACTAAAAAGAATTTCTTCTGTTCTCTGCATAAACTTCAAAAAGTACAACAGGTGTAGCCTAGAGCTAAGGCGACATCATTTAGTATTTAAATAGAGATATAATGGAATACTAATAAAGGATCATATTTAGCACCAAATATATAAGCAAACAAATACAAGCAAACTATAGTGACGACAGATTCTACCTAGAAAATCTATCACTGTATTTCTTTGAGAATAAGACATAAAAATCTCTTAATGTTTTAGAACAAAATAAGTCCTATATAAGAAAATTTACCAAACCAGCTTATCAAAATGGAGAACAATTCAAGATTATCCTTCACCAAATAATATGTATGTTAAAAACAAAAATATTAAAATAAATTCATGAAAGAGGAGAAGTTATCTGAAGACATCCTAGGTGATTCTCTACAAGAAATCATATTTGCTCTTAATAAGGGATAAAAGTTTTTATCATAAACAAATTTTATTAATTATAAATCAGTTTCTAATTTTAAAACATAAGTTGAAATAATTAACAGACATAAAATGTAAATTACCAATTCAGAAATTGTTTATTGGTTTTGTAAAATATATGTGAAATATACAAACATTTGCATTAGTTTCCCAAATAAAATATGTATCACAAGCATAGCAGTATAAATACTTATCATCTTTAAATACATTCAAGAGTATAAAATTATCCTTTTGTCCAATATTTTAGATGAAATCAAACCTCAAGAGTATCTATCTGACCATACTTAAAATTCATGCTGAGATAATAAGAACTAGTAATATGGACAGTTCTGGTAATATGTCTTGGACAGTACCTTAACATTAACAATAAACTCCTACATTCCTGCATTCCAGAAAGTATATGAGGGGTCTCCAGTTTCCAATAAAATATATAAAGAGCTTGGAAACCATCACTCCTATCCTTACAAGTAAAAATGCTGAGCAGACTGAAAAACAACAACTCTTCTTAGTCATCAAAGAATTTAGGTCATAGAGTGGGCAAACTGAAAACTAGAGAAACAGACAAATGGATACAGTCTATCACAGTTTACCAATAGTACAAGCCTAGGAGCAGAAGCCCACACATGGGGCCAGTGTCTGTTGGAAGACTTTTAGAGACTCTCTTTGGACTAGACTGAAAGTTTAAAATTCCAAGGAGTCCCAGTTTTGGGCATAGCACCACACTCCACAAAGCCCTACCAGCTGCTCACTGTGAACATCAGAGAAAAATTTCCTCCAGCATCCAGCAGCAGGAGGGGGGAAGAAAATTTGAAATACTCCCAGAGCTGTCTACTCTCTTTAACAATCCTAATCTCATGGAAAAAAACTTTTAAGAGAGGCTAAACAAACTGAACATCTACTTCCGCTTCACTGACTATGCTAAAGCCTTTGACTGTGTAGATCACAAAGAGCTGGACATGACTCAGCAACTAAACAGCAACAACCAGGGCTACTGAATGGCTGTCCCGTAGCAAGTCATGAGAATTCCTGAACAATAATGGGATTACAATAAAAGAACTGCAAGCTGTAGACACTAGTAAGAAGTTGCTAAGGCAAGATAAACAGGAAGGAAGACAATAAAAGAGAGTAGAAAGCAACAGAAACCTGCCCCCCACCCCAAACCTAGACAATCTCCCTGATGTAACTATTTTGGAAATCTGGAGCCTATGAGGGTTTTTAACTTCAGAAGAATGCTAGAACTACACATTGCTATTAATTTCAGTCAACTTGAGTTCTTAGCATAATAGCAGCTACCCATTCCATACCACTCTGCTCCGTGTAAGGTAGCTGCTTACCTGTTCCTGGAGCAACCTGCCCTCAGTCTGGAGAGGCCAGGGTGAGTAAAAATGAACCTGTCCCCCAAATATAAGATTTGTGCTCTGATCACTGGTTATTACTTCTCATCTCACAGGTGCATATGAAGAGGCAAATTGTTGTAATCCCCTCATTGTTGCAAATCCCTTCTCCTTTGGTGAAGGTGACTTCCAGGATATATTTAAAGGACCAGTGCATTTCCCCCACAACTTCCATTTTTCAATTTCTCCCTGCTTTGGGAGCAAGACTTGAAAGACTGAAACTTAAAGTAACTGCATCCATGAGAAAAAACAGAAAGTCACTACACTTGTCCAGTGAAAGGGGCAAATTCAGAAAAGACTGAGAAGATCTCAAGTTTATAACACAGCCTGACCCTCAGAAAGACAGAGCCTACAACAAAAAAGAATAAAATTAAATAAAAACAAGAACAGAAAGTAACAAAAATTAGTGAAAGGAGAAATATGATTTTCAGACTTACCACACATTTATATTAATATTACATTAACCAGTTTCCTGACAGAGCAGGCTGCCCCAAGATACGCACAATGGCATATAGATTATTTTGAATTAAAGTTACTTGACAAACAATGAGAAAAAAAATGATACTTAGAGGAAAATAATACTCTGATTCTTCTCTTTGCCCCAAAAGTAATAAAGAATCTCCAGTATGAAGGTATTCCCCCATACCCAAAGTACAGAAAGCATCCTCATCAACAGAATTAGGAAATTCAAGGCTAAAGAACACTGTATAAAAAAAATCTGTGTGACTTCTTCATTGGTTTGCTACTACAAGCAAAGCCCTTTTGTTAACTTGTCACAAGTAATTGTCTCTTTGTGTAAAATTAATATATAAACAGCCTGACTTGCTCACTTCAAAGGTTTCATTTCTATAAGACCTCTTTGCAAACAATTTATTTTTTTTCTCCTGTTAATGTGCCTTGTACCAATTTTTCGACAAGACAAATTTCCCCATCCCAAAAAAAGTACAAAAAGTGATATGAAAAATTCACTAGAAGAATGCAAAGGCAGATTCCAAGAGGGAAAAGAAATAATCAGCAAACTTGAAGATATAACAATAAAACGCACTGAATCTGAAGAAAAGAGAGTCTAAGGGAACTATGGGACACCATTAAGTAGATCAATGTAGGTTTGTTGTGGGAATTCCAGAAGAAGAGAGAAAAAATATTTGCTGAAATAATGGCTAAAAGTTTCCCATACTTGATAAAATACATTAATATAAACATTCAAGAAGATCAACAAATTCCATATAAGATGAAATCAAAGAGACCCACACCAAGACACAATAAACCAACTAAATCAAACAAACATATATAGACTATTACACTCAACAAGAAAATCAAACACATTCTTCTCAAGTGGAAACAGGGCATTTTCCAGGAAAGACCATGTCAGGTCACTAATTAAGTCTCAGTAGACTTTAAAATAGAGAAATCATATAAAGAATCTTCTAAAATACAAGAAATATTTTCAAATATGCAGATGACACCACCCTTATGGCAAAAAGCAAAGGACTAAAGAGCCTTTAAATGAAAGTGAAAGAGGAAAGTGAAAAACTTAGTTTAAAACTCAGCATTCAGAAAACTAAGATCATGACATCTGGTCCCATCTCTTCATGGCAAACAGATGGGGAAACAATGGAAACAATGACAGACTTTATTTTCTTGGGTTCCAAAATCACTGCAGATGTTGACTGCAGCCATGAAATTAAAAGACGCTTGCTCCTTGAAGAAAAGTTATGACCAACCTAGAGAGCATATTAAAAGACCGAGATATTACTTTGCCAACAAAGGGCCATCTAGTCAAAGCTATGATTTTTCCAGTAGTAATGTATGGATGTGAGAGTTGGACTATAAAGAAAGCTGAGGGCTGAAGAATGGATGCTTTTGAACTGTGATGTTGTAGAAGACTCTTGAGAGTCCCTTGGACTGCAAGGAGATCCAACCAGTCCATCCTAAAGGAAATCAGTCCTGAATATTCATTGGAAAGACAGATGCTGAAGCTGAAACTCCAATACTTTGGCCACCTGATGCAAAGAACGAACTCACTGGAAAAGACCCTGATGCTAGGAAAGATTGAAGAAAGGAGAAGGGGATGACAGAGGATGAGATGGTTGGATGGTATCACCAACTCCATGGACATGAGTTTGAGTAAGCTCTGGGAGTTGGTGATGGACAGGGAAGCCTGGTGTGCTGCAGTCCATGTGGTCACAAAGAATCGGACATGACTGAGTGATTGAACTGAACTGCCTAAAAATACAAGAGGATAAAGTGAGAAACTGAAAACAAAAGGAAACCTAGAGAAATTATAAATTTTTAGAAATTAATTAACATACACTTTAAAACAATGAGTAAAAGAAAATATAAGGAAAATTAGAAAATACTCAGAGACAAATGAAAACAAAATAAATGTACCAAAATTTATGAGATGCAGCTAAAGCAGTGCTAAGCAAGAAATTTCTAGCTATAAACAATTACATTTAAAAAAAAAAAAGAAAGAAAGACCTCAAAACAAAACCACAATTTTACAACTTAAGAAACTATAAAAAAATACCCAAATAACCCAAAGTCACCAAAAGGAAGGAAATGTTAAAAATTACAGCAGAGACAAATAAAACAGAAAAAAATACAACAGAGAAATTCAATAAAACTAAAAGTTAGTTCTTTGAAAAGATTAACAAAACTGACAAATTTTGTTAGATGGAATAAAAAAAAGAGAGAAGAATCAAATTACTAAAATCATAAATGAAAGAACGCCACTACTAGTGCACAAAAATAAAAAGGAATATGAGATTGCTATGAACAACTGTATGCCCACAAACTGAATAACCTAAATGAAATGAACAAATTCCTACAAACATAAAGCCTACCAAAGAAAGAGAAAATCTGAATAGGTCTCTAACTAGTAAAAAGATTGAACTGTTCATTAAAAATCTTGACAAAGAAAAGCTCTGGACCTGACGCCTTCACTAATGAATTCTACCAAACACTTCAAGATGAACTAATAACCAGTCCTTCTCTAACTTTTCAGAAAAGTCAAAAGAGGAAGGAACACTTCCTAACACATTGTTTTAGACCACCAAACCATAATACCAAAGACACTGTGTGTGCATGCTCAGTTGCTCAGTCTTGTCATACTGTTTCCTACACAAAAAGAAAACCACAGATCAATATCTAATACTACCCAAAGCACTCTACAGATTCAATGCAATTCTTATCAAAATACAGAAAGACATCCTTAATTCATACGGCATCTCAAGGGACACTGATTAGCCAATACTCTCGAAAAAGTACAAAGACACAGGAATCACACTTCCTGATTCCAAAACTTACAACAAAGCTACAGTAATCAGCGTGGCACTGGCATTAAGACAGACACAGACCAACGGAATACAATAGAGAGTCCATAAACAAACACCTTATAAATACATTCAACTGGATTTTGGTCATTCCATAGTGTGCCAAGACCATTCCAAGAGGAAAGGATGGGCTTTTCGACAACGCTGGAAAATTTGGTAATCCACATGAAAGACAATGAAGTTAGATCCTTGCCTAACATCACATGCAAATATTAACTCAAAATGAATCAAAGATCTAAATTTAATATCTAAAGCTATAAAAATTCTTAAGAAATGAGGGAGTGTGATATCTCCAGCCTTGTTCTTCCTTTTCAACATTGTTTTGACTATTTGAAGTTTTTTGGGTTTCCCTACAAATATTACAATTATTTGTTTCAGTTCTGTGAAAAATATCATTGGTGTTTTGCTAAGTATTGTGTTGAATCTGTAGATTGCCTTGAGTAGTATGGTCATTTTAACAATTTTAATTTTTTCAGTCCATGAGCAGGACACGTCCTTGTGTTTGTTTGTGTCACCTTCAATTTTTGTCATCAGTGTTATAGTTTTCTTAGTACAACGTCTTTCATGTTCTTGATTAAACTTATTCCTAGGTATTTTATTCATTTTGATACAACTGTAAAAGTGATTGTTTTCTTAATTTCTCTTCCTGATAGTTCTTTGCTAGCATCTAGAAACATGACAGATTTCTGTATATTAATTTTGTATCCTGCAACTTTACTGAATCCAATGATGAGTTCTAATAGCTTTCTGATGACATCTTTTAGGATTTTCTATATAAGGTATCATGTCATTTACACACATTTTACTTCCTTTCCAATTTGGTTTTTTTCTTTTTTAGTGTTATAACAACTTTATTGAGGTGTAATTGACATACAATAAACTGCACATAGTCACAATGGAAAATCTGATAAATTTGGGCATATATTTATATACATGAAACCATCACCTCAATCAATATAATAAACTACAAGCTGCTCCTCTTAATCTTCTTTGTCTTTCTTCCCTGTCCTTATATGATTGCTTTTGATCTTCTTTCTTTTTAAATTAACTGTTATTAATTAGTTTTATATCTTTTCATTGGAGTACAGTTGCTTTACAAAGTTTTGTTAGTTTCTGCTGTACGGCAAAGTGAATTATTTATACATATACATATATCCCTCTTTCAGGGATCTCCTTCCCATTTAGGTCCCCACAGAGAATTGTGTAGAATTCCCTGTGCTATACAGTAGGTTTTCATTAGTTATCTATATTATACAAAGTAGTATATACATGTTAATCCCAATCTACCAATTCATCTCACCCCCTCTCCCCTCCTTGGTATCCTTAAGCTTGTTCTCTATATCTGTGTGTCAGTTTCTGCTTTGCAAATAAGTTCATCCATATCATTCACCTAGATTCCAATACAAGCAACATATAATATTTTTCTCTTTCTGACTTCACTCTGTATGACAGGCTCTAGGTCCATCCACATCTTTGCCAATGGCACAGTTTCATTCATTTTTATTGCTGAGCAATATTCCACTGTATATAGGCATCACAACTTCTTCATCCATTCATTTGCTGATGAACAGCAGGTTGCTTCCATGTTCTGGCTTTTGGAAACAGTGCTTCAATGAACATTGAGGGTGCATGTATCTTTTTGAATTATGGTTTTCTCAAGATAAGGGGTTTCTCTGGTGTCTCAGATGGTAAAGAACCCACCTGCAATGCAGGAGACCCAAGTTCAATCCCTGGGTTGGTAAGATCTCCTATGGCAACGCACTCAGTATTCTTGCCTGGAGAATCCCATGGACAAAGGAGCCTGGCAGGCTACAGTCCATGGGGTGGCAAAGAGTCAGACATGACTGAGTGACTAACACTTTCACTTTCTCCAGATATATGCCCAGGCATGGGATTGCTGGGTCATATGGTAGTTCTATTTTTTAAGGACCCTCCATAATATTCTCCACAGGGGCTGTATGACTTCACATTCCCATCAATAGCGCAAAAAGTTTCCCTTTTCTCCTCACCCTCTCCAGCATTTATTGTTTGCAGATTTTTTGATGATAGTCATTCTGACTGATTTGAGGTAGAAGGTCATTATAGTTTTGATTTGCATTTCTCTAATAATGAGCAATGCTGAGCATATTTTCATGTATTTGTCAGCGATCTGTATGTCTTCTTTGGAGAAATGTCTATTTAGGTCTTCCACCCATCTTTTGATTGGGTCATTTCGGAAATTGAGCTACATGAGCTGTTTGTATATTTTAGAGATTAATCCCTCTTCAATTGCTTCATTTACAAGTATATCCTCAACATGGTACTTACTGTATGACAACCTAGAGGGGTAGGATGGGGTGAGGGTGGGGAGAGGTTCAAGAGGGAGGGACATGTGTACACTTATGCCTGATTCATGCTGCTGTGTGACAGAAGCCAACACAATAAATTATTGTAAGGCAATTATTCTCTAATTAAAATAAAATTTTAAAATAAATAAATAAGAAGTTTAAAGAAAGAATAGATGAGTAGCATGAGCAAAGAAATAAACTGCTTAAGAAAGAATGAAAAGGAATTTCTAGAAATAAGTAACACTGTAACAGGGATGAAGAATGCTTGTGATGGACTCATCAATAGACTATACTCAGCTGAAAAAGAATAAATGAGCTTAAAAATATGCCAATAAAACCTTCTAAAACTGAAAGACAAAGAAAGAAAAGAAAAAGATGGAATAGAATGTCCACTAACTATGGGATAATTTAAAAAAGGTATAATATACATGCAATGGGAATGTCAGAAGGAGAAGAAAGAAAGGAACAGAAGAAATACTTAAGTAACAAAGACTGAGAATTTTCCAAAATTAATGACAGGTTCCAAGCCATAGACCTAGGAAGCATGAGGAATACTAAGCATGATCAGTAGTAAAAAAAAAAAAAAAATTTATACCTAGGCAAACGCTACTCAAACTGCAGGAAACCAAAGACAAAGAGGAAATTCTGAAAGAAGCCGGAAGGAATATAAACATCTTACCTACAGAGAAATAAACATAAGAATTACTTTGGACTTCTCGTTAAAAACCAAGCAAGAAAGAAGAAAGTGGAATAAAATATTTAAAGAGTTGAAAGGAAAAATGACCCACTAACCTAGAATTCTGTGTCCAGTGAAATTATTCTTCAAAACTGCACGAGAAATATACCTACTCAGACAAGGGAAAAGTTTGGTAATTTGTCATTAGTTTACCTGCCTTTCAAAGAATGTAAAAAGGGGAGAAGAATATTATATAAGTTGGAAACTAACATCTATATAAAATATAGGAAGAGCATTAGTGAAGAAATAAATGAGGGCAAATAAAATCTTTCATTTTTCTTATTCATAATTGATCTAACAGAAGTTTGTTCAAAATAATAGTAGTAACACAGTTTTTGATGGTTATAGCTTAAGGGTAAGTGAAATGACTAATACCAACTTTTAAGGTACAAGAGGGAAAAATCAGGAATACACTTTTTATAAAGTATTTGTACTACCCCTGACGTGGTATGGTGTTATCTGAAAGTAGGCTTGGGTTAGTTGTTAATTTATGAATCAGTAGCAAGCTCTTCAACAACCATTAAAGAATATTATTTTTTAAAAGAGAAGCATATGTTAACTGAGGAAAGAAAATCAAATCAAATCATATAAAATGCTGAACTCAAACCAGAGACTGGAGAGAAACAGTGCAAGACCAAAAAAACAAAAATAAAAGAACAAAGGCAATGATTGGAACATTTACAAATATGACAGCTATTAACCCAATTATATCAATAATAATTTTATATGTGGATGATCTGAATTCACCTATTAAAAGATAGAAACTGTCAAAGTAGATTAACCAAATACAAAAAACCAAAAGAGATCATCAACAATGTGTTTTCTATAAGAAACCACTTGAAATAGACATAGTAAGGAATGAAGAAAGATATACCATACTAACAGCAATAAAAAGAAAGCTGGAGAATCTACATTAATTTCAGGCAAAGTCACCATCAGAGCAATGAAAATTATCAGAGATAAAGAGGGGCACTTCATAATGATAAAGAAGTGAGTTTCCCAAGAACACAAAATAACCCTTAATTTGCTTAACCTAACCATAGAATGTCAACATACAAAAGGAAAAAATGTCAAAATACAAGAGACACAAGAAATATACAAATCCACCATTATAGTTAAAAATGTTACACTTAAATCGGTAATCAACAGATCCAGTAGGGAGAAAATGAGCAAGGATATAGCAGAACTGAAGAGCATCATCAATAAAATAGATATAGTTGACATTCTATAGTATTTCATCCAGTAGCAGAATACATATTATTCTCAAGCTCAGTGGGATGTTCGTCAAGACAGACCACATACTAAACCATAATACACTATTCAACAAACTTAAAAGAACATAAGTCATACATAGTATGCTCTGAATTCACAATCAAATTAAACTAGAAATAAATAATAGAACTATGGTGGGAAATCAAAATATCTAGAAATTAGCATACTTCTAAATAATGCAAAGGTCAATGAATTATCAAGAAAAATTTGAAATTTTATGAACTAAAGTGAAAATGAAAATGTATCAAGATATACAAGATGCCGCTAAATATGTGCTTAGATGGCAATTCCTAGTACCAAATGTATATGCTAGGGAAAAAAGAAAGATCTAAATCCATAAACTAACTTCCACCTTAGGAAACCAGGGGAGGGGAAGCAAATTAATTCTAAAACAAGAAGAAAAGAAATAATAAAAATTAGACGAATCATCAGCGGAATTTAAAATAGGAAATCAACAGACAAAAATCAACAAAACCAAAAGTTGCCTGTTTATAAAGACCAATAAAATTATAAACTCTTAGAGTTAGACTAGTCAAGAAAATGAAGATACAAATTACTAATATCAGAAATGAAAGGCAGTCTATCACTACTGATCTAAAAATATTAAGAACAATTATATGCCCAGAAATTTAATAACTTTCTGAAATGGACCATTTTCTTAGGAAATATAATCTACAAAAGTTCTCACAAGGAGAAACAGATAATCTGAATAGGTCTACATCTATTGAAGAAATAGAACCAGTAGCTAATGACCTTACAAAACAGAAAACACTAAGGTCTAGACAGCTTCATCTCTGAATTCTACCAAACATTTTAAGAGGAAATGGTACCAATCCTCTACACTCTCCCAGAAAAGGAAGCCCAGGGAACACTTCTAAGCTCACTCTCTCATAGCAGCATCACTTTATTATGAAAACCAGGCAAAGACATTAAAAGAAATGAAATTTATGATGAACATCTCTCATGAACACCAATGAATTCAACAACATATTTGCAAATTGAATCCAACAATGTATAAAAACAATTGTATAGCATGACTAGGCTGGATTTAAGCCAGGTATGCTAGCTCAGTATTTGAAAATCAGTCCATGTAATCAATCGCATCATCAGGCTAAAGAAGAAAAATCATATGACTGCATCAACAGGTGTAGAAAAGGCATTTGACAAAATCCAAGAACCATCCACAATAAGACTCTCAACATACAAGAAACTGAGGGAATGTCTTCAATTTGATAACAACAACAACAGCAAAACTTACAGCTAACATCAGACTGAATGATGAGAAATTAAAAGCTTTTCCCTTAAGATCCAGGAGGAGTTAACAGCAAAGAAGTCACACAAGGGAATTTTTAGGATAACTGTTGAAACTGTTCTGCATAATACTGTGTGGCTGGATACATGACAATATATAGTTGTCAAAACTCAAAGGGGAAAAAAAACATAAAGCCAACAAAAACATTACAAAGAGTAAATCTTAATGTACACAAAGCTTTAAAAAGTCAACCAGGACAGGAGAATCCTAGGATGGAATGAAGACTATGACAAATGAATCTCTGCATGGGAAATGTATAACATAACCTCACTGACAAGGATGGGTGGGGAAAGTTGCTGACCTAATTAACATCAGGAAAGAAAAGTTTAGAAAACTGTAACACTAAGGCCTAAAAAGGACTATGCATAAATACTGTAGTCTAACTGGCAAATTTGTTTCACACTGCACAGGTGAGCAATTCTGATTCTATTGTACATGTAAGCCAAGGGTGAACAATAAGTAAATAAATTGTTGCTAATGAGTACCAGATTTTTCACTGTCAGGGAAAGACATTACAAATAAGCAAAGTAAGGAGGCTAGAATGGACCCTGCCCGCCTTGCTGGGTTTCGAGTCAGCCCTGCTGGGTTTAGAGTCAAAGACATTACTCTACAGCCATGGATATTTATGTATTATTGGTAAAAGTGATAAATAATAGGTAGGTAGATACAAGGAAACAGAGAAAGAGAGGTTTTGGATTTGTTCCAGACCACCACAATAAAGCAAATATCCCAATAAAGCAAGTCACAAAATTTTTGGTCTTCTAGTGCATATAAACATCCTTTTATACTTTCCTGTAGTCTGTTAAGTGTGTGATAGCATTATATCTAAAAAAAAATGTACATACCTTAACTTAAAAATACTTGATTTCCAAACAATGCTAACCATCATCTGAGCTTTCAGCAAATCATAGTCATAACCGTCTTGCTAGTGAAGAGTTTGTAATAGTGCACAAATTATCAAAATGCGACAAGGGGACATGAAGTGAGCAAATGCTGTTGGAAAAACCGGCATCAATAGATTTGCTCAAGGTGGAGCTGCCACAAACCATCAGTTTGTAAAAAACTCACTATCTGCAAACACAGTAAAGTGAAGCAGAATAAAATGATGTATGCCAATGGATAGACATATAGGGAAAAAAATACATATAAGTGTTGTCTACATGGGTTAGTATACACACATATATTTTCTTATTATGTCCACTGAAAGGGCCTAAAAATAGTGACATCCCAGTAGCAACTAGCACATCTAGCATCAGATCTTCATTTGTATTAGGTTGGTACAAACGTGATTGTGGTTTCAGATCATGAATTTTAAATCACTATAACTAGGCTCAAACACATCTTCATTAGTCAAAATAGGAACCCTCATAGCCCAATTCATCCAACTTTTGAAGCCCTGGTTGTGTGACGTGCAGGCGAGCATGTCATGGAAGAGAACGGGGCCCTTCCTGTTGGCCAGTGTGATGCAGCTGTTGCAGTCCGTGCATCTCACCGATTCGCTGAGCCTGATCCTCAGACGTAATGGTTGCGCCAGGATTCGGAGAGCTGTCGAGGGTCAGAGGGGCAGCAGACCAGACAGTGACCATGACCATTTTGGGGGTGCAATTTTGGCTTTGGGGAGTGCTCTGGAGCCTCTTCTCGGTCCAGTCACTGAGTCGGTCGTTGCTGGCTGTCATCTAAAATCCGCTTTTCATCACAGGTCACAATCCAATCAAGAAATGGTTTGTTGTTGCACAGAATGAGAAGACAACACTTCAGAATGCCAATTATTTTGATCTGCCGTCAGCTCGTGAGGCACCCACTCGTCAAGCTTTTTCACCTTTCCAATTTGCTTCAAATGCCAGATGACCACAGAATGGCTGACCCTGAGTTCTTGGGTAACTTCTCGTGTAGTTGCATGAGGATCAGCTTCAGTGACCCTCTCCGCTGGTCGTTGTCCACTTCCAATGGCCAGCCAAGGGACCCCTCATCTTCAAGGCTCTCACCTCCTTTGCAAAACTTCTTGAGCCAACACTGCGCCATACATTCATTAGCAGTTCCTGGGCCAAACGCACTGTTGGTGTTCCAAGCTGTCTACACTGCTTTATGATCCATTTTGAACTCGAATAAGAAAATCACTCAAATTGGCTTTTTGTCTAACATTTCCCTAGTCTAAAATAAACATAAAATACACAGCAAGTAATAAGTCATTAGCAAAAAACACAGAGCAAGAAATGTGTATTAAAATGATGTATGACATAACCACATTTATTTAAGAATATATTCCAATATCAAATAGCAAAGTTCAACAATGCAAAACTTCAATTACTTTTGCACCAACCTAATACATGCCATTTTCCAACCAAAGAAACCAAGACTACTTGAAGAAATGACAAATGCGGGTTACAAAGGAAAAATACGGTGAACATAGATTGTCTTGTAATGCCAGAATGAAAGAAAAAGAAAATGGAGTGTATTAATAACACATAGAAGTTAACCAGAAAGAGCTCCCAATTGGCCAATGCTGTAACAATTTGAGAACAAAATAAATAATAATATTGATTATTATTGTTGTTGTTTAGTTTCTAAGTCATGTCCAACTCTTTGCAACCCCATGGACTGTAGGTTTCTGTACCCATGGGACGTTCTGGGCAAGAATACTGGAGTGGGTTGCCATTTCCTCCTCTAGAAGATCTTCCCGACCCAGGGATGGAACCCACGGCTACGGCAACCCTTGCCTTGGCAGGCAGATTCTTTACCAACTGTACCACCTGGGGAGACCATAACCCCTCAAAAATAAATATCCATGAACACATATGGGCTTCCGCAACAGCTCACTGGGTAAAGATTCCGCCTGGCAATGCAGGAGACACAAGAGACGTGGGTTCGATCCCTGAGTCAGGAAGATCCCTGGAGGAAGAAATGGCAACCCACTCCAATATTGTTGCTGAGAAAATCCCGTGAACAGGGGAGCCCAACCAGCTACAGTTAAAGGGTCTCAGAGTGGGACACAACTGAGCAACTAAGCACGCACATAAACACACATTGATATAAACAGAGAAGGAACATATCTTCCTTACAGAAGAACTCCAAGTAATAAATGTAAAATGTATGAGGCAGACAGAAAATCACCATTAGTATATGGTAGTAATAACCGCTGCAAATAATATACTGGTCAGAACTTAAAGTAGAAAGAGAATATTTGCATAGCTTCAAAATATCCCCAAAATATTTATTACCATGGTTGTAACATATGTCCACAAACTCTTATGATATTCCTCTATCAAAAATGGTGGAACTTAACCCCTCTCCCATCAAATGGGGACTAGAATTAGTGACTTACTTCTAACAAAGAAAATGGAAAGGGAAAAAATAGTAAATTTTTAGTGGAGAAACCTGACAGACACCACTCTAACCGTGGGATCAAAATTAACCCTCAATATAATGTAAAACCACTGTGGAATTCTTCCCAAAATTCTTAATCCCAGTCTAATATAAGAAAACATAAAAAAAAATTGAGTGACATTCTATAAACTATCTAGTCAGTACTCTTTGAAAGGTAAAAATCATGAAAACAAAGATGGACTGAGAAATTGTCAGAAATTGGAAGAGCCCTTAAGAGGTATGACAACTAAATGCAAAGCTGTAACCTAGATTGGATCCTTGAATAGAAATATTAATGGAAAAAATGGTAAAATTCTAGTAAAGCCTATTGCTTAGTTACCAGCACTTTTGTCTTTGCTTTGATAAATACATCATGGTTATATAAACTGTTAACATTGCAGAAAGTTAGGTGAAAGGGATACAAGAATTCTCTATACCATTTTTGCAACTTTTCTGTAAAATCAAAAATTACTTCAAAGTGAAAATTTGGGGGGAAAAATACCTTCCAACAAAGAAAACTCCAAGCCTATATGGCTTCAATGGTGAATTCTCTTAAAAATTTAAGGAATAAATATTTGTTTTTCACAGATATTTATCTTTCATAAAATCATACATCTCTCAAAATGGAAGAGAATATTTTCCATGGCGTACTGTAAAGCCAGCATTATTACTCTGATACCAAAACTAGAAAGTCAATTCAAGAAAAGAAAACTACAATGGCCTACAATCTAAAAAGCAGAACAACAGACTAGAAAACATATACCATCTGATCAGAGTTTTGAAACAGATAAGATGTTCCAGTTACTGAGTTATTATTTCCCAGCTCCAAACCTACCCTTCTACACTTGACTCTGGTTCTGATGCTGGGCTATCTGCCACCACCCACTTCTGCTTTGTCAGCTGGCCCCATGGCAGGCTCTGCCACTAGGAAGTGCTAATGGGAGATTACAAACTGAAAGAGAAAGAACTTGTACCTTCCCGGTTTTTCAAAGTGTGTGCTTTCTGTTGCCCTTCCTCCTGCTTCATGTTCTTGTTAGCAACATTTTCTTCTGCGTATTTTGACATTTATTATATATAGACATAGGGTTTTTACACAAATGGTCTGTACCTGAATTTTATCTCTTTCTTGTATATCTTGGATTTTTTTTCTATATTGGTACATATAGAATTATCACATTTATATTAATAAATTCACTATTACTTTGCAGAGATATGCCATAATTTATTTAACCAGATTATAACTTATCTTTTGCTATTACAAATATTATTTTGTACATGTCACATTACATATGTGCAAAATATCTGTAAGACTGGGCTTCCCTGGCTGGTGGCTCATCTGGTAAAGAATCCACCTGCAATGTGGGAGACCTGGGTTCGGTCCCTGGGTTGGGAAGATCCCCAGGAGAAGGGAACTTGTCTACCCACTCCAGTATTCTGGCCTGGAGAATTCCATGGATTGTTTAGTCCATGGGGTTGCAAAGAGTCGGACACAACTGAGTGACTTGCATTTTCACGTGTAAGATAAGTCCTTTGAGGTGGAATTGCAGAACACTTCAAGTTTTGTTCAGTATTCCAAACTGCCCTCCCTAAAGCTGTATTAATTTGCATTTCCGCTAACAGCACATGAGAATGCTCATTCCCACATCCTCAACAAGGCAAGGCATACAACTTTTTAATCTTTACCAATTTTATTGCAATTTTAATTTGCACTTATTTTACTACGTGTTTCCTTTTCCTTCCACTGTCTATGCTCTCAGAGAACAGCAAAGTTCTGTGATGCGTTTGGATGTGTAAACAAGCATGACTATGGGTCTCCAGATAACAGCAAGCATGCTAAGAACAAAACTAGCAGTCAGCACATTAAACAGGCAGTTTCTCAATAAGATCCACAGGAACCCCAACTGGCTTCTCAGTGGTGAGTTCAGCAGAGACCCCCAAGAAAGGGTATCCAGTGAGTTCTGAGGGTGTTATTCCACAAGATTCAACAGCACATTCCACAAGGGACTTCCTTGCAGCTCTCCAGGAAGTCAGTCAGTACCCCAGCCCCCTTTCCAGGAAGTTCAACAGTACTCCCCGTAAAGCAGACTTTTGGTGAATTTCATCAATACCCCAGCATGCAGTCTCACTCCCAATAGCCTCCAATGGTGGGTTTCCTCCCTGCAGGTGTGCTGGCCCTTGGTAGCCTGCCCACCCTCTCATCCCTCTCACACCTCAGTAGAAAGCTTTCAACCCACCAACCTAGACTGTGGTTCTCCTCCCACCATTCTCCCTACTGACAGTGGACCAGCTCTGGCCTCGGGCAATCTATAAACCTCTTCCACTATCCAATGCAGTACAACTCCACCCTCTCCAACAAGCTCTGGATCCCAGCCCTGAGGAGAGACCCTGGCTTCCAAGTTTATTCTTTCCTTGACCACTCCTTCAATCCTAAGCTGTTCTCTTTTATCCCTGTTATAGTCCACTTGTTATATGAAAACTTCCCTTTTGAAATGTCTGTGATCTCCTGACTGGACCCTGACTGAGAGCCGACCAAATAGTTAAGGGGACAAAAAAAACTACTTAATCTGCATAAGAAACAACAAAAGAAGACATACCCATCTTACTCATATATGTATCCATCCAAAAACATCAGAGAATAAACAGAAAAATCAGCAATTATAACTGAAAATGTAAGCATAGTCATCTCAGAAACTGCTAAAACAAGTAGACAAAAATACACAATAGAGAACAAAAAAAGGAGGGAAAGAGGAATACAGATGATGATAGACAGATAAAATGTAACTAATAAACTACAGCTATTATGCTCAAATTACTAGATTAACCAAGAATGAAGTTGTGAACAAACGCATTTGGTTTCATTCTGTTCCAAAAACTACGCCAAAGAAAAAAATAGTAATGTTTGTTTGCTTGTTTATCAATGGAATGGGTTCAGATCTTTCAGGGAGGAGGAAATTTCCCCAGTATGCCTTTTAAGTTCTTTGGGCTGCTCTAATAATTAAATATAAGACAGAGTAATAGGAGGAAAAAACTATTTAATGTATATGCATGAAAGTCCCATAGAAATGGTTGCTCTGAAGTAACAAAGTAAGCTATTTATCATTCTTAAACAAAGAAACAATTATTTGTGAAGGTTTAATAAAACAAAAGGACTTGTGTTTGGAGTCGCAGGCTCATAAAGATGTAAACAAATTTGTTTACACAGCTCTCTTAGCCTTGAATTCCCTAACCACTGATAAAGATGCTTTCTATTCTCCTGCTATAGGAAAGACACCTTCTCAAGAAAGGTTATTTCCTCCTTTGAGCCAGAAAGAGAAGCTCAGAGGATTTTCTTAATATCATTTTCTTTTACCTGCTGTTTCTCAAGTCACTTAATAATAATCAATATGCCTGGAGGCATATTTTGGAGCAGCCTGCCCTAGGCCCCAACACATCCAATGGTAGCAAAATTCATTGAGTTGCAAAGCAGGCAGACAACTGGTAACCAACTTCAGCAGGCCCCAAAAAGCTGAAACTTGAGGCAGCAGTGAAGAAAGCAAAGGAGCAAATTAATATCATGGAACCCAATTAGTCACAAAAATTGGCTGGCTGCACCAGGTCTCTCTGGAAGTAGATAGTAAAAACTGGGACTAAAATGAGATCTCTTAAGAACAAGATGAGGACCCAGATTTCCTCACTCAACCCATGCCTCTCCCCAACCTCAGCAGAAGTTTAGCAGCGTCTTCTCTGGAGCGGGTAAAACAGAGAGTGATTAATCCAGCAGATACCAAGCAGAGATGCGGGCAAGGACAAATCCGGAACACAAAGAAGGTCAGTATAATCGTATAGAATGTTAAGACTCTAGCTTCCAACACAGCACTAGCAGCCAGGCATACGTCCTCTAGCATAAAGTCTGGAAGATCCTGCTCTGGGAAATCTAGTTCAAGGAAGCAGCCCGGCTATTCCTCAAATCTTAGACGGGAACCAATGCCTAAATAAAGAGGGAGCTAAGGATCTTATGACAAGATAGTAAAATAGAATTAAGCCACCAAATATTTATAATATCAGAATTACCAAAAAGGGAGAAGGATCAAAGAAAGGAAACCAAGTAACAAAAGACTTCTACTCTCTAACATAAATGTAAACAAAATGAAGTAAGACAGAATAGGGACCAAAAACTTAGAGGCTGCCTCTGCCTCTACCTCTCCCATCAGTATTTAAAGCCGCTACACCACCTGCCCACATCCATTTGGGATCCCACTGAATTCATACTTCAGTCACGTTGGCTTTCTTTCAGTTCTCAAAACAGGCCAGGCACCTTTCTGCCACAAGACCTATGTAAATATCTGGACATATTCAGGGGGAAAATATGAATATTTCCATTAATAACCACATAACTATCCATATAATGCCAAATATTTTAATATTTGTATACTTCTATAAATGGACCAATTTTTTTTGCATGTTACAGCAAGCAGATGAGTGTTTTAGAAATGATAGTTCCAGAACCTTAGCTGTTACTACCTTTGTAAGAATGAGCCACTCTGCTTATGAATAATGAAAGAGAACATTTGTCAAGCTGTTAGTCAAAAGAGTGATTGTAAATGAATGCTGAAGTCCTTTCCATACTAAGTTTAATGGACAAACGTTTACACAATCAGTCTACATTATATCTGTGACAACTTCTCAATGCCAAATTGTTCTCCCCCAACACCAAAAGATGTTCCCTCACTGCCACATAGTATTTGCTCAAGGAGTGAAAATTTAATTTTTTTTAATTTAAATATGTAGATAACAATGATTCCATAATAGAATATAAATTTAAAGTAAAATGATTTTTATTTCTTCTTTTATACTAACATGAACAATGAAATATTGAGTCATTTAAAAACTATGATCTTTTTTTCATACATCTTTTCCCAAATTCCTTTCACTAGTTACTCAAGTTTATCACTATCAGTTTAGAGTAATAATCTATTCCTTAATCATCCCTGAGGGAAAAACGGTGATGATCTTTTAAAGTAAACGCAATTAAAATTTCAAAGCATTAATTTGTGTAAGAGAACTGATGAACAAAGAGAATGGGTCAGGGGAATTTAGAAGAGAGTAGTTCCTATTTCTTAGCTATATTACCTGGTATTCATGCGATCATGATCAACTTATTTTATTTCACTGACCATTTTTTTTGACCCTTCATTTTTAATTAATAAAATTGTGACAAGACTAGATAAAGGGTTAAATAAAATATTAGGAAAGTGTTTGGCACACAGTGGTAATGCAATAAACAAAAGTACACTTTTTTAAACTGAATCTCCTTTTCAAAACTAAATTCAAAATTTTAAAATTATCTCTGCCTTTAAAATATTTACATTTCATTTCTATGAATATATTCTCTTAGGATAGAACAACAGATAAACGGGGAAAAGTTATGGAAAAGAAACTTTTCATGTTATATTTTTATAACTTTTTTACTATATTGCATTGTATTATATTATATGTATGTATTAAAAATAAATCAATTAAATAGTAAACCAATATGTTCAAAACTATCGTGCACTGGAGAAGGAAATGGCAACCCACTCCAGTGTTCTTGCCTGGAGGATCCCAGGGACGGGGGAGCCTGGTGGGCTGCCGTCTATGGGGTCGCACAGAGTCAGACACGACTGAAGCGACTTAGCAGCAGCAGCAGCATTGCATAAATGTAGCACATAAAGTCCTAATAATTTTATGTGAGACATCTGAAAGCAGAAATTATGTTTCATTCATCTTTGGAACCCAAGAATTTTAAACAATGCTAAGTACATAATAAATATTCAAAAATATCAGGATTAATAGATGCATAGTTGAAAATTCTATGTACATAATGGTCATATTTATATGGTAGCAAAAATGAAACTGAAAATGGCTCTCTAGCTACCTAAATTACATAACAGAATATGAAGACAACTTAATTAGCGGTGCTATCAGGGAAACGAAAAATAATTGATCCCCTAATGATACAATTTAACAGCTGTATACGAAAAACAATATAAAGTATATGGTAAAAAAAGTCAAACATTTTTTTAAAAACTGCCATTAATATTTAGAGATTCATAGAGAAAAATGCACTTCTCAAATCTCTAAAAATTGCTCACAAGTAATGTCATTACTTCTGTAACTGAGAAAACCAGGTAAATCATAAAAGATGAAAACTTTTTCCACAGCAAATTACAAGAATTAATAATCCAGACGACAAGGCAACAAATGAGTCCATGACACAAACATACACGTTTTGAAAATCCTTGGCATCATATATCCTGGGTTCATACTGGGTTCATACATCCTGGGGTTCAAAGAGATGTTAAGATATTATCTGGAAGATTAGCTGTAAGTTTTTTGTTTTATAATGTACAAGATTTTTTTTAAAGAAAAGCACAAAATATCAATATTCTTATTAGAGTGGCAAGACTGTGGGTGATTTTACTCTTCCTGCTTCTATTTCCCAAATTTTCTCTAATGTATTAATAATTTTCTTATAATTTTCTCATAATAATATATGTATGGTATTTTTAAGATATTACCCTGTTTAATAAAGAAACCATCCAGTGTACCCTGTGTTTATAGGTTGTTTAAAGATTGAACAATCTTACACATAGATACATAATCCAGTTTGAAAGTACCCAAGAAAAGGGATATACAATTAGCACCACCTGTTCAGCAAGGGCACTTGCTAAACAAGCTCTTTCTGCCTTCATCACAGTGACTTAGATTGCTCCAAGAACATAAATAAATCATATGTATTTGTGCTCCAACCCCTTGAAACCTTCTATAAATTCTCTGTAGAGATGGTTAGAGGAGAAATGGTGACAGGATTCAGTGCACCGGTCCTATTAGAGAATCCTGATTTGTTCTCCTACCCTCTCTGCTATCAAAGGAAACACTGCCCACAGGCAGGTGGCCAAGCGGCCAGGTGAACTGCTCTAGTCACTCAGGCATTTGCACATGTCTAAAACACTTTATATCCTTTTATGATAAAATTACCCAAAACATAAAGAAAGGAAGTAGGAGCAATAAATCATGTTGGCATAGCACAAGGTATTTATTCTGAACAGGATGGCTGACAAAGGAACCTGCTGTTACAACATATGAGAGGACTTAAAATAATGAAGCTTTTAAAAAAAAAAAAACTTAGAAGGAATAAATAAACACACTAAGTATCTGATCCCATTCACAATGTGCTCTCAAAGACAGTGAGATGAAAAGGATATTGATTTGACATACTGGAGGTTAAAAACATGACATCCCAACTTAATTTTTCAGTTTTTATATGGAACACTACGGGCTTTCGAGTCAAGCACACTTAGGTTTGAATAGTGGCTCCAATGTTCACTACCTGGAAGTTACTTAACTATTTTATAATCTTCTTGTAGAAAAAACTGAAAGTGAAAGTCACGGCATCATATGCGACTCTTTGTGACTTCATGGACTATACAGTCCATAGATTCTCCAGGCCAGAATACTGGAGTGGGTAGCCTTTCCCTTATCCAGGGATCGTTCCAACTCAGGGACCAAACCAAGGTCTCCCAAACTGCAGGTGGATTCTTTATCAGCTGAGCCACAAGGGGAGCCCACTGGTAGAAATGGAAACTAAAATAGCTAGCTACCTTAAGAATATTCAAACTACTGTACGGCTGTGCTCATTTCACATGCTAGCAAAATTCTCCCCAAAATCCTTCAAGCTAGGCTTCAAGCTCGGCAGTAGGTGAACTAAGAACTTTCAGATGTACAAGCTGGGTTTAGAAAAGGAAGAGGAACCAGAGATCAAATTGCCAGCATTCACTGGATCATGGAGAAAGCAAGGGAGTTCCAGAAAAATATCTACTGCTGCTTCACTGGCTACACTGAAGCCTTTGATTGCATGGATCACAACAAACTGTGGTAAATTCCTAAAGAGATGGGAGTAGCACCTTACCTGTCTCCTGAGAAACCTGTATGCAGGTCAAGAAACAACAGAACAGGACATGGAGCAATAGACTGGTTCAAAATTGGGAAAGGAGTTAGACAAGGCTATATATATAGTCACTATGCATTTAATTTACATGCAGAGTACATCCTGCAAAATGCTGAGCTGGGTGAAGCACAAGCTGGAATCAAGATTGCCAGGAGGAATATAACAACCTCAGGTATGCAGATGACAACACCTTAATGGCAGAAAGCGAAGAGGATCTAAAGAGCCTCTTGATGAGGGTGAAAGAGGAGAGTGAAAAAGCTGGCTTGAAACTCAACTCAAAAAACTAAGATCATGGCATCCAGTCTCATCACTTCATAGCAAATAGATGAGTAGCCAGCAAATGATTGTAGCCATGAAATTAAGATACTTGCTCCTTGGAAGGAAAGCTATGACAAACCTAGAAGCATGCTAAAAAGCACTTTGCTGACAAAAGTCTGTATAGTCAGAGCTATGGTTTTCCATTAGTCATGGTTGAGTCACCATAAAGTCACCATAAAGAAGCTGAGCTCTGAAGAATTTTTGCTTTTGAATTGTGGTGCTGGAGGAGACTCTTGAGAGCCCCTGAGACTGCAAGGAGATCAAACTAGTCAATCCTAAAGGAAATCAACCCTGAATATTCATTGGAAGGGTTGATGATGGAACTGAAACTCCAATACTTTGGCCACCTGATGCAAAGAACCGACTCTCTGGAGAAGACCCTGATGCTGGGAAAGATTGAAGGCAAGGCAAAAAAGGAAAACAGAGGATGAGATTGTTGGATGGCATAACCAACTCAATGGACATGTATCTGAGCAAACTCCAGGAGACAGTGGAGGACAGAGGAGCCTGGCGTGCTAAATAAAGCCCATGGGGTTTCAAAGAGTTAGACACATCTTAGTGACTGAATAGCGAAACAACCTCATCGAGTGGTAGTTAGGATTAAGTAAAACAATGGGCAAAATTGCATGTTTATATTCTCTAAACGTTTCTATATATTTGGAATATTATAAAAACATGTATTACATTGAGTGCCACAATGGGCTGTCAATAAATGTTGGCTCCCTTCCTCGCTATACACCTAAGAATTTGTTTATTTAAAAAAAAAAAAAGGAAGGGACAGAAGAAAGTCACTAAGTTCAGACCTCTAGGCTGATTAATCACATTAAATAAACATCATCTGAAGACTTTCAGCACAGGGTATAAGAGGAACTTTTCTCAGTGCCTAAGAGAAAAAGATCACAAAGAGCAAAATATTGATCAGTTAAAATCTATTTAATTTACCAATTTAATAGACACAGTTGATGTTGATTGTAAAAAGGAACATGCTTTTAAGGACTCCTGCCATTTAAATGGCTAAAACTTAACAAAAGCCATACTGATTAAAATAAACAAAATCCATAGACTAGGTAGTATCACAAATGAATAGAAGGAGAAAATGCAATGTTTTCATGATGATATCATAGAAACTAACTCACTGTAAGAGGAAAAGGGAAATTATGTGTATCTTTACACCAGGGGTGGGCAAATTATTCTACAGGGCCGGAGAGTCAACATTTTATGTTTTGCAGGTTACACAGTCCCTGTTGCAACCACCAAATACTGCCATTTTAGCAGAAAACAGCCACAGACAATACATACACGAAATAACAAGGCTGTGTTCCAATAAAGCTTTACTTCTGAAATACTGAAAACTGAATTTCATATAATTTTCACATATCTCAAAGTATTATTATTCTTTGATTTTTTAAACATTTAAAAATATAAAGCCAGTCTTTATCTATGGGCTGTACAAGAATTCAGTCAGATTTGAGCCAGTGGACTGTAACTTGACAAGTCCTGCTTCACACCAAAAAAAAAAAAAAAAATTCAAATTGGTTATAAAGTACTAAATGAGAGAGAGAAAACTATAAAACTCACAATAAGAAAGTAAAGAAAACATTAACATCTTGCAGTGAATAAAGATTTCTTAATATGACAACAAAGTAAAAAATTATTTATTTGACATTATAAAAATTAAAGATATCTGTCACATGAAGGATATCATGGAACACCTACCATAACAGGAAGGTAATATACTGGGGGAAAATATCTGCAACATTAAAAAGGCATTAAAGTCTAGAATATTCAAAGAACTCATAAATCAATAAAAAAAGAAGGGAAACCCAATTGTATTTGAAAACTGATTGATCCCATGTACTCTCAGAATAACAAGGGGAAGATTATTTTTCTGCTTTATTATTTAACACAGTTCATTATCAGAATTTCTTTTCCTTAGTGTTACAGTGAAAATTCTTAAAGGAATAATCTAACCTCTGGTATATATGTGTATTGTATAATCTGAATAGAGGAAGTCATCCACTTGTAGGATTTTATTCTATTTTAGTACACAAACAACTACATAGTGATTCATACTGCCAGGCACTGTTAATTTACAAATACTAATCCATTTACTCTTTTAACTCTAAAAGAGGTACTATTATTATCCCATTTTGAAGATGAGTCTTATGAGTGGTTTTTGTCTTTATACTTATCTTTACTTTCTAACTTTTAAGCAATACACATTTGTACCTACATATCCACACAAAAATAAATAAAATAGTATACAGAAAAACACTATGTCCTTTTAGGGGGAGGAATGTGAAGGGGCCAATGGAATACAGGATTCTAATGCAACACCTATAGGACTTGAGTTTATGCTTCATCACACCTTTGTATATAATTAATATGTTTTCTATTTCCAACTTGGCTACCTTTCCTGTTCCTTCTGCTATAAACATATACAAACATTTTGAGGGATAAGGTGCTAAGTATGTAACAGGCTGAGGGATTTTCTTTGTTTCAGAGCATAATGAAACCTTCTAACTATAAAACAAGGCTGTCAATCAACAAATACTTTCCCAGCACCTGTTATATCAAGCATAGTTCTAGGCAGTAAGGATAAAGCAGTAACCAAGGCAGATAATGACATATTCTGAGTCTTCATCTGTTTTGATTACTACTCTAGCCTTAGTACGTAAGAGATGACTTACCATCTAGGACTACTTACTGTCTAGAACTAAAATAGATGCTACTCAAAGAACTCAAATTCTAGCTTAACAGTTATATTCTAGATCAGAGTACTGCAAAGGCAGAAATTGAGAAAATGGATTTAAAATAGGACACTTTGCTCTTTTGCCTTTGTATTCATATACAAGGTAAAGGATAGGATTCTTTATATTAACCAACATAGTACCTTAAAGTTTATTAAAATGATCTCCCATGCTTTAATTCTTTCTAAAAAAGTCCAACTTAAATTGATAACTAAAGATCATATAGTTTAAATGGTATCTTCAGTTTTACTAATGGGTATAATGATTTTTAACAAAAGGTAAAATAAGTAAATATTATCTATGCTAATTTAGTTAACATTTCAAGTATTTACTGTGTGTACACAGGTCTGATATTAATATTTATAGGTGTCAGATGTATAGGTATACACTGATAAAATATATAGATATATTATGTATATCTGCTGGCCTTGTATAATTATTCTATTCATATACATGTATGTATATACATACATACATACATTTTACATATTATATATTAATACTATTTTATAACTATATACATATACATTATTCATCACTATCACTGTATAATCATAAGGGTGACGAATAAAGAAGGCTGAGTGCTGAAGAAATGATGCTCTGAACTGTTGTGCTGGAGAAGACTCCTGAAAGTCCCTTGGACAGCAAGGAGATCAAACCAGTCAATCCTGAAGGAAATCAACCCTGAACATTCATTGGAAGGACTGATGATGAAGCTGAAACTCCAATACTTTGGCCACCTGATATGAAGAGCCGACTCACTGGAAAAGACTCTGATGGTTGGAAAGATTGAAGGCAAGAGGAGAAGGGGGTGACAGAGGATGAGATGGTTGGATGGCATCACTAATTCAATGGATGCGTTTAAGCAAACTCCAGGAGATGGTGAAGGACAGGGAAGCCTGGTGTGCTGCAGTTCATAGGGTCACAAAGAGTGGGACATGACTTAGCAACTGAACAACAACAATATATATACATATGGATACACGTTACTAGAGTTTCCTGTTGAAATATTTATATTCCTCAATAGGGTATGAACTCATTTCAGTGGTTAAGAATCCACCTTCCAATGCAAGGGACACAGGTTCAATCTTTGTTGGTAGAACTAAGATCCCACATGCCACAGGGCAACTAAGCCCAGGCTCCACAAGAATAGAAGCCTGTGAGATGCAATGAACAGCCTGTGTGCTGCAGAAAAGACCCAACACAGCCAAAATAAAAATAAATATTTTTAAAAAAAGAAAAAGAATAGGGACCATGTCCTACTCATTTTGAGACCCTAAAACCTAACACAATGTCTAGCATATAATAAGTGTTAAAGATTAAAGGAATGAATGAATTATTAATTTCCCTATTTAATACTTTAGTAATCAAAGTATTACTTTAATACTTTAAGTATTAAATATACTATTAAAATAATACTACTTTAAGTATTAAAATAAATTAATACTTTAGGTAGTACATTATCAGAAACATAGAGGATAGATTTAAATGTATGGGTTAACTCCGAAGAGGTATCTCTTTCAGATATTTCTATTAAGAAAATTGTTAAAGTAGAATACTTGAATTTTGATTCATAGACTGAGAATAATCAGTTCATAATAAATCATGATTATAAAGCAGTCACCCTTTTCTATTACCAACTGATTACAGTCATTCACTCCTGCCAATTTTTCTTTGATCTGTATAGAAACTTAATAGGATAGTCATTGAAGAATACACTAGCAGAAGATAAGAAAGAATAATAATAACAAAGTAATCTATAAATAAAAGCAAAGAAAGGAGTGCAACTGCAAAAATGTGAACATTGGCTAAAAATTATTATGATTACTTGGTATGCACACAAGATACAAAACTACAAACAAGTTTAAAAACATTCCAAACAGTTGTTTCAAATAAAGATGATACAGTTGAATAATATTTAAGAAAGTATGTATCACTACAGTATAAAAAATATTGATATCTTTCAGCAGTTCATAAAAAAATAAAAAAGTTCTCAATTTTACAATGATGAACAACTGACTTCTCTTACTGTAAAACAATGACAGTCAAATCAAAATAGACAACAGTAATGAGGTAAGGTCATTTTATTCAGAGTAAAAACTTATTATACTTTTTATGCTTTAAGTTTAGATAAAGCTTTAAATTTATGCTAATCTAGTGCTGTTGAAAAACTTAAATGCACCTGCTTTTTTTATATAACTGGGTACTTAATTTGCAGCTCTTTTCATGGGTACTGGCTCTCCAAAGTTAGAGAGAGATTGGATACATATTAACTAAATTCATTTAACAATTTCATAATCCAATATTACCTGTGACTTCTTTCTAATGAATCCAATATTATTGCCAAATTACATAAGGAATGGAAATGCAGTAGGGAAAACAATTATAGTGAGAAAACAAAAATAAAAAGAACAAAAAGACACTATGGAGAGCAGTATGGAAGTTCCTTTAAAAACTTAAAATAGAGTTACCATATGACCCTGCAATCCCACTTCCGGGCATATACCCAGAGAAAAAAAAAATATGGTCCAAAAGGATACATGCATTGCGATGCTCATCGCAGCATTGTTTACAATAGCCAGGACATGGAAGCAGCCTAGATGTCCATCAACAGAGGAATGGATAAAAAGGATGTAATATGTATATACAAAGTACTGTTACTCAGCCATGAAAAAGAATGAAATAATGCCACCTGCAGCCACTTGGATGGACCTAGACTGTCATAGTGAGTGAATTAAGTCAGACAAAGAAGGAGAAATATCTTTGACATGCGTTTTCTAAAAAGAAATGATACAAATGAACTTCTTTACAAAACAGAAACAGACTCATAGGCTTAGAGAACAAACTTATGGTTGCCAGAAGGGAAGAATGGGACTAAGGATGAGGGGCAACAGACAGTTGGGAGATGGGAATCGACATGTACACATCACCGTACCTAAAATGGATAACCAACAAGGTCCTGCTGTATAGTACAGGGAACTCTGCTCAATAATATGTGGCAGCCTGGATGGGAGGGGAGTTTTGGAGAGAATGGATTCATATATATGTGTGGCTGAGTCCCCTTGCTGTTCACCTGAAACTATCATAACATTGTTAATGAGCTATTATTTATAAAATAAAGCTTTAAAAAAAGAGAGAGCGAGAATAAAAAAGAAACTATGCCTAATTCCAGGCAAGATGGAATAAACATATGCCATACTATTTCTCCTACTAATTACAATTTGTGAACTCCCAATAAAATTCAAAAAGCAACTGAAGAAGACCCGAGTAGACAAAGAAAAGACGGACTGGATAAGACCTTGAGATCCAAGGAAAACTCTCTAGGAATGAGATGCCTGAGGTCTTTCCCCCCAACTCGTGTCCTGTATATCCTAACACGAGCACTAAAGAGACTCACAACCAGAAACAGCAGCAGGCACAACAGTAGCAACAAAAAGTCCGAAGAAAAGCCTGATACCTCTAGTCAAAGGGTCAGGGGAAAAGCAGTCCCGCAGAACAAACATCTACAGTACCTGCCCTACTCCAGGGAAGCAGCACCAAAAAAAAAAAGACAGATTACTTCTCTCTACTCTCTACTAAGCACTACCACGGCAGAGATCATGTCTGGCATCTCCACGGTACCCCCTCCCTAGTTGTGGGGACTGTGAGAAGAGCCCAGTCTTCTAGCCTCATCCTATAATAATGAAACAGTACCTCTCCCCAGCTACAGGCTCTGAGCAGAGCCTGTCTTGTATCCTTGCTTTTCAACAGTGAACCAGGACGCCTTTCTTCCTGCTCTGGCTGCTGCAGAGAGGTAAGAGCCCCCTCCTCCACATCTTTTATGTAATGAGGAAGCAGTACACCATTCCCTCCCAAGTGGAGAGTGGAGGAAAGACTGTCAAGAGGAAGGGGTTAGAGGAAGGGATTTTCTTAATCGGCATAGGAAGCCCAGGGCAGATCTGTGTGCAGCCAGTTCATAAAGTTAACCAAAATTAACACAGCAAACACTCTGAGAACTACAATGTGAAATACGACCCAAGGTCCACACTGACCTCTGGATAACATATCAGTAAGGCAAACCAGAAGGACACTGGAAAGGTCTCAAAAACTAAACTGACATTTTAACCATAACCCAAAAAAAGTGGGCCAGGATGTACATATACTGAACCTAAACAGGTTAAATACATGCTAAAAGAAACAAACAAACAAAAACAACAACAAGGAAGAAGGGGCGGAATAGGGTTGGAAGGCCTTCAAAGCCTCCTTTTCAGAGAAGTGTCATTATTTGACCTGTCGGGTCGTACGGTGAAAGACCCCATTTGCAAGGCTGTCTTTATTGTACCTGACTTTGAGCTGGCCCAATACAAAAAAAAAACCTTTTCCCTGGAGGACTTTGTCAAAAACAATTAGAGGCAATGTATGACAACTGGAGCAAATAATAGGTTAACCAAAAAGTTCAAAAGGAATGACATGTTCACACAGAGACCCTCAGCAAACACTGGGGATTTTACTGTCACAGCCATTTAAGGAAACCTCTGTCCAGTCATTAGCTGACCACCAAGCTAACCAAATGGCTTCCCAGGTGGCACAGTGGTAAAGAATCCGCCTAACAACGCAGATGAAAGAGACCCAGTTTCAATCCCTGGATCAGGAAGATCCCCTGGAGAAGGAAATGGCAATCCACTCCAATATCCTTGACTGGGAAATGCCATGGACAGAGGAGCCTGGCGGGCTACAGTCCAGGGGGTTGCAAAGAGGAAGATACCACTGAGCACAGCACGCACAAGCTAACCAAGTAGCGACATCAGTAATCATCCGTAACACAGAAAACAGACTTTACAGAATTAGTTCAGAGAAGTCATCAAACAAACAAATAACAGGAAACAGGAAAAAACAAACCCGGAGGAAGGTTTGTTTCTGAAACTGCCACAATATATTACATTCAGTTTTCATCAAAAACTTGTGAAATAGTGATAAAGGAGAATGGACCTCAGAACACAGGGGAGTGAGGGGAGGGTGGGACAAATTAGGAGATTAGGATTGACATATGTGTAAAATATATAGCTGGTGGGAACTTGCTGTAAAGTACAGGAAGCTCACCTTGGTGCTCTGTGATGACCTAGAGTGGTAGGCTAAGGGGTGGCAGGTGGGGTGGGAGGGAGATCCAAGAGGGAGGGCATCTATGCATACATGTAGCTGATTCACTTGGTTGTACAGCAGAAACTAACACAACATTGTAAAGCAATTATACTCCAATTTTAAAAATATGAGATATGCAAAGAAACAAGGAAATGTGGCCCATACACAAAAATAACTCAACTGAAATACTAGATATATTCATTTATTGTTGTTGTTGCTTAGTCACTAAGTTGTTTCCAACTCTTTTGCAACCCTGCTAGACTCCTCTGTCCAAGGGATTTCCCAGGCAAGAATGCTGGAGTGGGTTGCCATTTCCTTCTCTGGGGAATCTTCCTGGCAGGGACTGAACCCACATCTCCAGCACTGGTAGGCAGATTCTTTACCAATGAGCCACCAGGGAAGTCCATATTGATTATTACACACACATATAACTACCATATAAATGTAATGCTAGATAAATCACTTTAAATCTTTCCACATCTAAGAGCTCCATCTTGGACATCCTATTTCTGTATAAAAGCAGGCCATAGAACTACCTGTAGTCAGCATGAAGACTGTTTTCTTTTTTTTAAAGAAGCTCTATCTTAAGATCTTAAGCAAATATTTAGCTGAAACTCCAGATTTCTGTACCTTAAACTATGGAAGAAAGGCTCTTGATTCGAAATAGTTTGAAAATGGGACTTGAGGCTGAAAACCATGTTTATTGATAGTGTAAGGGTCAAAGAATGCTCCCCATTCAGGCAGGTGACAAATAACATCCTGGTCCAGGACAGAGCATGGGGATAAGGTTTTGTTTCTAATGCTATTTGTTCTTATTTGTTGGAAATTTGCTGCCACTTGAGTCAGCCAAATTTCTGGTGCTATCACAGGACACAATCCTCTACTACATATTTTTCTGACAAAAAAAAATCATTACCTCAATGAATTTAATTTTGTAAGGCTATGAATAGGCAGATGAATAGGACTTCAATATCTGTACATCTTTCAGCATATTTTTCTTAACCTAGTCACTTTCAAGTGTAGCACAGGATCAAAGGAGCTGCAAAAGACCTTCAAATACCCACATGCTGCTGAATTACTTTGGAATCCCAGCTTCCACGGTGGTGTCACCAAATTAAATACCGAGTCAGGCATCTCAGAGATGGTAATGTTGTTCTGGGGCTCAAGCAAAAGTTTGTAACAGAATTCAAGGGCTTCTGCTGTAAAACTAATTCAGTTCAAATCTACTCTTTCAAGTCTTTTTATATATATTCTTGTAAAGTCGGTCACAACTATATGGACTGACCTCTTTGAATAAGTATAATTGGAAAGCAGCCAGATCAAAGTAAATTTTCTACTCAATGACATTCAAAAAAATTTTAACATGACAGTAAGAAATACATTATACATATAGTATATACATTTATGGGGCTTCCCTGGTAGCTCAGCTGGTAAAGAATCTGCCTACAATGCAGGAGATCTCTGTTCAATTCCTGGGTCAGGAAGATCCCCTAGAGAAGGGATAAGCTACCCACTCCAGTATTCTTGGCTTTCCTGGTAGTTCAGATGGTAAAGAATCCACCTGCAATGCAGAAGACCTGGGTTCGATCCCTGGGTTGAGAAGATTCCCCTGAAGGAGGGCATGGCAACCTGCTCCAGTATTCTTGCCTGGAGAATGCCCATGGATAGAGGAGCCTGGCGGGCTATAGTCGGTAGGGTCACAATGAGTCGGACACAACTGAGCGACTAAGCACAGCAAAACATATGCACTTACATAAGTACATATAATTTCCTAACACAATATTTACTAAGTGTAATACACAATTATATTGTCTATTTTTTTCAATTTACTATTTGTTTTATTATTTTATTTATTGTTATTTTTGGCTGCACTGGGTCTTCGTTGCTGTGCATGGGCTTTCTCAAGTTGCAGTGAGTTTCTCAAGGCAGTTGCTTCTCTTCTTGCAGAGCACAGGCTCTAGGGCACACAGGCTTCAGTAGTTGCTGCTCATGGGCTCTAGGATGAACCCACATCCTAGAGCCACCAGAGAAGTCCTACTATTTGTTTTAATTGCTAGCTGTACTTCCAATAAATTGATTTTGTGACCCACAGTTTGAAAACACTCTTCTAGCTGCCCTGGTGGCTCAGTGGTAAAGAATATGCCTGCCAACTCAGGAGATGCCGATTCAATCCCTGGGTCAGAAGATCCCCTGGAGAAGGGAATGGCAACCCACTCCAGTATTCTTGCCTGGAGAATCCCATGGACAGAGGAGCCTGGCGGGCTACAGTCCATGGAGTTGCAGAGTCAGACACAACCTAGCAACTAAACAACAATAGCAACAACAGTTGATTATTTTTTTTTCAGGCCAAATCCATATCTTCTGAGTTCCTCATGACATTCAGAATATCCCGAGAATTTAGGAGAGCAGGTTAAGATTCAAAAACACCTCATAACATGAGGTGCCTTTATAAGCACCTATCATACATTCAGATATGATAGGTTGTTGGGTCCTCCTATAGGTTGAAATCATTGCAATTCTATGTGTAAAGGAGGGCAGAGGAGGGGAAGTCACAAGAGGAGGCCTTACTAGGGCCATAAGGTAGGCATAAGCTTTAAGCAGAGAAAAGGAAATAAACATTAAGTAAGCTGAGAGGCAGGAGGTGTGGGACCCACTGGGCGGACAAAGGAAGCAAAGAATGGAAGATAAACACAGCCAGAGCCAGGAAAACATGTAGAACCTGAAGCAGGAGGCTAAATGGAGCCAGAGCCAGAAGGGAAAGCAAAAACAGGCACACAAGTGGAAACAAGGCCAACAGAAAATAATGTGTTACGCCAGAAAGGAAAAAAGGCTGATGGCATTTGGCTGCCTCATGCATGAGAGCAGAAAAGCATGGAGCTGTGCTATTATGTGTGTTCTCTCAGGCTATCAGAGAACCAGAACTTTCCATGCAGTGTAATCAAAAAAAATATGGTCTTGGTTTATTATGCTCTATTAATTAGCAATTCTTTTCTACCAATAATTTTGACCTATTTTAATTAAAATGCTTACCCAAGTAAATAAGCATATGTTCTTTATATACTTGATAATTTTCAACTGCCAGAATTTAGAATCAAATTTAATTTGTGCCACATTGTTTTATAATTCTTTACAGACCCAGTTTCCTAGTTTCTTTAATACTTAATGCATACAACTATGCTATGAAAATAGCTATTCTGTTTCACTAGAAAAATACATTAAGATTCATATGCTGCTGCTGTTTAGCCGCTTCAATCATGGTCGACACTCTGCCACCCTATAGACACCACCCTATAGATGATAGACACCAGGCTTCTTTGTCCATGGAATTCTCTAGGCAAGAGTACTGGAGTGGGTTGCCATGCCCGTCTCCAGGGATCTTCCCAACCAGGGATTGAATCCTGGTCTCCTGCACTGCAGGCAGATTCTTTACCACTGAGCCAATAGGGAAGGTCTAAGATTCATATGACAAGGAACTAATTTTTATTTATCTTATTCTTAGTCTTTACTATTAAAAAAGCTATTTGCAAGATAATTCAATAAATTAGTGATGCAGTTGCTACAAACTTATCACCACTTGCCAATACTTAAGTTGTATCTTTGATGAATAACTGGATTTCTTCTTTTTAGAAAAGAATAAGAATCAGTAACTATGTAACGAATTAAGGGAAAGTTTAAACTGAGGTCAGATTTAACTTAACCAGAATCAGTCAGACATTTACATTTATGAGAAAAACTAAATCACCACCTAGTACAATTCACCAAAATCTATTCATTCAGGTTTATAATTAGCCAAATATTCCAAAAGCAAATTTTATAAGAGGCCTAGGTGGTATTAGCTATCATATTAACTGATGAACAACTAAATAAAATGTCTCACACAGTAAAAAATCTACCTGCAATGCAGAAGATCCAGGCTCAATCCCTGGATCAGGAAGATCCCCTGGAGAAGAGAATGGCTAGTATTCCTGCCAGGAGAATTCCATGGTTAGAGGAGCCTCGTAGGCTACAGTCCATGGGGTCACAAAGAGTCAGACATGACTGAGCGACTAACACTTTCACTTAAATTAACTGGCAAAGAATTAATTCACAGTCAAATTTCAGTAACACGCTAACAGAATAAAAACAAATACCAAATTTAGTTAATTAGGACTCACAAAATAAAATTTGTATAGCACTAATAATATTAACAATTTTAAAATTTAGAAACTATCCCTAATCAACTGACATTATTTAAACAGAAAGGTATAAAGGGAACTTCTCAGATGGATCTATTGGTAAAGAATCCGCCTGCCAATGCAGGAGTCACAAGAGATGCAGGACTGATCTCTGGGTGGGGAAGATGCCCTGGAGTAGGAAATGGTACCGCACGCCAGTATTCTTGCCTCAAAAATTCCAAGGACAGAGGAGACCAGCAGACTACAGTCTATGGAGCCACAGAGTCAGACACAACTGAGTACACACACACACACAGAGGAAGTTATAAAAACTTTTACAAGCAAAAAGTTTTTATCAAAGAAAGAAAGACATAAAAATAAATGAAATTTTTAAAAAAAGTCATAAGAGCAATTTAGAAAAATTTAAAGGCGGAAAAATTGCAAATACCCTACAATCCAAGAATGTAGGCGCACTGCCACATGGTTTATAAGAAATAAATATTAAAAATAACCTGTAGTAGGAAATAGCTTACCAAAAAAATAACCACTTCACCATTTTTATTCATGAATTTGTTTCATTTGGGTTCTTCATTGAAACATATTTGACGTATAACATTGTGAAAGTTTAATATATAAAACATGTTGATGTGATACATTAATATGCTGCATTTATATACTGAGCACAAACTTAACATCAGCTAACATCTTTATCACATCACATGATTCTCTTTTATGTGTATGTTGGGTGCGAACAATTGAGATCCAGCCTCTTAGCAACTCTGAAGCATATGATATAGCATTGTTGACCATAATCACTATGTTGTGCATTAGATCTCCAGAACTTATTCATTTTTTATAACTTATTTTTATAAATAGAATTTGTATATAAAATATATAATTTATACATTATAATTTCTATATAAAATATAATAAATATAATTTATGATTTATTTATTTAATTGAAAGATAATTGGTTTACAGAATTTTGTTGTTTTCTGTCAAACATCAACATGAATCAGCCATAGGTGCACATATGTCCCCTCCCTTTTGAACCTCCCTCCTGTCTCCCTCACCATCCCACCCCTCTAGGTTGATACAGAGCCCCTGCTTGAGTTCCCTGAGACATACAGCAAACTCCCATTGGCTATCTATTTTACATATGGCAATGTAAGTTTCCATGTTACTCTACATCAGTACCATGTTTCTAGATTCCATATATATATATGTGTGTTAGTATACAATATTTATCTGTCTTTCTGACTTACTTCACTCTGTATAATAAGCTCTAGGTTCATCCACCTCATTAGAACTGACTCAAATGTGTTCCTTTTTATGGCTGAATAATATTCCATTGTGTATATGTACCACAACTTCTTTATCCATTCCCTGTCAATGGACTTTTAGTTGTACGTTTGTACCCTTGAACATTTCCCTATATGTACACCCAGAGGTAATGACCATTCTACTTGAGCTTGACTTTTTAGATTTCATATATAAGTGATAGCATACAATAACTGTTTTATCTGTATGACTTATTTCACTTAGCATACTGCCCTCAAGGTCCATTCAAGTCATCACAAAAGGTAGGATTTCCCACTCCACTACATGCGTGTATGTGTGTGAGTCCAAGTCCATCTTCTTTATCCAGCCATCCACTGATGGACAAATAGGGTGTTTCCATATCTTGATCACTGTGAATAATCGTGCAATGAAATTGAGAATGCAGACCTCAATGTTTATTGTGACACTATTCACTATAGCCAAGGCTTGGAAGCAACCTAAATGTCCATCAACAGAGGAATGGATAAAGAAGATGTGGTACATATATACAATGGAATATTACTCAGCCATAAAAAAAGAAAGATTATTTCATTCTTAAGGGAATACCCAAAGAATTCACTGCTGATGTTACCTCCCCTCTCCTCCAATCCCAACACCCCTGGCCTGCATTTACTTCCTTAAATCCATCTACATTAACCACAGTGATGTAATTAAACATGAACAATATTTCCCTTAGAGTTGGTCTTCACCAAAGATCTGAAGACAGCATTCCTACAGGAGAGTAAAATTCCCCTCACTTGTGAACATCTACTCTGTTCAGGATCCTTTGATACACTGGAGTATAAAAAAATAAATAAATAAATAACAGCATAATAATACAAGTACTATCAAAGGAAAAATTTTCATCAAAAGAAGTAAAAGTTAATCTCCATGGCCTGGACCTTCCCCCTGCCCTGGGGACTCTGAGGTTTCACCGTCCTTGTGATCACTGGCTAAGGCTTCTTCATAACTTGCCAACAAAGGTCCGTCTAGTCAAGGCTATCGTTTTTCCAGTAGTCATGTATGGATGTGAGAGTTGGACTATAAAGAAAGCTGAGCACCAAAGAACTGATGCTTTTGAACTGTGGTGTTGGAGAAGACTCTTGGGAGTCCCTTGGACTGCAAGGAGATCCAACCAGTCCATCCTAAAGGAAATCAGTCCTGAATATTCAGACTGATATTGAAGCTGAAACTCCAATACTTTGGCCACCTGATGTGAAAAACTGGCTCACTGGAAAAGACCCTGATGCTGGGAAAGACTGAAGGCAGGAGGAGAAGGAGGCAGCAGAGGATGAGATGGTTAGATAGCATGACTGACTCAATGGGCATGAATTTGAGCAAACTCCAAGAGATAGTGGAGGACAGAGGAGCCTAGCATGCTGCAGTTGAGGGGGTCACAAAGAGTAAGACATGACTTAGCAACTGAATAACAACAACAGTTTTAAAAAAAGAATGAAATACTGCCATTGGCAGCAACATGGGTGGACCTACAAATTATCATACTAATACTACATATTATCATGAAGTAAGTCAGACAGACAAAGAGAAGCATCATATGATATCACTCATGTGGAATCTAACTTTAAAAAAAAAAGAAACGAACTTATTTAAAAAACAAAATCAGATTGATAGATCAGAAACAAACATATGGTTACCAAAGGGGAAGCAACAGGGGGGAGAAATAAGTCAGGAGATTTGGATGTACATACACACACGACTATATATGAGATAGATAACCAGCAATGACTTACTTTAAAACACAGGAAACTCTACTTAATATTCTAGGATAACCTATATGAGAAATGAATCTAAAAATGAATGAATATATGTATTTGTATAACTGAATCACTCCACTGTACACCTGAAACTAACACATGCTCTAATAAAACTAAAATTTTTTTAAATTGTGAGTGCAGATATCTCACTGATATCCCATTTTCATGTCCTTTGCCTATTTACCCAGGAGTGGAATTGCTGAATCATAAACAGTTCTAGTTTTAGTTTTTGAAGTTTTTGAAGAACCCCCATACTGTTGTCTACAGTGGCTGCACCAAGTTACATTCCCACTATCAGTGCCAAGAGTTCCCTTTCCTACACATTCATGTCAATGTTTGTTATCTCTTGTCTTTTTGATAATAGCTGTTTTAACAGATAATGAGTTGATATCACATTATGGTTTTCATTTGTTACTTCCCTGATGATTAGCAATGCTGAACATCTTTTCGTGGACCTGTAGGCCATTCGTATGCCTTCTTGGGAAAAATGTCTATTCAATTCTTCTGCCCAGTATTAAACTGGATTGTCTGTATTTTTGTTATTGAGTTGTATGAGTTCTTTAATATTTTGGATATTAACACTTTATCCATTATATCATTTCAAATATGTTCTTCTGTTCCATAGGTTGCCTTTCCATCTTGTTAACTGTTTCTTTTGCTGTGCAGAAGCTTTTTAGTTTGACATAGTCCCAACTTGTTTATTTTTGCATTTGTCATTATGCTTTTGATTTCATATCCAAACAAAAAATCATTGCCAAGACCAATGTCAAGGAGCTTACCTTCAATGTTATCTTTTGGAGTTTTATGGTTTCATATTTTACATTTAAGTATTTAAGCTATTTTGAGTTGCTCTAAATAGTAGAAGAGAGATGACTAATTTCATTCTTTGGCATGTGGCTGTCCATTTTTCCAACACTATTTACTGAACAGACTATCCTTTCCCCTTTGCACATTTTTGGCTCATTCATCATAAATTAATTGACAATATATATGCACAGGTTTATTCTGGGCTCTCTATTCTGTTTCATTGATCTATGTGTCTGTTTTTCTGCCAATACCATACTCTTTTGATTACTACAGCTTTGTAATATAGTTTGAAATCAGGACGTGTGATGCATCCAGCTTTGTTCTTTCTCAGTATCACTTTGGTTGTTTTTATGGTTCCATACAAATATTAGAATTGTTATATTTCTGAGGAAAATGTCAATTGATATTTGATGTGAATCTATAGATGGCTCTGGGTAGTACAGACATTTGACAATATTAATTTTTCCAGCCCAGGAGCACAGAATATCCTCCTATTTATATGTGTTTGTATTCAACTTCTTTCAGAAATATCTTATAGCTTTCAGTGTACAGATATTTCATTAGCTTGGTTAAATGTAATCCAATTTTATTCTTTTTAAGGTAATTGTAAGTAGGGTTGTTTTCTTAATTTCTTTTCCTATTTCATTATTATTGTATAGAAACACAACTGATTTTTGTGTATTGACAATGTATCCAGCAATTTCACTGATTAATTCTAACAGTTTTTTGGTGGATTTTCATGGTTTTCTATACAGAGTATCATGCCATATTCAAATAGTAACAATTTTAGTTTTTTCTTACTTTCTGGTGTGGATATCTTTTGTTTATCAAATTGCTCTGGCTAGACTTCTAGTACTGTGTTAAATAAATGTGTGAGAGTTAGCACCCATGCCTATTTTTCTTTTTAAGATTTATTTTATTCTGTTTTGCTTTAGCTGCACTGGGTCTTCGTTCCTGCACATGGGCTTTCTCTAGTTGTGGTGAGCAGAGGCTACTCTTCATTGCGGTGGCTTCTCTTGTTTCAGAGCACAGGCTCTAGATGTGTGAGCTAAGTAGTTGCAGCACGTGGGTCTAGTTGCTCCATGGCATGTGGGGTCCTCCCAGATCAGGGATCGAACCCATGTCACCAGCATTGGCAAGAAAATTCCCAACCACTAGAGAATCTTACAACTGCATCACATTTCAAATTCTCCCTCTGCTTAGTTCTGCTTCTTTCACTCCCTTTCCAGGATTACCAAGAGCACTCTCCAGTAAACTCCTGCAGACAAACCTCTATCTCAGAATCTATTTTCTCAGTAATCCAACCTAAGATTCCTTCTCTAGTTATTCTGCCACTATGCCACCAAAATTGGTTTTTCTACTTATATCATAACTATGCTCTCTTCCTAAACATCATTTTCAACTAATTTCATTTCCTTACTCTCTATAACTCACTTCTCTTGCCCCCTCATCAGTGACATTTAACTCCATAAAGTTGACTGAAAAAGCATCAGTAACTCCCCTAAACAAACACTTATAAAGTGTAGTCAGAGCACAGAGTTCCTTTACTGGAATATAATATGAAAGTGCACAAATCATATGTGTACAAATCAATTAAGTTTTGCAAAGTGATTACACCCGTGTGATCAGAATGAAAATCATGAAGTAGATTATTACCAGCACTCCAAAAGGTCTCTTTGTGCTCTCTGTCATTAACACTTTCCAAAGTTAACCACTTTGCTGACTTCAGTAGCTACAGGTTCTTTCTGCCTGCCTTTGAACTTTACATAAAGCGAACAACAAAATATATATATTTTTTATATCTGGATTCTTTTATAAACATTATGTTTGTGAAAGATTTAGCCACATTTTTGGGCTTAGTATTAGTTCTTTTATCTGCATTACTGTTTTCCATACAATTATATGAATATACTACTGTGCATTTATCCATTCTATTCTCAATGAACATTTAAGTTGTTTCCAGTTTGGGGACTGCAGTAGGCCAAATAATGACTTTTCAAGATGTCCACATTCTAATTCTCAGACTCTGTGAATATACAATCTTATGTGGGAAAAGGAAGTTTCCTGGTGTGTTTTAGTTGAGGATCTTGAGATGAGAACATATTCCTAGGCTATCTGTGTGGGCTAAATGTAATCAGAAGAGTTTTTATAAAAAAGGTGCAAAACAGTCAGAGAAGAAGATGATGTGACAAGAGCAAAAGGAGAAAAGGCAATACAACATGGGATTACAAACCAAGGAATGAGAATAGCCTGTAAAAGCTAGAAAGGGAATGGAAAGAGATTCTTCCCTAGAAGCTCCAAAAAGAAGAAACCTGACAACACCTTGATTTTAGCTTAGTGAGACCCATTCTGAACTTCTGGCATCAGGAACTCTAAAATAAATCTGTGTTGCTTTAAAAAGCCTCTAAGTTGGTGGCAATTTGTTACAGCTGCAATAGGAAACTAACATAGGAACATTACATATACTGCTGCTATGGATGCTCTTGCATTTTCTTTTAGTATATTTACATACTCATTTCTGTTCCATATATACCTAGGTCATGGGATATCACATGTCCATGTTTAGTACATATTTTCTATATTTTTCCAAAGCATTTGAATTCATTTAAACTTCCAAAATTTGTATCTGAACTGCTGTTATTTGATATCCTTGCAACACTTGGTACTGTCACATTTTTTATTATTATTTCAGCTGTTCTGAAGGGTATGCGGTAGGTTTTGTTGTGATTTCAATCTGTATTTCTATTGTGACTAATAATGTTAAGCACCTTTCAAACGTTTATTAGCCACTTGTATAATCTCTTTTATCTATTACTTTCAAAAATTCATTTTTTAATTGGGAGGTTTGTTGTTTTGTTGATTCGTGTGATTTGTTTATATATTCTGAATGAGTCCATTATCAAATTAGGACCTTTTGAGAGTAAAAAAGGAACCATCCTCATGTCTCTGCAGGGATCCTTCCTTATAAAAAACTTTAAAAGCTACAATACTGACGTGATTTGCTATCATAAGCATTCACTGTAAAATGGCTAAAAGCCTAGATTAAAAAGTACTTTGGAGCAGGGACTAAAAATTTCTATCTCCTTTGTTTCCTCTGAAGACCCTAAACATTACGTGTACATTACATGTACACTAAGTATACACACAGGCTTCCCTGGTGGCTCAGTGGTAAAGAATCCACTGGCCAGTGCAGGAAATACAGGTTCGATCCCTGGGTCAGGAAGATTCCCTGGAGAAGGAAATGACAACCCATTCTAGTATTCTTGCTTGGGAAATTCCATGGACAAAGGAGCCCGCTGGGCCGCAGTCCATGGCGTCATAAAAGATTTGGACTCACTGAGTGACTAAACAGCAACAACAAACTATGCATAAAAATAAGAGTTTCCAAAGGTAAACAATTCATTTATATTCCAAAGTAAGGACTTCCTGGTAACCACCTAAGTACTGAAGCTCAAGTACCAGGAAATCCCAGGAACCAGGCAGGACCAAAAAACATATTTTTACAGGGTCATCAAAGACATCTTATAAAAAGAGAATACAATTGCAGTGAATATAAACACTAGTGATGTTATCAAAGTTGTTACACATCAGAGGAGTAAAGTAAGGAAATAAAAAAGAAAATGAATCTCTGGAAATAGGAACAATTCAATCATAATAAACTGGGCCAAGGAGTTCAGGATAAGGGTATGAACAACATTACAACTGAGTGATACCTGTTTTTATGAGACAAGTTTTAATGAAAAATATATAAGGAAAAACTGGTGTAGGGATGCATGGTCTAAAGACTGACTCCTGTAAGAATAATAAAAGCATTCCACACCAGAATTATTATGGTTTTAGAAATACCTTTGGTTCAAGTATCTTTATACTTAATAAACAGGGGAAGCTTAGGACAAATATGCAATTTTTCCTTGAATAGCATCCAAAGGTGCCATCTCTTCAATAGTTCCAAACAGATTACAATAAAAGTGATCAGCTGACTTCACAAAACAATGAAGTCTACATATACTAGTTATATGATACTAGCCAGAGGAAAGTCTTTTTAATAAGGAAGGAAAAAAAAAAAAACCCACAGCTTCCTGGAATCAATGACCAATGGAGGAAATTCATGGAAAAGATACAGAACCTGAAATACATAAACACAAGACTGACATACTAGTGCGAAATGATACAAATATCTCAGAAAAGTTCTGTGCAAAGGCAAAAGACAAATCTTGTCTCAAGTTTCTTATTCTAGTCACTTGCTTAAACAAGCTTGACTTTATCTAGACTGAATTTCAACATTTTTTAAAGTATAAATAATATTCTGAAAAGTATCTTTGGTCTCAGTTTTATCTGCTTCACTTTCCTTTTCTCCATCCAAAACAAAGTTACTATAAATCAAATTTCTTTTAAAATACAAATTTTAAATCTGTACGAAAATACAAAATAAAGTATTTTGAAACTGTGAAGTGATTTATTTTAAAATTTTCACTATTCTAAGATATTCATAATTTAACAATGCAAATAACCTACCACTAGCAAATAGCCTCAAAAAAACACAACACATTTAAGAAATCTGGAATCAAAACTGACAATCCTGTTGGCCTCTGACAGTTGCAGTTGCAGCTTTCAATGTTTAATATGGAACTCTCTGTTGCTAAGCAGCTCAGTTAATAAAATATTTGTTTAGTGGACACGTGTTTTTTTAATACATCCCAGATCTCTTTCCTTAGGGAATCACCCTCCCCCACACTATGCAGTTCTAATAAGGCTGTCAATGGGCGAGGACCATAACTCAGTTCTGAGTAAACATGGAATCATTATTTCTTTACCGCAGAGTAATTGGTCTGAGAATGGGCACATTACAAAGGCAAAGACAATGAGTTTTTCCATGAGTTGATACTGGGCAGACAGTATAGCACAGTAGTAAGCACATACAGTCTGCCCGGATTTCATGGTTCTATCACTTGACTAGCTGCATGATTAAACAAGTCACTACACTGGTCTGTCTCTTAATTTCCTCATATTTATAAATAATACTTTCCTCACAGAGTTACTGGACTTCCCTGATGGCTCAGTGGTATAGAATCAGCCTGCCAATAAAGAAGATGTTTGATCCCTGGGTGGGAAGGGAAGAGGAGGGTAGGGAAGAGATAAGAAAATGGAGAAGAAAATGGCAACCCCCTCCAGTATTCTTGCCTGGGAAACCCCATGGGCAGAGGAGCCTGGTGGGCTAGAGTCCATGGGGGGTCACAAGAGTTCAAACACAACTTAGTAACTAAACAACAACAACACAGAGCTATTATGAAGACTAAATACTGTGAAACACATAAAGAACTTAGTATAGTAACTGGCATACAAAAATAATTCAATAAATTTTAACTACTAATGTCTTTATTATTACTATTGTTATTACTTTTGTTATCAGTGGTATAAACAAATTGTAAGATTGCTAAGTTTAGACAATATGCCTTATATATGCCAGAAATCAGCCTCTGCAGGTTGTGGAACAGATAGAAAAAAAAAAATTTGAAGCCAACTAAAAAAAGGAAGCAGAACCAACAGAATACAGAAGACAGTCCTAAACACATTTCTTTAAGCTGTGGATACAACTACTTCCTAGACTTGCAATAATTTTTTTTCCCTTAAACTAACAATTTTTCTAATTCAAAGAAAAAAATACTACTAAAACATTTTATGTCTAGAAATCACAAAATGAATGAAAATGTACACAAACATACACATCAAATAGTTGGGGTTTTTTTTTAAAGTACTAGTAACTTTATTATGGCATACAGGTCTATTTGTATACATTAACTCAATTTTACAGTAAAAAACACTTTATGTACAACTGTAAAGAAACTGCTACACAGATAGTTCCAACATAAAAACTGGTGTTTTTAAAGTTCATTGAGTTGTCTGATACATAAGTTGGAAAATATTTCCTCTGTAGAAAATGGTAAAAATGGTATTATTTCCCAGGCTAGCCCAACAAGCCCATTTAAACCATATAGTAGTTGAATTATACATTTACAAATATGGTTTGAATTCGGGGATCCAGGAGAAACTTTAGCTTCATTTATTGAGACAGTCATGTTGTCCTAAAGCCGTGTAAATTCCCATTCATCTTCTCCTTTACTCTCTTGAGTATTTCTTCCTTAAGGATTTATTGCTGCAGTGTATATACACATACACACATAGGAACAAACACACAAAAGAAAAGCATCATTATTCCACATACACAGATGGTGAAGAGCTGAATATAACTGGGTGGTAATATTTGTTATGTGTTGTTGTTGTTGTTGTTGTTGTTGTTGTTGTTGTTGTTGTTGTTG
>ML661885.1:37653434-37669014 GCA_007570785.1 Antilocapra americana
TGTTGTTGTTGTTGTTGTTGTTGTTGTTGTTGTTGTTGTTGTTGTTGTTGTTGTTGTAGTAGTAGAGTCTCTTAAGTCATGTCCGGCTCTTTGTGATCTCACAGACTGAAACATGTCAGGCTTCCCAATCCTTCCCGATCTCCTGGAGTTTGCTCAAACTCATCTCCATTGAGTCAATGATGTCAGTCAATCATCTCATCCTCTGTCACCCCCTTCTCCTCCTGCCTTCAATCTTTCCCAACATCAGGGTCTTTTCCAATGAGGTGGCTCTTCACATCAGGTAGTCACAACACTGGAGCTTCAGCTTCAGCTTCAGCATCAGTCCTTCTAATGAATATTCAGGGTTGACTGGTTTGATCTGGTTATTCTAGGCTTGACTGGTTTGATCTCCTTGCTGTCTAAGGGGCTCTCAAGAGTCTTCTCCAGCACTGTTTGAAAGCATCTTCTTCAGTGCTTAGCCTTTGTTACGGTCCAACTCTCACATCCATACATGACTGATGGAAAAACCATAGCTTTGACTAGACAGACCATTGTCAGCAAAGTGATGTCTCTGCTTTTTAATACGCTGTCTAGGTTTGTCGTCGCTTTTCTTCCAAGGAGCAAGTGTCTTTTAATTTTGTGGCTAAGGTCACTGTACACATTGATTTTGGAGCCCAAGAAAATGAAATTTGACACTGTCTCCACTTTATCCCCATGGTGTACAAATGGTGCTGGAAAAAAGGTATATGCACATGCAAGAGGAAGATACCTACCTCACATGATAAAAGTAACTCAAAATGGATAAGAAGACCTAAATGTTAGTGTAACTGCAGAAATCCTGCTCAAAGCAATGAAGATCTAGCACAGCCAAAAATAAATGAATAAATAATTTTTTAAAAAGAAAGAAAAACAATAGAAACAATTTAATAGTTGTTTTAAAAAATAAAAAACAAATTCAAACTCAAAAAAATAGAAAAATGCTGCCTATAGAAAATGAGATCAAACCTGTAGTTGCCAGGGTCAGGGTGGTGTGGGGGGTGGGGGGGATGAGGTAGGGGACTGGAAAGAGATGGATGAAATAGGTAAGGGAGATTAAGAGGCACAAAGTTCTAGTTATTAAATAAATAAGTCACATAGATGTATTATACAACATAGTGAATATAGTCAATAACATTGTAATAATTTTGTATGGTGACAGTAACTAGACTTATCATGGTGATCATTTTGTGAAGTATTAAAATAGTAATCACCATGTTATATATCTGAAACTAATATATAATATTTTAAGTCAAATATACTTGAACTTTTTAAATGTTGATAAAAAATGAAATGGATAAATAAAATTTAGTATACCCATTAACTGGACTCTTCTCCAGTCATGTAAAGAAAATAAAATATAAGTGTTATGACATGGGTGAATTTTGAAAACATTATGTTAAATAAAAGAAGCCAGACATATTTTGTACAGCAAAGGGAACCATAAACAAAATGAGAGGACAACCTATGCAATAGAAGAAAATATTTGTAAATGATGTTACCAACAAGGGCTTAATTTCCCAAATACACAAATAGCTCATACAACTCAACAACAAAAAAACAAACAACTTTATTTAAAAATAGGCAGAAGATCTAAATAGGTATTTCTCTAGAGAAGACATACAGATAGTCAGCAGGCACATGAAAAGATGCTAACTGTTAATTATTAGAGAAATGCAAATCAAAACTACAATAAGGTACCACCTCACACACATGGAACAGTCATCATTAAAAAGTCAACAAACAACAAATGTTGGAGAGGATGTGGAGACAAAGGAACCCTTCCACACTGTTGTTGGGAATGTAAGTTGGTGCAGCCACTGTGGAAAAAAATATAAAGGATTCTCAAAAAACTACAGAGTTGCCATATGGCCCTGAAATCCCAATCCTGGGCACATATCCAGAGAAAACTGTAATTTGAAAAGATATAAGCATCCCAATGTTTATTGCAGAACAATCTACATTAGCTACAACATGAAAACAATCTAAATGTCCATCAACAGACAAATGGATAAAGAAGACGTCGTGTGTGTGCATGTACTGTGTGTGTGCATGTGTGTGGTATATGTGAATGGATAAGGAAGATGTGGTGTGTGTGCGTGTGTGGTGTGTGTGCACAATGGAACACTGTCATTGTTCAGCCGCTAAGTCGCATCTGACTGTTTGTAACCCCATGGACAGCAGCACACCAGGCTTCCCTGTCCTTCACTATCTTTCGGAGTTTGCTCACATTCATGTGCGTTGAGTCAGTGATGCTATCTAGCCAACTCATCCTCTGCTGCCTCTTCTCCTTTTGTCTTCAGTCTTTCCCAGCACCAGGGTGTTTTCCAGCGGAACACTACCCAGTCATAAAAAAGAATGAAATAATGTCATTCGCAACAACATGGATAGACCTAGAGAGGGTCATACTAGTTAAAGTAAATCATAAAGAGAAACACAAATACCATATGATATCACTTGCATGTGGTATCTAAAACATGACACAAATGAACTTATCTATGAAACACAGACTCACAGACATAAAGAACAGACTTGTGGTTGCCAAGGTTGACACATTGTAATTCAACTATACTTCAATAAAATTAATTTTACATAAAGAAATCAAACACAAAAAGACTTCATCTTACATCACTCAATTTATATGAAATACCCAGAACTGGCAAATCCAAAGAGCAGGTTAGTGGTTATCAAATTAGTAGCTGGGGGATGGGGTGACGGGGTGAGGCTTTAACAGATACAAGGTTTGCTTTTTATGTGAGGAAATGTTCTGGAACTAGACAGTTGTGACAGTTATACAACATCATGATTATACTACCTGCCAGTGAATTGTATACTTTAAAATTATTAAAACGGTAGGTTTTGCTATGTGTATTCTACCCCAATTGGGGAAAAAAAAGAAATGATGTACTGATACATGTTATAGCGTGGATGACCTTTGAAAAAGTTACACTAAGTGAAAGAAACCAGTCACAAAAACAACATACTGTATGATTCTGTTTATACAAGACGTCTGAGCAGGCAAATCCCCAAACAGCAAGTGCCCCCTTAGGAAAGGGGGAGTGACGAACGAGGGCCAGTAGGTGCAGGCATTCTATTAGGAGGACACGAATGTTCTATAACTGGGCCATGGTGATGGCTCAACTGTGAATATACTAAAAAATACTGATTTGTCCACTCTGAAAGAATGATTTGTATACGTGCATTATATTGCAATAAAGCTGGAGAGAGAGAGGCAGACAGAGAGAACTAAGAATTAGCCAAAAAAAACTGAAGGGTTAGTATAAGACAGGAATAATCAAAACGTACAGAACAAGGATATAGAACAAGAACACCACTGCTCTTGAACATTCCCTAAATCTTGCTCCAGAGTAGTCACCCCCTAAACTGTAAGATTAGAAAACACAGGATAGTTAGACAGGAGAAATAGGAACATATCCTGGGGGAAACAACCAACAAATGTTCACCACAAAATACAAGCAAATATATACAAGCAAACATTTAATAGAATTATAAAAATGAGAGAGTTCATGTGTTATGAACTCCATTTTCCCAATGAAGTAGGAAGTCAGGTCCCAATTAAGAGTGAAGAGTATGGGAAGGGAGGTGAAAATTTAAAGAGAATGATAAAAGTCAGTTTGTCCCTGAAAGACTTGAAAAAGAGAGCCCTCTTCTTGCTTTCTGACACTCTAAAAGACTACAGCACCAATCCTGATCTTTTTTCACCCTTGGTAAAATCTACAGTTTAGTCTTCTCAATTTTCTATTTTTTAAGAGTTAAGTAAAGTGGAATTCCCAGGTGGTGCTAATGATAAAGAATCTACCTGCTAATGCAGGAGATGCAAGAGACACAGTTTTGATCCCTTGGTGGGGAAGATCCCCCAGAGAAGAAAATGTCAACCCACTCCAATATCCGTGCCTGGAAAATCTCATAGACAGAGGAGCCTGGTGGACTACAGTCCACAGGGCTGCAAAGAGTTGGGCACGACTAGGCACACACACACAGTGGCACCAGCAGTAAAGGACCTGCCTGACATGCAGGAGACATAAGACACACAGGTTCCATCCCTGGGTTGGGAAAATACCTTGGAGGAGGGCACGGCAACCCACTCCAGTATTCTTGCCTGGAGATTCCCAAGGACAGAGGACCCTGGCAGGCTACAGTCAATAGAGTTGCAAAGAGTCAGACGCAACTGAAGTGACTTAGCATGCCATCTTACTAATACAATTGTAAAGTGTCAAAATATTTGCTGAAAAACTAAATAATATCACAAAATCAGAATCAAGATTTCCTTCTCTCTCCCTCCTTCACTTTAGCACGCTGCTCCTAACAAAAACCACTGGAACTAAAGAGAGTTGCTGGAAGACAACTTTGTGAAAATATACCTAGACTAGTCTGTCCCTTATCAGTGCACTTATGCTATGTATTCCTATCAGTTCAGTTGCTCAGTCGTGTCTGACTCTTTGCGACCCCATGGACTGCAGTACACCAGGCTTCCCTGTCCATCACCAACTCCTGGAGCTTACTCAAACTCACGTCCATCAAGTCAGTGATGCCATCCAACCAACTCATCCTCTGTCATTCCCCTTCTCCTCCTGCCTTCAACCTTTCCCAGCATCAGGGTCTTTTCTAAGGAGTCAGTTCTTCACATCAGGTGGCCAAAGAATTGGAACTTCAGCTTCAGCATCTGTCCTTCCAGTGAATATTCAGAATTGATTTCCCTTAAGTTTGACTGGTTTGATCTCCTTGCAGTCTAAGGGACTCTCAAGAGTCTTCTCCAACACCACAGTTCAAAAGCATCAATTCTTCAGCGCTCAGCTTTCTTCACGGTCCAACTCTCACATCCATGCATGACTACTGGAAAAATCATAGCTTTGACAAGACAGACCTTTGTTAGCAAAGTAATATCTCTTCTTTTTAATATGCTGTATATGTATTTCTATGCTAAATATAAATCTTGATCAGATATAATCACCTTCTGTACACATAGGTGTCTTTAGTCCATATGCCCATCAAGTCTCAGTTGAGAGTCCAAAGAGGACCAGTCAGAATGTCCAGTACGAAGCTTCTCTAAAAGTTTGGCCAAAAATAGGAAGATGGTACTTTGCCGCACAACAGTGGAACGCTCTTGCTGTCACTCTTACTCTTTCTGTTCTCTTACTCCATCTTTCTTGGTTTCTCTTATGAAAGACGCCCATGTCTAATCCCTTAAAAATGTGAACAGTAATGACAGAATAGTTGGAATAAACCTTAAGTCTCCCAAGATATCCACTTTAAAGGAATGAATATTCATTCAAAGGTACAGGATCTGACATTTTATTTAAAAATCAGTTAATTTTTCCCTATAATCATATTTCAAATAAATATACGAGCTAAGAGTTGAACAGAGAGATTAATTTTAATGCATGTGTTACAAATGCTATGTTCCTTCTCCATATAGCAGAATTAGGACCAAGAATGTTCAACAGATAAAAACACTGCTTTGAGAACACAAAAACAGTGCAGGGAAGACACGACGATCTGCCTACATAAAGTTGCTGAGTAACCCAGTCAGGTCAGTGCTAATTCATTTCTATGGCTGTCAAATAGCTAATGTTTATTAAGTCAAGATATATTAGGGGCACACCTTGTTGGTTGCTGTGTTTGTATTTCTGTTGCTGATAATGTAAGTAAGGAAGTACATTGTTTGGGATATTTTTTAAGGGAAATGGTTCTTACTGGATCAGGACTTTGTTTATGTACTTACTGACTTTCATGACAGTAATACATTACAAAAGTAATTAATCAGATGTCAAGATATAAAGACTGCCAGTCAGAATGGCCATCATCAAAAAGTCTACAAACAATAAATGCTGGAGAGGCTGTGGAGAAAAGGGAACCCTCTTGCACTACTGGTGGGAATGTAAACTGATACAGCCACTATGGATGACACTACGGAGATTCCTTTAAAAACTAGGAATAAAACCACCATATGATCCAGCAATCCCACTCCTAGACATATACCCTGAGGAAACCAAAACTGAAAGAAACACAGGTACCCCAATGTTCATTGCAGCACTGTTTACAATAGCTAGAACATGGAAGTAACCTAGATGCCCATCGACAGATGAATGGATGAAAAAGCTGCAGTACATATATACAATGGAATACTATTCAGCCATAAAAAGGAACACATTTAAGTCAGTTCTAATGAGGTGGGTGAACGTAGAGCCTATTATACAGAGTGAAGTCAGAAAGACAAAGATAAATATCATATACTAATGAATATATATGGAATCTAGAAAGATGGTACTGATAAATTCATTTGCAGAGCAGCAATGGAGAAATAGACATAGAAAACAAACTTATGGACACAGGGGCAGAGGATGAGGGGAGGAGAGGATGACACGTATGGAGAGAGTAGCATGGAAACTTACATTACCATATGTAAAACAGTCAATGGGAATTTGCTGTATGACTCAGGAAACTCAAACAGGTGCTCTGTAACAACCTAGAGGAGTGGGATGGGGAGGGAGATGGGAGGGAGGTTCAAGAGGGAGGGGACATACGTATACCTATGGCTGATTCATGTTGATATTTGACAGAAAACAACAAAATTCTGTAAAGTGATTAACCTTCAATTAAAAAATTAATTAGGGACTTCCCTGGTGGACCAATGGCTAAGACTCCAAGCTCCCAATGCAGGAGACCCAGGTTCAATCCCTGGTCAGGGAACTAGATCCCACATGCTGCAACTAGGACCTTGCATAGCCAAAAAAATAAAATAAATAAATAACTTAATTTAAAAAAAGAAAAAAAAATGTTTAAAGACATGTAGTGATTGGGTCATATACCAGATGTTTAAGTACCTATCTCTAAGTGTAAGCATTACTTCTTTTATGCCTAACTTTCCTAAATTGACACAATGAGCATGGGTTTCTTATTTCACAAATATATTGGAATTCCTACTATTTTTATCTATCCAGATGAAAGTATCTAAAATTAAAAGTGCATAAAAACTGCATAAGAAAAAGTACATAAAGCCTATTCTAGATTGTTATTCTTAAATATGAACAATTGATATAATCCCTTAAAATGTGTATATTTCAGATTCTGGATCACAGAGAAGAAAAAAAGGGCAGGAAGCTGTGCTCTGTTAAATTAAGCTACATAGTATAAAAAGCTCATGACCAATTATTTGGAACAGCTGCAACTGAGTCACTGTGCTAAATTTTAAAACCAACCTAACTTTGTCAAACAAATTCCAAAACACATTTAAGAATTTAAAGATACAGACAGTAATTTTGGTTGCTGGTTGTTTTTCATTGGTCTTTGGTGTGCAGTTTTTGTTGTTGTTGTTGTTGTTTTGTTTATTGGTTTGTTTGCAAGAAATACTAGTCAAGCTGCTAACCAATGCCAATGTTTCACAGGGTAATATATATATTCATTAACAGAACTTCAAAAGAACATAAACATAGTATCTGGGGTTTCATTTCATTAAGATATTTGAAAAAGTGAATGAAAGTCTTGAATAACTTTTAATTTAAAACATCTTAAATTTCATGATTTCAGCTTGTGTTTTTGAACACTCTCTAAATCCCCAGGGACATGCAATCTCATTACTTCATATGTAATCACTTGAATTATTACATAAGCTACCTTTCCACCTCCCTTGATTCAAAATGTAAATATAATCAAATGTTTGATATGTGCATTCAACAACATTCAAGAACTTACGTAAATACTAACTTCAGAGTGCACTCTTTTCTGTAGATTTTTATATAAAGGTCACATGTTTATCAGTTTCTAGTATTTCAATGACTAGAGATAGAGATGGAATCTGAATATGCCTTTTCATCCTTTTATGTAACAATAATTCTAGTATAGAATTTATGTTGAGAGACAATTCTCCATGAGTCCCTCTTTTCAGCCTGTCTCGTGAGCAGAGGCACTGACTTCTCATTCTCTTGTACTAGCTTCTCAAGGATGTCTGCACAGAAAACAGAACTGGAAGATAAGATCTGCCTCGACCAACACGATAATGTAAATAAAATAAAAGAGAAAAAAAAAAAAGGAAGAAAGGCAAGGGCAGATAAGGTTACAGCCTGAGAAGAAAAGAACGTCTCCTTCTAGAGCAAAGGAAAAGCATGCTTACTCCACAGAATGAAAAATCAGAGGTTCCAAGGCTCAGAGTTTCTCTCCTATAATTCACATATTATCTAGCCCTGTTCATACCACCTTGTGAGAACAGGAGTTCAGAGACTGGCACAGATGATCACAATCTAGCTACTGCTATTGCTGTAAGTAATAACTGTCCTTCTTCTCTGACCCAGAGTGTCATATTTTCTACCAGCATCCGTGAAACTGTAGAAGGCTAACTTGTAAATAGAGTAAAATCTCAGACCATTCATAGACAATCCAATGAATCAATATCAGTAAGTACTTATCATATCTTTTATGTATTTAGTACTATGCTAGGTAATATGGGGTTGGTTTTTTAAAATTTCTATTCACTCTCACCTATTCTTGAAAACATGCAATAAAGGCCAGCAACAGAGGAAGGGATTTCTTTAAACCTAAAAGCTAAAGAATGTAGCATCATTTTAAAATTGTGCTTCTCTACCAAAAATTCTTTTGTTCTATATGCTTTTACCAAATTTATTTGACCAATATTGATTATTTATCATAAAAGAGAATGTTCCATGAGTGTATCTTTGGTTAAATCCTTACCCATAACTAGGATGAAAAAATTGTAAGTAAAGATGCTTAAGTATACAAACTTCAAAGATATAAGGATTTTGGTTTATCAGTAGCCTTCTTACCTAGTCTCTTTGCTTCTTATTCAGTATAGCTGGTGTAGTTGATAAGTTTTAACTTAGAAAGAATAAGATTTGAATCCTGGATCCTCAATGAGATGATAGTATCATTAGGACAATAACACAGTCTAAAGAGAAGCTATTCTTTATATATACCTTTATTAAAACTTTAGAATCACAGAACTTTTTTAAAGCTGAAGGAATCTTAGAGACAATCCAATTTTACACATGGTTGGAGGAGTTCACATAACCTGCCCAAGCTGCATATTTAGTCAGAAGAGAGAACTACAGCACAGATTACCCACTTTAGTACTCCTACAATACCTAAATACAAACTATTTTGTTGTGCTTGATTTGTATATATTTTTAAAAATTGCAGCCTGTTAGGCCTGAATTATAACTGAGTGTTGAAAAGAGCAAAAACATATAGTCAGAAAATTGGTACTTTCATTACTTAAGGAAATAATACTGGTATAGAACATAAAGTCCACAAAGGGAGAAATTATTGAAGGGTTTATTTGATGGCTTCATCTATTACAGTGTCCCATAGTTCTAGAACAATACCTAGAACATAAATATTCGCTAAGTTCTATACAAACCATGATGCTTTAAAATATCACATCTAACACCAATATATTACTATGTTTACTATTTTTATTTTGCCTAAAGGTGAGGAAGAATAAGAAAATCAGAAGGAATACTTACAGACATTTTTCTCAAGAAAGACAAATAAGGAAATGGTCAAAACAAATGGACCGTTAGATGCTGGCAGTTAAGAAGAGCCTTGAAAAGCTTTTGACAACATACTGTCAAGCAGCTTGGTGTTAAGATAAGGTTGTTCTCTGTGCTACATAGGAGGTCCTTATCAGTTATCTACACCTGAAACACAACACTGCAAATCAGCTTTACTCCAATAAATTTTTTTAAAAAGAAAAAATAAAGCATATGCATATTATATAAATAAATTAAAAAGATAAGGTTATTCTGTGCTAGTCAGGAGACAGAATGGAGATTATATAAAAGTAGTGGCAGTAATCATTAAGGATCAGTCTTATGGGTAAAAGGAAGAAAGGTGTTATCATTTTTTAAGAATCTACTAGCAATGACAGAGCAAAGCACTCTATTAGGTACTTTATATATATTATCTTGTTTTATTCTCACCAGGGAAAGGTAAGCCTTCTACCTTAATTTGTATTTCCTGTCACTGATCCAAACTCTATGTGTACAAACAGTCTCCAATCTTCAAATGGATTATACTCCAAAATTATCTTTCTTAAACTGTTTTTAACCCAGAATTCATATTCCCATAGAAGTATCTTTTGGTCCCTAGACCTGCACACAAAGACTAAACTACTGCCAAATACTATAAGGTTGTGATGAATGAGAGCAGGAAATCCTGCTCACAAGTCTCACTGTTTATTAGGCAAGTTTTGTTGTTGTTGTTGTTGTTGTTCACCTATCTTTTATCGATAACATCTTTTTCCTTCAGAAATACATATATGGTGTATGAAGGAAGCAAACACAGAAATATTGAGAACGTGTCTAATTGCTGGGTAATGAACTATCAACAGCATAAAGGAAATAAGATAATACGCAGAATATTGAGTTTTAGGAGTAACTTGATCTGGACATATAATGTGCTGGCTGAGCTAATACACAAATTTCCCATGAAGGAGAAGCATATATAAACTCAAAAAAAACTTTGATCAAGTCCTGGCTCTCCCAGAATGACACTGGATGCCACCTAGCTTATTTAAGTCTGTTTCTTCATTTGTAAAATAAGAATAACTATTTTTCCTGCTTTAAAGAAATACAATAAGGCTAATTTCACATGTTCTCTATAAAACAGAAATTGATTTTATTGGCCATAAACTTCTACAGTTATCTTTCCTTTTTGGCAAATAACCAAAATATAACACCAGACAGCCACAGGGTTACTTCTGTACAGCTAAACATCTCCCATCCCCACCATTTGATGGGAAAAAATATGCCACAGAAGACTAACACTTGCATGTCACCATTAGTTGAAAAGTTAAAGAAAGAGACCAGGGGAAAGACTATAATCAAGCAGAAACTGGGGACCATTAGGCTACTACCAAGTATCGATACTAAGGTATTAAAAATTGCAATTAGACAGCCCTTTTGCTGTCTACCAGATCAGGCATGTTAAATACTACCCTATTAAGTTAAGTACTATCAGCCCCATTTCATATGACAAAGCTGAGGCTAAAGAAATTAAGTAATTTGAAGGTAACTGAAATTTGGTAATTGGAATCCAAATCCAAGATATTAAATCAATGAACTAGTAGAGCAGAGAACTTAGAGAACTATTCTTTGGTAAAAATATCAGGACTTAACAAAACTGTCATATACTCAAGAATATCTCTAATAAAGCAGGAGTTTCATGCGACACCATTTGAACTGTTATAAGTTTTCATGTCTAAAACTCAGCTTCCCAATTGTATTTGGCCTTCTTCAGAATTCACTGCCATCTGCTCTGAGGAGTTATACCCATAACATTTGTACATAACTCAATTATAATTCAGAGAAGGCAATGGCACTCCACTCCAGAACTCTTGCCTGGAAAATCCCATGGACGAAGGAGCCTGGTAGGCTGCAGTCCATGGGGTCGCACAGAGTCGGACATGGCTGAAGCAACCTAGCAGCAGCAGCAGCAGCAGTTATAATTATAATCGCTGTTGACTTCTTGGGCCTCCTTTGCTAGAACTATGTTGTTAGTTGACTATTATGTGACCAAGTGCTTTATAAGAATTTTAATGTATTCTTATGAAAAACTCACACAAAAATCTTTAAAAGTTAAGTATTATAAACTAATTTCCAGAATGAGAAAACCATGAGTAAGATTATGACAAAGACCATGTCTTGTTCATTTTTGTATTCCCCAGCACCTGACAAAAATGCTGATGCGTGGTGGAGGTAAAAGATGAATAGATCAGTGAATTAATTAATCATTTGTTATTGTTTTACAGCCTATTAACATCTGAGACTTTCCTTTGGTTGATTTCCTCTTATCTTTTCTAAACTTTACAAAAAATAGACATCAGTCAGTCTGACCAGTGCATATCTTGAGATTATTCTACAATTTCTACACGCTGTATTAATACTATCTCTTTCTTTCTTATTGCTTTTCCTTAGATGCCTGGAGACTGTTTAAGCCTCCTCCACACATGTAGCACATCTACAAAAACACATACACAGACTTTAAATTTTTTCTTATGTAAAATCTCTCTTCAATCCCATACCCACATAAGTGCCCTTATGTGTTTCTACTAAGGCAAAGTCAAAAGAGCGTCCTCCTAGAGTTTAACAACCAAAATAGAGTCAAAATATTCTCAGCAGTTCCATTTCCAAGGAAAAAAAAGTTTGGATCAAACACAATTGGACTTCCCAGTGAAACAATATGTGATGAAGCTGAAGTCAGAGATGTCCCAAACTGCTGTTTTATTTCTGGCTATTTCTCCTGCTATAATATCTACTTGTCTCAACTGTATCGTAAGAGTCAAGTACCTAAGACAGATGGACTAAGCTCTAATCTACTATTAATAGTTACTACTTTTAATTACTTGATCTCTGAGTTTCATCTATAAAATTGGCATGGTAGTACCTCACTCCCAGATTTTTTGCTGTGATTTAATAAAACGATACATATAAAGCACTAGCACAGTATCTGCCACTTTATGAATTTCAGTCCTTCCTTAACTTTGCTTCTTTTTTTAATTTATTTATTTTTTATTTTATTTGGAAGCTAATTACTTTACAATATTGTGGTAGTTTCTGCCATACATTCACATGAATCTTAAGCCTTTTCATATTCTCTCTTTCACTCTAAGATTAGAGTATGCAGAAGACTGTCAAAGTTCTCACAGACTCAGAGAATGAACTTATGGTTGCCAGGGGGAAGAGTGGGGGAAAGGGATAGTTAGGGAGTTGGGGAGGACATGTACACACTACTATATTAAAAATGGATAACCAACAAGGACCTACTGTATAGCACATGGAAGTCTGCTCAATGTTGTGTGGCAGCCTGGATGGGAGGGAAGTTTAGGGGAGAATGGATATATCTACACATATGGCTGAGTCCCTTCGCTGTTCACCATAAACTATCACAACACTGTTAATAAGCTATACCTTGATACAAAATAGAAAGTTAAAAAAAGAAAAAAAGATGGTCAAAGTTGAACGCTAGTCATCCTGTCACATTTAACTACCGAAAAGCCTAACTCATCACCCTTTGCTAACCCTACCATCCATCAAAATGCACCAAATTTTGCCTCACCTTTTGGCAAGAACTGAAAGTGCAGAAGCAGACCAGATGGCCAAGGTTCACCACTGGTTCCTGGAAACCAGTCAAAAGCTAATATAGAAATTCTGGCAAAGCTCTGCAGGCATTCAAAGCAGTTCTTTTGGCTGTGATCACCTCAATGATGGTGTTAAACATAATACTGAAATGCTGGAGATATATCTGAGCCTGATATGCTATTTATGGAATGATAATCACATTTATGAACAAGGCTCTTGGTAGTTTCTAATATCAGAGTCAAAACTTAGAATATGGTGTAGATAAAGCTTTTCTAGCAGTGCAGCTCATTGCTAAACTATTTATGTGTAATTAAAGGTGAACTGATAGGTTGTGTAACAAGGGGGAAAAAAGCACTTCTCCTCCTCCACACTACTCTACTCCTACTAGCCTAATCTCTACGAGAGCTAATTCTCACAATCAGAGGATAAAATGTCATTGGGAGAAAGGAGCTCTGACTTTCAGAATTGATGATGAAGACAGCTGTCCTAGTTCTGTCCATAGTTTACAGTTGTTTCTGGTTAGTCCACACTTTGTAAAGGACACAAATAAGGATGTGATAATGTTGAAACCAACTATATATAATTATATTCTGTAGTTGTAAATAACAATTTACATTCAAAGTTTCCTCAAAAAAAATTCTTTTAGCCGGAAAGAGGCAACAGTAAACTGGGTATTTCAATCTTAAAATTCCTCTTGATTACTCAAAGAAGAAAACCAACACAATGTAAGGATTTCAGATTAGTGTCTACTGATATTTATCAGTCTAAATCCAAGGTCAGCAAATTTTTTATTTAAAGCCCAGATAGTAAATATTTTAGGTTCTGGGGTCAAAAGACAAAACTGGGGATCATACATACTACAAACATAACAAGAAAATAAACACATTTCCAAGTATTCTTATTGACAAAATTCAAACAATTGAGTGCAATAATACAGGTCTATTAACGAGAATATATGGAATTCTTCTAGGGGAGAATAACACTTTAATTTGAGTTACCCTGGTGGCTCAGTGGTAAAGAATCCACCTGCCAATGCAGGAGATGCAGGTTCAATCCCTGGGTTGGGAAGATCCCTTGGAGAAGGAAATGGCAGCCCACTTCAGTATTCTTGCCTGGGAAATCCCTTGGACAGAGAAGCACAGTGCATGGAGTCACAAAAGATTCCAACACAACTCAAAACTAAACAACAACACTTTAGTTGGGATTCAGAGTTAGTACTCCAAATCATCCAAATCAATAGAAAATGTTCTTCTGCTAATGCTGATCTGTAATACGTGTGTGTGTTAGATCTGTAATATAGTTTTAAGTATTTCATCTTAAAAACATCTTTCACACAGATAAGAAATATCAAGTACTGACATCAATCCATGAGAATACGACTTAATTGACTATATTCATCACTAAAAGGACACAGAAAACTGAATTAGCTTCTTCTCTTGATATGCGCCATTTAGCATGTCATTACATTGCAGGTTAAGGTTGAGTGGTAGCTCTTCAATTGTATGGTTAAATGAAGTTTTCCAGTAGTCCTGTATGGATGTGAGAGTTAGAACGTAAAGAAGGCTGAGTGCTGAAGAACTGATGCTTTTGAAATGTGGTGTTTGGAAGACTCTTGAGAATCCCATGGACTGCAAGAGCAAATCAGTCCATTCTAAAGGAAATCAACCCTGAATATTCACTGGAGGGACTGATATGAGGCTGAAGCTCCAATACTTTGGCCACCTCATGCAAAGAGCCTACTCATTGGAAAAGACCCTGAGCTGGGAAAGACTGAGGTCAGCAGCAGAAGGAGACGGAAGAGGACGAGATGGTAGGATGACGTCACCAACTCAATGGACATGAGTTTGACCAAGCTCCGGGAGATGGTGAAGGACAGGGAAGCCTGGCATGCTGCAGTCCATAGGCTTGCAAAGAGTCGGACATAACTGAACAACAGCAACAACTAAAAAAAGAAGCTTTAAATATGTAAATTTTTTGCATTTGCATCAAAGCCAGAAAAGTACTGTTGGAACCAAAGTTTGAGCTGAGAAAACAGACCCACCAAAAAACTTGTATAGGAATGAAGAGTTTGCTACTTGCTGTAACTTTTGACAATATACTTGCTTTAACTTTGCAAGCATATGAAGCAACTGAAATTATTTGTGATAAATATTAGTTGTCAGTGAAACGACTTTACCACAGTATAAGTTCCACATATAAGCACAGTCTGCCTTGTAATTATAGTTTGAACTCAGAAACTTTATCAATTCTGCAGCAAAAGCAAATTTCCAAAGCCATTCAGTGTTCAATAACAGTGGTTAAGGGTGCTATCTCATGCAGACACAGTTCAAGTGTAAGCCCTAGCTCAAAAAATCATAATAATGCTGAGTAATATTCCATTGTAAAGCAATTCTACTCAGATGGACAAAACTGGAGCCCATTATCCAGAGTGAAGTAAGCCAGAAGCAAAAACA
>ML661885.1:37669414-37701064 GCA_007570785.1 Antilocapra americana
AGTTAATTATCATATGTCTAATCAATCGCCAGCCCAGGATTGATGCTTGGGGCTGGTACAGCGAGATTTCACGGGGTGAGGGGAGAGGGAGGGGGGTTCTGGAGGGGGAGCATATGTAAACCCATGGTGATATCATGACATTGTATGGCAAAAACAATTTAAAAAAATCATAATAAAATGTTAGCACTTCTGGGCCATTAAACTTCTATGTGATGGAGTAAGTCATGATAGTCAGTTTCTATTGCTGAAAAAAATGCACAGAACTAATGTTTATATCCACAAGATGGAATGAAGTTTTCTGTTGACACCACTCATTCAATAACCCATGATGATTCAAATATTTTCTGCTAAGTATCCTCTCACAAATAATAGAGTAAATAACCATGGGCTTTAAACATCTATTTTCAGTCTTTGTAAATGTGTCCAACTTAGCCTTTTTCTATCTATACATATTTTTATAATCATCATTTTTAACACATCTTAATAGATTTCACTTCAAATAATACCAAATTCATGTTTTGTCATTTTTTTTAACTGTTTTGTCTCTTGCTGTTCCACATTGACTGTTCATATAGGTTTATTCTTCAGTCACTTCAAGTGTTAAACACTGACTGAAACCACTCATCCTGGCCAGGCAAGACGGTAGCGACTTGCATGACTTATAACAGGAGGTCCTAGAAAGGAATGTGGAACTAACAAGCTGCCACCAACTGGAAGAATTCATGGAAGGTCAAAAGGAGAGAAGAGACGCCAATCCATATGTCCTACAGACCTCCCAGAATCTTTTTCACTGAAATTCACTTTGGCTGAGAGATCCACAGGACACCAGGAAAGATCCCGGGTCAGAATGATTAATCAGAGACAACCCAGTTGTTGTTGTTCAGTCACATCAACAAGAGTTAAGTCATGTCCAACTCTTGGCAATCTCCTGGACCGCAGGTTTCTCAGGGACACCAGGTTTCCCTGTCCATCACTATCTCCCAGAGTTTACTCAAACTCATGTCCATTGAGTCATTCATGCCATCCAACTATCTCATCCTCTGTCGTCCCCTTCTCCTCATGCCCTCAGTCTTTCCCAGCATCAGGGTCTTTTCCAATGAGTCGACTCTACACATCAGGTGGCCAGAGTTTTGAAACTTCAGCTTCAGCATAATATTCAGAGTTCATTTCCTTAAGGACTGACTGGTTTAATCTGCTTGCAGTCCAAGGGATTCTCAGAGTCTTTGCCAGAACCACAGTTCAAAAGCATCAATTCTTTGTTGCTCAGCCTTCTTTATGGTCCAACTCTCACATCCATGCATGACTACCGGAAAAATCATAGCTTTGATTATACAGACCTTTTGTCTAGGTTTATCACAGCTTTTCTTCCAAGGAAAAAGCATTTTTCAATTTTGTGGCTGCAGTCACCACCTGCAGTGATTTTGGAGCCCAAGAAAACTAAAGTCTGTCACTATTTCCACTGTTTCCCCATCTATTTGCCATGGAGTGATGGGACCAGATGCCATGATCTTAGTTTTTTCAATGTTATTGAGTTTTAAGCCAGCTTTTTCACTCTCCTCTTTCACCCTCATCAAGAGACTCTAGTCCCTCTGTCCTTTCTGCCATTAGTGGTATCATCTGGATATCTGAAGTTGTGGATATTTCTCTCAGCAAATCTTGATTCCAGCTTGTGATTCATTCAGCCCTGCATTTCTCAGGATGTACTCTGAATATAAGTTTAATAAGCAGGGTGACAATAAACAGCCTTGTCATACTCCTTTCCCAATTTTGAACCAGTCCATTTGTTGTTCCATGCCCGGTTCAAACAGTTGCTTCTTGACCTGCATACAGGTCTCTTAGGAGGCAGGTAAAGTGGTGTGGTATTTCCATCTCTAAGATTTTTCCACAGTTTGCTGTGATCCACACAATTACAGGCTTTAGCATAGTCAATGAAGCAGAAATAGATTTTTTTTTAATTCCCTTGCTTTTTCTACAATCCAATGGATGTTGGCAATTTGATCTCTTGTTCTTCTGCCTTTTCTAAATCCAGCTGGTACATCTGGAAGTTCTTGATTCATGTACTGCTGAAGTCTAGCTTGAAAATTTCTGAGCATTACTTTGCTACCATGCAGAGACAACCCAGAAACTAACCCTATTACCCCGTGGCAGAGCAGTCCTCCTGGGTTCCCTTGCCCCGCTGCTCTCCACTCAGGGGCACCTTCCCAAATACCCTGCTTTGTCAGCACATGTCTCCCTGGACAATTCATTTCCGAGTTAGACACGAGCCCACTCTTGGGCCCTAGAAGCAGTCCCTTTTACTGCAACACAAACGGTACTGACTTCTCAAATAAACAGCACAGCAGTACCAGTTAACACCTGTCAACTTGTCAAGGGCCAAAAGAAACGACTCAAAATCATTTGCCTTATTTTTCAATTGACCATAAGATGTTGCTCCTAATGCACTCAAGTCTGAGAATCTGTTCTCATCGAAAGGGTTAATAGTCTTAAACAAGTTTATTTTCTCTGGGTATATTTTTTTCAGTTGCTGCAATCAAATGTTATTTAATTAAATCACCATGGTAAAAGGATTGGCTAACAAATTAGTCGTTCAGAAAGTTTTTGATTCAAGACTCATTTTCATTTTTTAAATTTCTAATTTTCTCTACATAGGATGATTGTCATAGGTGCTTAGTAAGGTAATGTCTTATATATTGTATTCTTTTAACATACATATATTCAGTACATAATAAACACAATGTTTTGTCATCCAACTTGATAACAAAATAATCCACACACTACTATGCTTTAAGAGTACAACATTTGAAGTCTACATTTTTCATCTCTTCTTGTTTTGACAAGATGGGTATGCACTGGTTAAGTAAAAAATAAATACAACTAAACAACAAAATATAGCAGGACTCATTTAATCACTGTCCCAACTACTTAACTTTGACATTACAGAGCAAAACATCCATAAACAAGACAAACAAATTAGCAAGATTGTGTTCCAAAGGAACTTTAATTATAAAAACTGGAATTTGAATTTCATACACAGTTTTCCATGAGGCCATAAAATATTCTTCTTTTGAGTTTTTTTAAACACTGAAAAATGTAAAAAGCATTCTTAACTCATGGGTCATACAAAATGAGTGGAGCAGATTTGGCTTATAGGCAATACTTTGTTAAGCCCTAGCCAAAACTCATCAATGGAGCGAGAGATTGAAAAATCAGAAAGTCCTAGAGAACTTTTTCCTTCACTCCCAGGACCACATTCTAGACATAATAAATCATAAGTTTGTGGTGCAATTTGAATGAAACAGAGGATCATATTTCTGGACAATAAAGAGCCAAAATATGAAAGAAGACAATCTGACTGGCACCGTAGTAAAGCAATTTCCTCCAGCCACACCTGGCTGAGCATTTCTCCATAACTCAATGAAGAATAATTGGAAATTAAAACACACAGTAGTTATCTCTGTGCATTGTTGTGCTTGACTATATATATATATATATATATAAACTAACCTTAGTTAAATACGGAACATTGCATAGTGTGTCATTTCTAAATATTTCTCGTCTTTACATAACCTCAGGTAGAGAGCCCCTGGGGCATTGAGGAGGGAACAGAAGACAAAATAAATAATTATTAACTGTAAACACTATGGCTACACACTGTATTTGGCAGTTTATACGGTTTATCACTTAATCCTTCCAGCCCTGGGTAGATACTTTTACTTTAAATTACAGTCCCTCAGGGTAAATAACTTATGAAAGGCCAAACTAATAGATGGCAGAAGAAATATCCCATACCAGCTTTGTCTGCTTCTAAAACCTATGCTGGGGCTTCCCTGGTGGCTCAGTGGTAAAAAAAAAAAAAAAAAAATCCACCTGCCAACGCAGGGGACACAGGTTTGATCCCATGTCCAGGAAGATCCCACATACTGCGGGAAACTGAGCCCGCAGGCCACAGCCACTTAAGCCCATGCACCTAGAGCCCACGTTCTGCAATAAGAGAAACCACTGCAAAGAGAGACTTTGGCACTGCGACTAGAAAGGAGCCCCAGCTCACAGCAACTGCAGAAGGCTCAGCACAGCCAAACAAATAATATTTTTAAAAAATAAGTGAATAAATAAAACCAATGCTGTTTATCTGACTCCAATAAAGCAAATCAACATTATAGTAAATGTCCTGCTGTTCAAAGCATGATCATTTGTTTTCTTAGCGTTTTTAAATAATTTAAATGACATGAAGTAGTGATCCTAAAGTATCTTCTGTAGCAGATACAATTTTAAAGTCATAACCATCGAACATAGGATGTTCCAATAATTAACAGAAATTGGACATGTACTCTTAAAAGTTACATTTCAATTATTATAAAAAAAATCTAAAGTAAAATTCATTTGCTTCATAATGCAAGAAGCAGGTAAAAATTAAACAAGTTTCTACTAATAGAATTATAGCACATTAGAAGTGAAGAAAACATCATAGAGATAATCTAACTCAGCCTCTTAAATTTACAAACGAAGGTGTAAAAGGCCACAGAACTAATGGATAGAAGAGGTGGGACTAGAGCCCAGATGATCCAATTCCTAAGGCACAAGGCTCACTTGTATTCTTTATTTACAACTATAATTCTCAAAGGAGACTGTGTAAACTCTTTACTATTTTCTGTATAAAGGTATAAAAGCTGTCTTTCCAGTATGCAAGTAAATTGAGTTTGGCTAACCAGAAATGCCCTTAACTGTAACATTACAATAATCATGCTTACAGTTTGCCACTAGTGGTATCATTGCCAGTCTAAGTCAGTATTATTCATTTATCTATCAAACAATAATGAGTTCAAACTACATAATAAATAAAACAGAAAACTACATCATAAACGCAGTGAAGTGAAGTGAAAGTCGCTCAGTCATGTCTGACTCTTTGCAACCCCAAGGACTATACAGTCCATGGACTTCTCCAGGCCAGAATACTGGAATGGGTAGCCTTTCCCTTCTCAAGGGGATCTACCCAACCCAGGGATCAAACTCAGGTCTCCCGCATGGCAGGCGGATTCTTAACCAGCTGAGCCACAAGGGAAGCCCACGTAATAAATAAATCAGAGCAAATATCTTAAGTAGCTGAGACTCATTATAGTGTCGTAAGTAGAAATAAAAAAATGTACAATCCCTTTGGATTAAATATATTGTTATTTAATAGAATACTTGAATAAAGTAGGTGCTTTACCAGAATAAAAGAACTTCTTAAGATCCCATTTGAGCAACTGTACTAATGAATATAAAAGAGATCAGTAAAGTATCTGATATAATGCATATCATACAATCTATGCTAAATTGCTTCAGTCATGTCCAATTCTTTGCAACCCCATGGGTCCCAGAGGGCTCCATCAGGCTCTTCTGTCCATGGAATTCTCCAGGCAAGAACACTGGAGTCAGTTTCCATGCCCTTCTCCAGGGGGTCTTCCCAACCCAGGGATCGAACCCGTATCTCTTATGTCTCCTGCATTGGCAAGCGGGTTCTTTACCACTAGCACCGAGTGTGTGTGTGTGTGTGTGTGTGTGTGTGTGTGTGTGTGTGTGTGTGTTAGTCACTCAATCGTGTCCAACTCTTCTATCCCACAGACGGTAGCCTGCCCAGCTCCTCTGTCCGTTGAATTCTCCAGGCAAGAATACTGGAGTGGGTTATCATTCCTTTCCCCAAAGGATCTTGCCGACCCAGGAATCAAATCCAGTTCACCTTCATTACAGGAGCATTCTTTACCATCTGAGCTATCAGGGATGCCCATAAATCATCATATTTTATGTTTATTATCTGTGCTATTTTTATATAGAAATATACTTGATTCCTATCTATTAACTTTGTATCCAGAAATCTTACTAAAATCCTTATTAATTCTAAAAGTATATTTTTAGTTGTTTTTTTTAATTCTCTCCATACTAACAACTCCAGGCTTGTTGTTTTTTTCCTTCCCCATCCATATACAATGTATTTCTTTTTCTTATCTTATTGTACTAGTTAGGACTCAATAAAAGTGGTGAGAGTGGGCATCCTTTTCCCATTCTCAAAGAGAATGTTGCAGCATATTAACATAAGTAGGATATTTACTTCAGAATCTTTGTAATATTTTTATCAGATTAACAATGTTCCTATCAACTATTAATTTGCTAAGACTTTCTATCAAAAATAGATAATGTATCTTATTAAATATGTTTTCTACATCTAGTGACATTATCAGTATTTTTCTTCTTTATTCTGCTAAGCTGTGAATCACTGTGATTTTCAACCTTATATTCCCAGAACATATCTAATCATGTTCCATTATCTTTTTTATTTCTTGATAGATTTCATTTTTATATAATTTATGGACGTACATTCCTAAGAAAAGTTTAAACTATAATATTTTATAATATTCCTTTATAGTAATGTCAGGCTTGGGTATCAAATTTTGCTTTCCTCATAAGATAAAATGACTTTTTAAATTATTCTCATGTTTTCTATTCTCTAAGTTTTAACTATTATTTCCTTCTTTAATGTCTAGTAAGTCATCTCATTTTGAAGATTTCCTTGTGAGAAAGTCCTTCAATTACATATTTAATTTCATTAAAAATTATAGGATAGTTCAAGTTTTCTGTTTCTTCTTTTAGTAATTTTAGTAAGCTTTTAGTAAATTGTTTTTATCTAAGAATTTGACCATACGAATTAATTTTAACTGTACTGCCATAAGATCGATCATAGTATCCTTTAATTATTTAATGTCCATAGCATCTATAGTGATGCACTCTTTTACATTTCTGATATTGGTTAGTTCTGCTTTCTCTCTCTTTCCTTTTTTTAACAGTGATATCCATGATACTTTCTTTAAAAGTTTTATTAACCTTTTATTTGTGGATCTTCTCCATTTTAGGTTTCCTTTTCCTTTCAATAATTTCTTTCTTATCTTTATTATTTACTTCATTTTGCTTTCTTCAGGTTTAACTTGCTGGGGATTCTGTTTTCTTGAGATAAATGCTTAGATAATAAATGTTCAAACATTCTTATTTCATACTATATGCCCTTAAAGCTATTAATTACCTTCAAACTACCCTCACTGCCTCATACAAATTTTGACAAGTTGTGTTTTCATTATCATTCAGGTAAATATTTTTAAATGTTTATTTTGATTTTTCTTTAATCCTTGAATTTTCTGAAAGTGGATTTCTTGATTTCTAATATATGGGGTTTTTCTAATTATCTTTTTGCTATTGATTTCCAGCACTGTGATCAGAGAACATACCTTGTATATTTTAACTGTCTGATTTTTGTTGGGAATTTCTTTATGATACAGTGAAAGTGAAGTGAAAGTTGCTCAGTCATGTCCAACTCTTTGCAACCCTATGGACTATACAGTCCATGGAATTCTCCAGGCCAGAACACTGGAGTGGGTAGCTGTTCCCTTCTCCAGGCGATAAGTTTCTCCTAAGGCGATAAGTTTCTCCTAAGGCAATAAGTTTCTCCTAAGGGGAAAAAGTCTCACATGCCTTGCTCACCTCTTTGGACTTCCTTCTTCTCCAGGATCTTGTCCCCACAGTCTTCACTGATGTGTTAGCTCTCTGATACCTTCAAACAGATGATTTTTTATATTTGATCCAGCTTTTCTAGTTGTTCTCAGTGGGAGAGTTAGTCCAAATTGCCTAATCCACCATCACCAGAAGTGCACCTCTCAATTTCTCTCATCTGTAAAATGAGGATAATAATGACAACTTCCTCAAATATATTATCAAAAGAGATCAGAGTGCCTATTATATATTAAGTGCTCCAGAACTTTGACTATGTTCTCAAGCTAGCTGTGACTAATGCAAACAAGCCCCAGGTAATAGTTACCTTGTGGTTTTACCTGCTGAGTATTCATTCTCCTCTAACATCTCAAAATTCCTTTAATAAACTACTCTTCAACAATCAAATAATCCTGATGTGGCTGTCAGTCAAAGTATCATGTCATCCTCTGACTAAGGGTGGGCAGCAAACCAAAGGTAGGCCAGTCTGCTTCTCTACTGGTAATGTGAACCATAAGCAAAAAAAAGCCAGTCCATACAAAAAGCAAGTAACACCTTCAAGAGGCCATCCATTAGTTTCCATTTAGATCCATAGCTACCTCAATTTCTATCTTTTCCAGGAGCTTCTTAAGTTAACCAGGATCCATTTTTTTGTTCTTGAAATTAAAATACCCTAATTGAAACCTCAATGGAAAACTCTCTTACTTTCAAAGGTTTTCTACCATCCCTGTAACTTCTTTCAATTAGAAAAAAAGGATCTTGACATTACTCAGAAAAGTCCAAAAAAGGATTCTTTTCTCTATTATGACTGAAGGATAAATATCCTATAACTTCTCTCTGTGCCAGTTCTTTGTTGGCTCTCAGCTGCATTCCTGCTTTTCCATACCCTTCTGTACTTCAAGGGGCTAGAAGATTGCAGACTACATTTCCTTGATAGCTGGTTTCTAATCAAGTTCACTGGGAAACACTGGTGAACAGCAGACGGTAGGAGAAAACAAACCATTTTACTTTCTTCCTTCTGTTTCTAGTTCCTGCAGAGGCATCAGCAGTAGTCCCAGATCCTCAGCAAAAGGTTGCCCATGGGCTCCGGCTCCAGCAGCAGCAGCAGCACCAGATAACTACCATGCAAATGCTGGCTACTACAACAGAAATGCAGTTCTGGTAAGGGCAGCAGTGGGTGATTGCAGGCTCCAGCATCCTCTTTGGTGAGTCCTGCATCATCAAGACTTTACAGGTTTTCAAACATCATTAGCAGCACAAGTGCCTGGGCTTCCTGCAAAGCAGCAGCAGCTCCTAAGGGGAGCAGTGGTACTTCAACAATCTCACCACTACAGTACATAGGAGCTCTATTTAACATCATTTTCTGTTTTTTCTCTCCTGGCCCTAGAAATGGTATTGACCTCCTGCAGTTGCTGATCTTTTGGTCAAATCATCATTCATTTTTTGTTTCTTCAACCCTGCCAATACTTCGATAATTAATTCTCTATATTAAATTCCTTTCATTTGAAATATTTATAGCAGATTTGTTTTCCTAGTTGAACAATTCTCAGTGGCATGGGCCTCTTTTTCTATTACTCCATTTATTTAGTCTTTTTTGTCCACCCTTTCTCTTTCTCATTCATGCATTCCATTTCTCTATCCTCTCTCTTCATTCTTTTTTTCTTTCTTCTGGACCTATCCCTTAAGTATATCAATAATATCTAGATCATTAATATAATGACACTCAGGGCAAAAAAAAAGGTGGGACATTTTCAATTTAAATAATCAACAGTACAAGTACAAACACAATAACTACCTAGAAACCATAAATCTTTATTAGAATCCAATTTTTATTATTACAATTGTCAATACCTAAAAAATATTTTCTATAAATACTACCACATCTCACCACTTGAGTAACATCATCTTAGCCCAAAAAACTTAAGTCAAATAACAACTGCAATTAAAACAGAAATGATGATTCATAGCTGTAGGTTCATGTTTCATTTCAGATGCATCATCATTACCACATAATAAAACAAAAAAAACTTAGTATATTTTTTAGAAGATAGTGATAAGGCAATGTTGATATTTTAACTCATCTGAAAAGTTGGAAAAAAAATCAGTTGAGATCACAATCAAACTTTACATTTGTTCTAAACGGAACTCCTGCTTGAGAGAGAAACACGCTACTTCTCTTGTTGTTGCTGTTCAATCACTCAGTCACTCTTTGTGACCCCATGGACTGCAGCACACCAGGCTTCCCCGTCCTTCACCATCTCCTGGAGTTTGCTCAAACTCATGTCCGTTGAGTCAGTGATGCCATCCAACCATCTAGTCCTCTGTCGTCCCCTTCTCCTGCCTTTAACCTTTCCCAGCATCAGGGTCTTTTCCAATGAGTCGGCAACTTCTCTTGCCTGACTCTAAAACACTCTCCACCACCACTTCCCCCACATCATACCATTCAACTCTATCCAGTTAAATTGTCATTCTATTTAGAATACAACTGAACTCTTTGCCATGTTTTATTTCTGCCTGGCTCCTGCCTACTGGTCCATCCTCAACTTATCTACTTAACTTATTCAGCACAGAGATAAGGAAAATAACCAACAGTCACAGAATGACTCAATCCTAACTCATCACACCCACATACACACGCATGCACAATCCCTTTCAGTCCTCAGGCATAGGAACCCTCCTATGTTCCCCTCATCCAGAAAAGCGGATAGAAATCAAAGTCAATCACATCTTTTCTAGACAAAAAATAGGTGGCAAGTAAGTTAATGCTCAATCCAAAATTGATGGCGGAACCTGTATAGTTCAGCAGGAACTCAATTAACATAGACTGGATACTGAAGATTCATGATATTCATACTTCCTTCTCTATGGTGAAGAGTAAACCATTTCTCATGAGCTTCCCCCATATATATCTATGTATGTATATTTGTCTGTCTCTCCCATTCACACACACACAAACACACACACACCCCACATCCTCATTTCTGGCTACACCAAAATGGTTAATTCTGGTTTACCTTCAGGGTCAGCTTTTTTTTCTTTTTTTCTTTTTTCCCTTTTATTGTTTTTGCCATACAATGCTATGATATCACCATGGGTTTACATATGCTCCCCCTCCAGAACCCCCCTCCCTCTCCCCTCCCCCCGTGAAATCTCGCTGTACCAGCCCCAAGCATCAATCCTGGGCTGGCGATTGATTAGACATATGATAATTAACTTGTTTCAATGCCATTCTCCCATATCATCCCACCCTTACCCTCATCCACAGAGTCCACGAGTCTATTCTATACATCTGCGTTCCTTTTGCTGTCTCGCATGATGGGTTCTCGTTACCGTCTTTCTAAATTCCATATATATGTGTTAATATACTGTATTGTTGTTTTTGCTTCTGGCTTACTTCACTCTGGATAATGGGCTCCAGTTTCGTCCATCTGAGTAGAACTGCTTCAAATGAATTTTTTTTTAATGCTGAGTAATATTCCATTGTGTATATGTGCCACAGCTTTCTTATCCATTCGTCAGTTGATGGCAGGGTCAGCTTTTAAGAGTATTCTAATACTACTCTAAAATTCCCTGTCACTGTACCCCTTCATACATTCTATCAGTACCTTGAAACCCCAAACTAAACAAGGCATCTTTAGTTCCTTCATTACCTTATTACTGAATATCTACTATGTGCTAGATACTATGCTAACTAACCTCAAAAAGGAATAGAGTCATCTATCATACAAATTCTTGCCCTCAGTCTTCTCATACACATAACTTACTAATAACTGGCTTAACGTATAAATACTTATCTGCTTAAGATTATAACTTTATTATTAGCCATTTGGAATTTTCAAAGGTTTTTTTATTCTTTGCCATATGAGAAAATATGATTGATTACTCCTTTTCTACCTAATAGAGATGGAGAAGGTTAAAGAATAGGACAGCAGTAAAAGCTCAAAGAAGTCATTCCCAAGTGGAGAAATGTTTATGATACTCTATTAAGTCAAAAACACTTATAAGAAAGTACTAAGTAGAATATAAAATTACACATGCAGGACATCCCTGGTGGCAGAGTGGGTAGGAATCTGCCTGCCAATGCAAGGGACATGAGTTCCGTCCCTGGTCTGGGAAGATTTCACATGCCGCAGAGCAACCAAGCCCCCGCGCCACAGCTACTGAAGCCCACGCCACACCCCGGAGCAACACACCTCAGCCACTGAGCCCGCATGCCGCAGTCAGGGAAGCCCACTCACCCAGAGCGTGCGCTCTGCAATAAGAGAAGCTACCGCAATGAGACGTCCACGCACCACAACAAAGAATAACCTCCGCTCTCTGCAACTAGACAAGGCCCGTGCACAGCAACGAAGACCCAGTGAAACCAAAAGTAAATTTCTAAAGGAACTGCACATTCACCACAACTGCATATAGGTAAAACCTATTATGCACATCAATGAAAAAGATGATAAAAGAATATATAAAAAATGAACAATTGTGTAGGGCAGTGAGACTATCCAGAATTTTGCCTTTTTTCAAAAATGTTGATTGTTATCATGCTTTATAATTAAAACTGAGATAAAACAAAGAGTCTCTGAAGTTTTTAAATATTTACTCATTTATTTGGCTTCACCAGGTCTTAGTTATAGCCTGTAAGATCTTTAGTTGCCGCACGTGAGCTCTTAGTTGCAGCATGTGGGATCTAGTTTCTCTGACAAGAAATTGAACCCAGGCCCCCTGCACTGGGAGTTTTAGTCACTGGGCCACCAGGGAAGTCCCTAAATTTTTATTTCTATAGAACATAATCAGTGCTCTAGGTGAATCTATTTAAAAGATGGTGATTTCAGCACCAAGGATGGTCAAAGAAAATTAATATAAATTTAGCAATACTATTATTTTGATCAATTTGAAAAAGTTATTAACAGCTTTGAAATACACACTTGTCAAACCACAAATTAATTCCATAGATGGCTTAGATTTGGATAAACTGCAGAATTTAAAAAGCAATTGCTTAAATTCTATTACTTTTTAGTTAGTTATAAAAAGACTTTAAGATACAAATATTGGGTTACTAACGGCAAGTAGAGAAAAGCTAAGGATTCTGATTAACTATTTTCAGCATGTTACTTTTAAAAATTTTAGAAACCACCTTTCAGACTCAAAAAGGCAATTTGTTATACTCAAATAATCTAAAAATTCCTTTAATGAAGAAAACGTTCAAGGACAAATACCCAGATGAATCTCACCTATGTTCTTCTCGCTTCCTCTCACTCCAGTCTCATCTTCTAACCTCAAGACTGACCTTCATATAAACAAATATAACTTCATACAGGAATGGCAAGCACAAGATCGGCAGCAGAAAAGGTAACCTAAAGAGCATGGTGCCTATTTTTCCCAGTAATGTTTATCATAAGTTTTCAGTGTACCAGGTACATTATACTTGCATCTCACCACAACCCTATGAAACAGGCATTATTGCCCTCAATTTACAGTTAAAGCAACAGAGAGGCCAGGAGATTAAGTGATTTGCCTAAGGTCACACTGTATGAAGGTCAGGAAGCAATTGTTTGAACCCTGTAAGGAACAACTGACTGGTTCAGGATTGAGAAAGGAGTATAAGGTTGTTTGCTGTCATTCTGTTTATCTAAGTTACACGCTGAGCACGTCATGAGAAACGCCAGGCTGGATGAGTTACAAGCTGGAATCAAGATTGGCAGGAGAAACATCAACAACCTCAGATATGCAGATGATACCACTCTAATGACAGAAAGTGAAGAAAGAGGAACTAAAGAGCCTCTTGATGAGGGTGAGGGAGGAGAATGAAAAACCAGCTTAAAACTAAATTTTTAAAAAAAACTAAGATCATGGCCCCCTGCCACATCATCACTTCATGGCAAATAGAAGGGGAAAAGGTGGAAGCAGTGACAGCTTTCTTCTTCTTGGGCTCTAAAATCACTGCGGATGGTGACTGCAGCCATGAAATTAGAAGACTGCTTCTTGGCAGGAAAGCCATGACAAACCTAGACAGTGTGTTAAGAAGCAAGACATCACTTTGCCAACAAAGGCCTGTATAGTCAAGGCTATGGTCTGTCCAGCAGCCACATATGGTTGTGAGAGCTGAAGCATCAAGAAGGCAGGGCGCCAAAGAATTGATACCTTCGAACTGTGGTGTTCAAGAAGACTGTTGAGAGTCCCCTGGACAGCAACAAGATCAAACCAGTCAATCTTCAGGGAAATCAACGCTGAATACTCTCATCAGAAGGACTGATGCTGAGGCTGAAGCTCCAGTATTTTGGTCACCTGATGCAAACAGCCAACTCACTGGAAAAGACCCTGATGCTGGGAAAGATCGAGGGCAGAAGGAGAAGAGGGTGTCAGAGGCTGAGATGGCTAGAGGGCATCACTGATGCAATGGACATGAATTTGGGCAAACTCCGGGAGACGGGTGAGGAACGGGAGACCTGGCATGCTGCAGTCCATGGAGTTGTGAAAAGTCAGACACAACTGCGCAACTGAACAACAACTAGTAATTGACAAACCAGTAACACAATTAATAACTGGCAAACTAGGATACGACCCGGAGTTGACTAATGCCAAAACCTCCTCTTTACACTGCTTACATACAGTACTGCCTTAACTCCTTGAAACCAACTAAAGGAACACAGACTTAAAAGAAGCAGAAAAATCAATATTTTCAGTCATTAAAAATCCAGCTACATATACAAGCTATTTGAATTGACTTAGACTACATACATTCCCCTAAATTCTAGCCAGATAAAAACAGGATCCGTAAGAGAAATTTTTACTAGAACTCCATCTTACATTATTAAAGGAACCAGCTCAGCTCTAAATCATAATGTTTCTGACTCTGATTACTTTAAACAGAAGTGAAGACAAGCAGCAAGCTCTGAAGAACAGAGATTAGACTGCTGAACATAGATCAAGAATTAAGAGTTTTGAGGATAAAGCATCGCCTATGCTAAAGCCTAGAAAAGGGTCCAGGAAACGAGGAATAGAGAATTGATTCTAAACTGGAAGGCTATAAAACAAAGATTTTTCATGAATCACAGAAATGAATGAGAACTACAGGGTAAAGCCAGGACAGAGCTGAGAAATGTGAACTAGAAAGGGTGGGGAAGAGGAGAGTGTTTGAAAACATTGGAAATATTGAAACATATGGTAAATTGTGAGACAGTTTGAGCTATGGCATGGTTATATAAATTCCTGCTGCAAAATCTGGTGGCAGATTGGAAGCATGTGTTCCAAAATAATTCCATAAGATTTCTATTGAAGTTGAAGAAAATGAGTAACGAGAGTTTTACATCCTTAGTGGTATCTGAGTGGTCCCTTCAAAAAAATGGTTTTAGCATAACTTTTTAAATGAAGACACCACTGAATCATCCCCAATCTCAAAGATTCAATATACATAGTATATATATTAATTCACTAAATTATATACTTTATACTCGTCCCCCTTATAACAGGGTCGGTCCCCCTTTCCCTACTTCAGTGCTCCAGGAAGAGTGAAAATTTTGTAGCTAAAAGATCTATGAAAGGGAAAGGTGGGCAGTGAGCTGGAAAGATAACTTAGGCAGAGACTATGAAGGAACTTGTATACAAAAGGGAGTCTAGATTTTATCCAAAGCAAAAGGAAGCCTAAAGAGGTCTTTAGACTAAAATTTAATGATTTAAATTTTATTTTTAAGACGGTACTCTGGAACTATACAGAGGACAAATCCAGGATAGAACCATAACATCCCAGAATACGAGACAGGAGCAATACCAGTGGAAATACACTGATGAGAATTCTCACACTAGCTAGATTTTCTGACAGTAAACCAATAGAATGTACGGACCTACTCTTATTTCCAAATCTTAAACTGCAATCAAACACGCCAGTGAGAAAAATTCAAATTTCTTAACAAGGCATAAAGTATAGATGGTTCTAAATATTTAACAACTGACACAACAATATAAAATGTATCAATATATAAATTAACATTAAAAATAAATTTCTTTTTTCCAAATAAACTGTATAGAATTCTGCTGTGTCCCTCCTTATCTGTGGTTTTGATTACTGCGGTTTCAGTGATACATGGTCAACAGCAGTCTAAAAATATTAAATGGAAAATGTTTATTTCAAAAACAAACAATTCATAAGTTTTACATTGTGCACTGTTCTGAACTGCATGATGAAATCTCAAACTGTCCTGCTCTGTCCCATCCAGGATGTGAATCATCCCTTCACCAAGCTCACTATGCCAATTTGTCACTTAGTAGCCTTCATGGTTATCAGATCAACGCTCACAGTGCTTCTGTTCAAAATAACCCTAATTTTACTTAATAATGTCCCCAGAGCACAAGAGTAGTGATACTGGCAATTTGTAAGTGTCAAAGAGAAGCCATAAAGTGCTTCCTTTATGTGAAAAGGTGAAAGTTCTTAATAATAAAAGAAAAAACAGATGTTGAAGTTGCTGAGATCTACTGTGAGGTCAAATTCTCTGTGAAATTGTGAAGAAGCAGAAAGAAATTTGCACTAGTTTTGCTGTCACACCTCAAATGTCAAAAGTTATGGCCATATGCAAGATAAAAGATGAAAAAAGCGTTAAATTTATACAGTATTTTGACAGAGCACATTCACATAACCTTTATTACAGTATAATGTTGCATGTTCTATTTTATTATTAGTTGTTGTTAATCTCTTATTTTTGTGCCTAATTTATAAATTCAACTTCATAATATACAAACTACATAATACAGGAAAAAACATAGTATATATAGGGTTCGGCACTATCCACAGTTTCAGACATCCGCTGGGGGCTGGGGAACATACCCACAGCTGCTTAAAGGGGACTACTGTAATAAGAGCTATAGCAATATTATACGCTCGTCCTTTTAACAGTTTCCAAGTCATTTGTTAAATTTTAGAAGTGTTGATTTAACCTCTTTCAAGGGGCCGTGGTTTGGTACTGGGAACCATACTAAGCTTTTCCCAGCATCTTTCTCATTAAAACGACTGTCGCCAGCCTCTGCTGCTGCACTTTGCTGAAGCCGTAAGGCTGCTGGGCCTGCTGCCTGCATGTCACCGTCACACAGCAGAGATGCTAGTGTTTCCCACAATGCATGAAACCCTTGTGTCACAGGACCACCCCCCCCCAAAAAAAAAAAATGGTGCCACAAAAACGACCTGCACTGCAGCCTGCTCCATTACCTCCAACAACAGGAAATGCTGAAGTACCGGGCAGGCTCCAGAGTTACAGCTCCGGTCACTACAGGCCTGGGCCACAGTAATCCACACCACGCCTACAGACTGCACTGGACACAGAACATTCCCTCAATGAAAGTCACCCACATGCGTGAAAGTGATTCAGTGTTTTAATGAGTAGTGTCTCTGTCACTGGTACCTATCAGTTGAATACCAGTTCTTCATACAAGGCCCTTCACAACTGACCCCTGCCAGCCAGCTTCCCTGCGCCTGTCCACACAGGAATCTTCTAAATGGCTGGTGACAATTAGAGCACCAGTGGCCACTGTGGTTACGACAATTAACACGTTATAGCAACTTATGGCTGTGGGCACTTCTATTTACAGTGTCACCGTAACCCTGTGAGAAAGATACCCAAAACCCTAATTCCTTACCCATGATTTCAAAACCCAAAAGCTCTGAAAACAGAACTTTCTTTTTGCAAGTTTGGACCAAAATTCTTGATCTAAATGAATTATTAACAGCATGAGGCTTTATGTAATCTCTATTTAACCTACTTATAAATATTCACATGTTTCACTTGAGAAATATAAACACACTTGCTTAGGGGCTGCTGTCCTGATCCACTAAGAGTTACGTATTTCTGTGGTTGCACTTCTATGTTTATAAAATCAAAACAAGGGTTGTTGTTGTTATCAGTTAGTCGTTCAGTCGTGCCCGACTCTTGTGCGACCCCAGGGACTGTAGCCCACCAGGTTCCTCTGTCCATGGAGTTTCCCAGGCAAGAATCTGAAGTGGGTTGCCATTTCCTTTTCTAGGGACTCTTTCGGACCCAGGAATCAAACCTGCATCTCCTGCACTGCACACAGATTCTTTACCACTGAGCCACAGTGGAAGCCCCAGAACTCAAAACACCTGAATTCTAAACCACATCTGGCACCACGAAATTCAGTTAAGGAATTTTGGATGTGTGTTTTCAATCTCCATTTACAGAGCTGAAGGAGGTGAAGTGACTTCGTCAAGATAACACAGCTTGTAAATGGTGGAGCCAGGGCTCCAATCCAGACACCTAAGTCTTGTTTTATCCCCTATCCAAGACAGACCATAAATGCAAAAGGAAACCTTTCTCTGCATAAAAAGACACATTTCACATTCCACATAATATCATGTAAGTGTACGTAAATATAAAAATTTTAATGCAAAAATTAAAAAAACAAAATCTGTATCTAACCTTCAAAAAATATATATTTCCTGCTGCTCAAATATTAATGTTTCACCCTCTCTATTTTACACAAATGAGTAAAGTCATTGTCAGATTTGGGGTCACTCTTCCGGAAGTTAAGAGCACCATCAATTTAATGTTGATATTATTTTTCACTAAAATTCCTAAACACTACAAAACAAATTAAACAATTTTAAGAGAATTATAAATAATTATCCTAGGGATTGACAAACTTTCTAATACCAATCCTGTCAATTCTGTGGTAGTTATATTTTTCAACAAATACTTCAGATTCTCCTCCTAACCACTGTAGGACTGCACTTTTCTATGGAGTTCGACATGATCATGTAACTTACTATGGCCAATGAAATGTGAACAGCAGTTATATGTGTGTGTGTGTGTGTGTGTGTGTGTGTGTGTGTGTATATGCTTCTGAGAGGAAACTTTGGGAGACAATCTGCAATTCACTAGTTTCTCTCTTCATCTGCTCTCAATGTTCCATACATCTTCTCCACCATCAGCCTGTGTTCCAGGATGAGAATGACATGGAGTAAAGACCCCAAGCAACCCAGATGAAAACAAACGACATGAAGAAGAAACTTGTATTGTTTTAAGCTACTGAAATTTGAGGACAGCATAGTCTACTGTTAACTTATAAATGTATTGCCTCTTAGCGCCTAATCCATCTTTCTTCTTCCTACTTAGTCATACTGAATCCGGACTCTACAACCGGTTCTCCTTTACCAGTTGGCGCAATGTTACGCTTCGTCAGTAGAGGGAGCTGGAGCAAAAGGAAGAAGGGGCTTCTCTTTCTGGATTTGGGAATTCTGTTGTTTTCCCTGCCAGGCCCGGCTGTCAGGAGCTTACAGGATACCCAGCGGCACTCACTCTCACCAGCACACAGCAAGAAGTGATCCAGAAATTTCAACAGCATCCCAGCAGGCAGTATCCCAATAAGTCTCACAGACACCCTATAGGTGGCTTCCCAGTGACTTTGGCTAAGCACATTAGCCAACCTCTCAGCAGCCCCAACGACACCCCCACAGATGATTTCCTGCCTGTCCCAGCTGGTGGCAGCTCAATGGGACATTGTCACATCTTCCAACAAGGGCTGAATTTCAGCTTTAGCCATGGGGGAAGGGGCCTCTTCCAAGTTTGTTCCTTCCTTGAGTACTCAGCCTCAGCCCTAAAGAAGGTGGCTGTTCTCTGCTACATAACAATCCTTTATATTAAAATTTCCCTATTCAAATTATTACTGCAGTTTCTGTCTTCCGATTGGACTGTGATATCTAGTCTACCCCAACACATAAAACTACATGCTGCAACATGAATTTGTATTAGTAGTTTTGAAGGATAACTTTGGTTATTTTCTTTTTCTAGCTATTTCATAGCTATTTTTAATATTTTATGTATCAAAGTTAAAACAATAAATTGTATTTTGACCACTGACATAGAATTTAAATCATACTAAATACTAAATATTTCCCTTGTGACTCAGCTGATAAAGAATCCACCTGCAATTCAGGAGACCTGGGTTCGATCCCTGGGTTGGGAAGACCCCCTGGAGGAGGGAAAGGCTACCCACTCCAGTATTCTGGCCTGGAAAATTCCATGGCCTGGAAAATCCCATGGGGTTGCAAAGAGTCGGACACGACTTAGCTACTTTCACTTTCACTTTCAAATACTACATGCTTTCATTAAATCAGACTTATTGGCGAAAAATTATAAGAAATAACAATAATATATGAAAGCATATTTATTGTGGGGTAAGAAAGTTCTTCAACCAAACATGTCGATGAAAATTATATTTTCGTCAAAAGATTAAATTCAAACCTTTATTTATTCATACTACAATATAAAGTTTATACTGAGTCTTTTTATATCAGCTTATACTGAGTCTTTTAAAATCAGATAATGAAAATATTGCATTTGGAAAGGTTTCAATACTCTTCACTATGTTAGTCATATGGCAAAATTACATATTCCTCAATATATAAAAATAAATCCAATTATTAACTAAAAAGACTACTCAGGAAGAGTACTTAAGTGTTCCTTATGTGCAGAGCCAAAACCAATTCTCACTGCTTGCCCCCGAGCCCGCTTGCCATTAGACCAGTATTTTAATTCAGGAGGAAACAAATGAAAAGCCAAGAGCATGCTGGCAGTAACTTGAGGGCAATAAAGTCTTATAAACTATGGAAAAGTAAAACTATAAAATATTATTTCAGAGATATTCTAGAATGTACGTCTCTAATACAAAATACATTTTTTAAATGAGTAGCTCAATGTCTCCTTTATAAAAGACATATATCCAAACTTATATCTAGTGGCACTTACTAAAGAAGTATAAGGAGAATAATGACCACCAAAAGTTCATTTTCTAATCCCAGGGAGGTGAATATATGTATCCTTACATGGTAAAAGAGATTTTAGAGATGTGACTAAGATAGGAAGATTATTCTGGACTATCTCAGTGGGCCTAATCTAATCGTAGGAATTCTTAAAAGAGAAAAACCTCTCCCTGCTGTGGACAGAGAGACAGGCAGTGACAGCAGAAGGGTCAGAGAGATGGCATCATGAGAAGACTTCAACGCTCCGTTGCTGGTTCTGAGACATAGGAAGCAAAACTAGAGAGGAGGTCTCTACAGCATTCAGCTGATAGCTAAAGGAAATGGGGATCTCAGTCGTTTAACTTCAAGGAACTGAATTCTTTCAACAGCCCAAATGAGCAAGAAAACATTCCCACCCACCTCACCCCACAACTGCCACCCTCCTCCCAACCCTCACCCCCACCCCAGGTAGCTTCGAGAAAGAAATACAGCCAGTTCTTTTGATTTTATCCAGTAAGACCTATGTCAGACTTTTGACTTACAGAACTGTATGATAATAAACTTCCATTGTTTTAAGCCAGTAAGTTTGTTAGTAGCAGAAAACTAATACAAGGGACACTATTTATAACCTTGGAAGATCTAGGTCATACTTTATTTAAAAAAAAAGTAGCAAAGTCTTTTCAACAAGTATTAAAATATTGGGTGTTCATAAAAGTATTTACTGAAAAAAGTAGGTTGATTCCCAGGCAAGAATACTGGAGTGGGTAGCCATTCCCTTCTCCAAGGGATCTGCCCGATCCAGGGATGGAACCCAGGTCTCCTGTATTGCAGGCGATTCTTTACCATCTGGGCCACCAGGGAAGCCCCTTTCATAACAGTATTTATTGAAGATAAAGTAGACTGATAGACTCTATAGTTATCATTGCTTCCCTCTTTCAGCTAAATTATTTATTTAACAAACACTTACATGATGTTTACTATGTACTAAGAATTCTTCCAAGGGCTTTACAAATGTAAACTCAATCCTCATAACAGCTTATGAAGTAGGTATTATTATCCCCATTTTATAGATAAAGACAGTAATGTACACAACTATCAGGTAACAGAGCTGGGATTCAAACTTAAGCCTGACTGACTCCAGAATTCAAGTGCTTCAGCACTAGGCTAACTATTTTCCACATGAGATTCAACAGCAATGTGATAGAAAGAGATTGGGTTTTGTAGTTAAAAAGATCTAGACACAGATCTGCATTCTGCTACTCATAAGCTTTGTAACCGGGATCCTAGCACATCACATAATGGACACTAAAGAAATCTTCATTCCTTCCTTCAACTCCTGCTTCCAGTGTAGAGATACATTCAAATTCAAAGAAAACCCTATATGGAACAGGCTTAAGAAAAAAACTGAACACTAATCTTAACTCCCAAGTTTGCACTTCTCTTTCCTCAGGTTTATACATTACTTTTCAGATCTCAGCTAAGACAACTAATGGTATAACAACACATTTCTAGGGGTACTCTAGGCTCTCACTATCATACCAACAAAAATATATTGGAATTTTACCATAAAAACAAAATTTTTAAAAAGGGGGTCATTTTTTTTAAGATTTAAACATGAGATATAGGTAAAGTCTTTCCGATTGAAGGTAATCTTAGCCATAGAATGAAATGAAACAGCTATTACATGCACCTTCTGGTTCATTTTTTGTCTCAAATTTGTTACCATGTTACCTTGTTCTTGTTAACATGTTTGAAGACTGGTCACTGGCCATATATTAATACTCTTTATGCTAATATTCTTTATATTCTTTATCATCTAGAAATCAACTTAACCATCTCATATTCTAGACATTGAACCTGGTCTTAACAAAGATGCTTTGTCCTCAAGGCTGCCTACCCCTGCAATACCACCATCATTATTGCCCAGAGAAATCTTTTTTGGGGGAGGTAGAAATTTCTAAAATGCTAACTACTATTTCAAATAAAGACATACTTGACACTATAGCAAAAAAAGTATCTACTGGAACACCAGCAAAAGGTGGCTTAATCTATCATGCTGTGCTGTCCTTAGTCGCTCAGTTGTGTCAGACTCTTTGTGACTGACAGTAACAAAGGGGACTGGAGCCCACCAGGCCCCTCTGTCACTGGGTTTCACAAGCAAGAATACTGGAGTGGGGAGCCATTCCCTTATCCAGGAAATCTTCCCAACTCAGGGATCGAACCTGAGTCTCCTGTATTGCAGGTGGATTCTAAGTACAAATTCTGGTGGTATATGGGCTTACATCCTAGCTCCCTACTGAAAACTCTGAGCATACAACTTAAGTCTTCATTTTTTTTCATCTGTAAAACTGGAAAAAATAGTAACTATCTCATAAGATGGTTGTAGTGGTTGAATCAGATGATGAATATATAAAATAGCACAGTAAGCATTCCACAAATGTTGGCTACTGAGTATTAAGGTAGTAAGCGTATAATAAAAGTATATAATAAGAGTTATATGAGCACAAAGGGTCATCTAGCCCGGTTTCCAAAAGTTGGAAACCTGAGATGAATCTCAGTTAAGAATCAGTAGGACTTAGCCAGAGAAAAGTGGTTAGGGCTTTCTAATCAAAGAGAACAGTATATGCTAAACTACAACAGAAGGTAGGGAAAAAAAAATAGGGAACTCACTTCAATACAATTAAAACAGATAGTGCTCATGAAAGACTACCAGGATTTAACACTGATAAAACACTACATAGGGACTTCCATGATACACCTAGAAGTTGGGACATTATCGTAAATGCAATGGGAAGGCACTAAAGAATACTAAGGATATTGAAATAAACTGTGTGTCAGAGTGTAGTACTATTACAGAGCGGCTGAACTAGAGGAAGTGGGCCTCAAGTAAAGATCCTCGTTTAGAAATGATTAAGGAAAATACAATAAAGGCATGAAACAGTGCAGTGACAATGAAGATGAAGAGAAACAGACAGATGTCAAAGATATTTCGGCAATAATAAAGATAGGATTTGGTAACTGATTATATCTGAGGGCTGAGAAAGGGTGAGGAAATTAGAATGACTACCATGACCACCATGTTTTATTAACAAATGTTTACTGACAACTATGCACCTGGCACTACACTAGGCATAAAAAGATGATTAAAACCTGGCCCCTGACATCAAAGAAACCAGTTATACTAAGAAGAACATAGAGATTAGCAACTAATATTGAATATCAGAAACATTATAAAAATTATTTACAGAATAATACAAAAATTGAAAAAAGAGACACCCAAATACAACTAGTGGAAATATATCAAAGAGATGTATTTCTTCACAGCAATGGAGGTGGACACAAAACAGCACATCAGGAAAAGAGCAAGAGGATGTATATACTCAGAGAACACGATACAGAGAAGGATTTGTAAAAAGATTACTATGATTAGATAGAAGGAGATGGGTTGTGAATACCTAAAGTCACGACTCATTCACATTCATAATCCAAATAAATTTTTACTGAACTACAGTGTATCAGTCTGGGTCTTGGCAGGAAACAGATGGCATAAACTGAGTAACTAAGGAAGGCTTATTAAAGGTACTGTTTTACAAAGATGTGAGCAGGGTTTAAGAAAACCAACAAGAGACGGTGCAGTAGGGCGGCTAGCAACAGAGGAAGGCAATTTCCAAAACTGGAAGAAAATAGCTGTACTAAGAGGGCCACCATACTGGTATGGAGGAAACTTGGGAACAAATAACCTGGCGTCATTCTCCTTCCATACAATCTGCCAATGTCTCACATCAACAGAAACCAACTGAAGGTCTAAGAACAAGGAGACCCACTGGTGCAATCCATAGAGGTCAGCTCCTATAGTATACAGCAAAGTGGAAGAAAGTGAGTAGATCTGGAATGTGAATGGGAAAATATGTAACATGCAATGATAAAATTCAACAACATTCAACTGTATCTCCCTCGGGTCTTATAAAAATTCACTTCCCAGTTCTATAACTCTTTCTACACTTCAGTTGGAGACCGAGTTGAATTATTAGCCTTAAACCTGCAAAACTTTTAACATGAAGCTTCAATTTGTTCTAAAATGGATCCTTAGCACTGTGAATTCTTCTGTCTCATCATAAGTCTATATGCTATCTTAACTCCCTGAGCAACTATCTCTGTTAAGTGTAAGCATTTTCTCAAACCTTCAACAACAAATCCTCAGGGTACAGCCAGCAACATGCCACCAAGAGGATGGAAAAGACATTTCCTGATAAATTCTGCATTCAACAATCAATGGCTGCATTAAGACTTTCATTAGCTTAGACCAGACAATCGTTGAAGAGAGATCAACTCGTGATCATAAAATTCAGTACCCAGGTGGCACTACTGGTAAAGAATCCACCTTACTAATGCAGGAGATGCAGGAGATGCAAGAGATGCAAGTTCAATCCCTGGGTTGAGAAGACCCCCTGGAGAACAGCATGGCAACCCACTCCAGTATTCTTGCCAGGAGAATCCCATGGACAGAGAAGTCTGGCAGGCTACAGCCCATAGTGTCGCAAAGAGTCATCAGCCAGAACTCAATTACATGAACTCACCTAGATACAAGGGGAGACGGAAAAGGTAGGACTAAACAGCTACTGCACAGAAACTCTATGAAAAAGGAATATAAATCTCTGAGGAACACCTAGCTACCTCCACAACAAAATTCACTTTGACAGAAAAAAAAAATTGTGTTAATAAAAGCATTAACTATTTCAGCTTTTGGTCAAAAGGAATTATGTGTGAGTGATATATGATGAAACAGATTTTTGTTAGAAGCAAACCACTAACAACAATTATTATTATTGTAGACATCTCATATGCCAACAAAACAAGATGGATGTTAGCATCATCTCCATCTGTCAACTGAACAACACCAAAGTACTAAATATCAATAAACGCCATTGTGGTTATATTGCTACCTAGTTATATTATTTAGTGTATCCTTTTTTCCCAGTTTTAGCATCCCAGAAGCCTAGTTGCAGGATATGTGAAACTGTTATTTCTCCCTCCCAGATGAATATAAGTTTTCTTGGAAGAAAAAACACTAAAGGTCATAGAGAATTCCATCTTCTTCCTGTGTGTAAAGGAGCATTTATCCAGCATCTCTGTTTAGCAGAACCTATATGTGTGTTACACAAAAATATTATATATTTATATAATATTTATATATTTATAATATATAAACCCTATAAAATTCTCAATTCTAACTGCCTTAAAAAAGCTAGCATTATGTTGTATGGAAAATATAAATTAGAGCTTTTGAGATGCATATATATAAAAGTTGCTCATTCTTAGACTAATTTATATTATCTAGTTGCCCATTAGTTTTTGGTAACAATTTTAGACAGAAAGTAGGTGAAACAATATTATATCAATCCTGGGTCAAAACCCATTCTCAACTTTTCCCTTTCTAATAACCCTACCTCCAATCATATTTCTAGAATTTCCGACCACAAAATCCAACAAAAATTACCTCCCTTTCATAATAAAACACTTTTTGAAATTCTGCAATAATTCAGTAAGCTCATATAAAGAGAAAGAGGATCTTCATCAACTGTAACATGTCATTTCCAAGGCTAATTTCTTTTCCGTATTTTCCTAAAATACACTTACATTTCCAAAAGTTCATTAGAAGTGATGTAAGAAGATACATAAAAAAGAAAATTTCTTCTAGTTAAATCCAACATATATCATAAAGATTGTGTAATAGTTAAAAAGAAGAAAAGTTATGACCAATCTAGATAGCATACTAAAAAGCAGAGTCATTACTTTGCCAACAAGGGTCCGTCTAGTCAAAGCTATGGTTTTTCCAGTAGTCATGTATGGATGTGAGAGTTGGACCATAAAGAACACTGAGCACTGAAGAACTGATACTTTTGAATTGTCGTGTTGGACAAGACTCTTGAGAGTCCCTTGGACTGCAAGAAGATCAAACCAGTCAATCCTAAAGGAAATCAATCCTGAATATTCATTGGAAGGACCAATGCTGAAGCTGAAGCTCCAATACTGTGGCCACCTGATGTGAAGAGTCGACTCATTAGAAAATACCTTGATGCTGGAAAAGATTTAAGGCAGAAGGAGAAGGGGATGACAGAGGATGAGATGGTTGGATGGCATCACTGACTCGACAGACATGAGTTTGAGCAAGCTCCAGGAGATGGTGAAGGACAGAGAAGCCTGGTGTGCTGCAGTCCATTGGGTCTCAAATAGTCAGACACAACTGAGTGACTGCACACCACCACCACCTTAGTAATCAGGCTCTTTAGTAATAGTTTTTTGCTAGGGAAACTGCTTCTAATTCACCTTCCTTCTCCTTGTCCCTAGGTTTCTAGACAAAGGATGTGTGTGCTTAGTCTCTCAGTCGTGTCCAACTCTTTGACCCCATGTACTGTAGCCCACCAGGCTTCTCTGTCCATGGGGATTCTCCAGGCAAGAATCCTGGAGTGGGTTGCCATGCCTTCCTCCAGGGGATTTCCCCAACCAGGGATTGAATCCTACAGGCAGATTCTTTATCGTCTGAACCGCCAGGGAAGCCCATGAATACCGCAGTGGGTTGCCTATCCCTTCTCCAAGGGATCTTCCCAACCCAGGAATCGAACCAGGGTCTCCAGCACTGCAGGCATATTGTTTACCAACTGAGCTACCAGGGAAGCCCTTGGCAAAGAATTAAGTCACCTAAAAGTTCTCCAGACATATTTTGACTTCCTAGTATACAGGAAAAAGAATCTCTCAAAAGAAAGGGCAGGGGGACAGATTTCGTCCAAGAGTGCTATAGAATTAAGGTTTAGAGACTCTTATCTATAGCCGGTTAGTAGCAATGATTTATTGCACACCTACTTGTGCCAGGACACTTGGTCTATAATGATTACAACAATCCTTCAGGACAGGTGTTATTACTCATACAGATGAGGAAACATGGCCTCAGAGAGCTTATCAACGTAAGCAAGACCTTACAGTTATCAATTAGTAAAGTAAGGTTTCAAGTCAAAATTCATCTGGCCTAACACACTTGCCTCCATTACCTCCCTCTTCACACTGTACAATCAATTTTTACCAATATATATTGTCAACAAGAAGATATATATGAAAAACGTATTAGGTATTTTCTCATAAAATGGCAATTTTTTTAAATGCATTTTGAATCCTTAGAAACTACTGAGTTTCAATTTCTGGCAATGACCATGGTTACTGCATGTACAATAATGGTTTTTATTTAAGTCTTCATGATTAAACTACATCATTTAGATGACATGCCACACTTAAAATTTCATTTAGCTGTAAGAAAAAATACGGTATTTTAAATATTAGAAAAAGGAAGATCATTCTAAGTATATCACAAAACCCAAAGGCAATAATAATAATAAATTTAAATACATTTTTTTTAAATCCTGACTAGTTAAAAAAAAGGCATAAACAAGGTCATAAAACAAGTGATAAATAAAGAGCTTCCACAAATCACTGAAAATGACCAACAGAAAAAGAAACACAAAAGGCTCTAAACAAATGTAAATGGCTCTCAACCTCACTGATAATAAGAAAACTGAAATTAAATTTTAGAATGGCATATTTTCCACCAAAACTACTGGCAAAGACTACCACTGAGTTAGCAGGGATATATGAAAATCTCCCTAGCATATGTAACTTATGCATACTTCCTTTATGAAAGTAAATGTGACAATATTAAAATTTAAATTTTTTATTTTATACATTATAAAAATATAAAGGTTATACTTTACGACCTTTTGATCAAAACAATCTCATTTCTAGGAATTTATCCCAGAGACATATTCATGCATATGGAAAATTATATATGTACAAATGCAAGAGATATAAGAGACTCGGGTTTGATCCCTTAGTTGGGAAGATTGCCTAAAGAAGGGTATGGCAGCCCGCTCCAGTATCCTTCCTGGAGAATCCCATGGACAGAGGAGCCTGGCAGGCTACAGTCTATTGGGTCGCAAAGAGTGGGAAATGACTGAAGCGACTTAGCATGCACGCACACACACATATACAGCCATTAAAATGAATTAGGGAATTATATATTCATGGATGTGGAATTGATCTCCTAAAAACTAAACTGCAGGACATATTTGTACCTTTTATGTTTACACATATAAGTCCACACGTGTACACACACATATATACATATATATAGACACACAATATTTTATATACACACATATGTACTCTTAAGCATAGAATATCTCTGAAAGAGTATAAAATAAGCTGGCAACAGGAGTTGCCTCTGGAAAGGGAAAATAGGTAGCTAAGAAATTTTGTACCGTATGTATATATTACCTATTAAGTAAAGAAGTTTATAGACTGACTTTGGAAAGTACTTTAAAATTGAAATATTAAAAAATATAAAACTTCTTACCTTTCAGTGGGTTTACTTTACACATAAATTTTTTTCACACCACACCCAAAACAAACAAAAAATAGTAACAAGAACAAAAACTCACTGGAAAATATAAACTTTAAATAAATTACGCACTTTGTCCAAAAAATTTCACTTTTCCAACAAGTTTGGTAAACTACTTGTTAATGAACACTATTCGAAGTTAAATCAACATTGCTTACTAGATACCTACCATGTGCGGGTGTTAAGGATGCTACAAAACAGAGACTCCAAAGAAGAATACATTTTTATTCCTGCCCTCAATAAGTTTACAGTCTTGAAAGACAAGGCTTAAAAACTTTAATCAATAAAAGAACATTACAGATTTTACTGATACACTGAGTTATCCAAACTAAAACTGTTAAAGGCATTCATGTAAGGATTAAAAAAAAGTAACTGTTGATCCATTGAAGGATCTATTGGATATAAAAATGCTTCCAAAGTTTTAATATCTCACTCATATGTAAAACTGTAACATTTGATGATGATCAAAGACTTCCAGAGTATGTGAATATTCAGCTAGGCCTTGAAGAAACTGCTAATGATTAAATATAAACAGTTTTTAATTATTCATGCTCCTTAGAAGAGAGTTTACTGCAGTGGTCTTAATCAGCTTTGATTGCTCATCTCTCTCACTAAAAATATGTCAGGTATTAACTTAAAATATGTGTATTTACTTATATGCATCTTCACATTCTCAATCTATATATTAAGTATCAACAAAACTTAATTTTTTTCTTTTTCAAACACAGACAGAAATGTAAATATAAGTTTTAATTATTTTCTTCTTGTAATCCAGTACATCATCTTATGATGCCCTTGGGTATCCACACTCTACTTTGTATGAATACTTAATATGAATATTTAAACTCATAGATCATGCAAAAATATTTTCACCTAATGGTTTCAATTTTTCACACAGCAAACTCATTTTTTAACACAGCTGTTTAAACAGGCAGCAGACATGAATTTGAATTTCAGTTTATTTCTCTCTGCCCATGACCTTCTCTCAGAATAAATGTTAACATGCAATTAAACAGACATTACTAAAAAGAAACAAAGTATAGCCATGACCCCTAAAATGGTCCCTAAAATTTAATGGCAAATAGCAATCATTGAAGAATATTAGCACTACTTTTTCTTATAAATATTTGTAACTTAATAGCCAATATTTAAAATATTAGTAAATTGTCAAAATCCTCAAAACAACCTGTCTTGTGTTTATAATTCTATTATAAAGTCTATTCTTTTCCTAATCTTCCTTTTCTAAACTTATTTTATTATGAAAGCCAAAAAGTAGTTTTTATCTACTTTTAATTGAAGGATAATTGCTTTACATTATGTTGGTTTCTGCAAAAGTATTTTTAAAGAACATTAAAAATTAAAGTTTCAAATATATTATAATTTAACCTCCAAATAGTTTCTTGTTAAAATGAATACAAAAACAACTCTGAAACAATGTATATCATTTTGAGGTATGACTCCTTCCAAGTCTAAGTTAGGTAAAGATATAAATAGATATTTTACATAAACACAAACAGATTTTTCATCAATGTAATTTCATAGACTGTATGACTATCTTCTTAGAGAATGCTTGTTTCTACCTAAACTATGCAAATATGAATGCACAAACTTTATATGCATTTGCACAGTATGTAGGTTTACACAGGAAGTAAAATACTCACACGTACTAATCTGAAAAAACCCTTTCACATTTTCTTAGTATAACATATAGTTCACCTTAAATAATTCCTAATTTAGTACTCAAAAGTTCATTTAAGTTTCTATATATTGGAACAATAAATAGATTTGGAACTACAGTGAACTAGCCAATAAATGCCATAATTCTGCATGTCATAAAAAATAAAAACTTTCTAAATTTAAATATCAGTCAAACAAATAAAACCACATCTAATTTGAGCATCATTTTGGCCATACTTATAACAATTATAAGAAAATACAGATTCATATATCCAAATATCAAACTCTAAGTCATCAAAAGCTTGATATTGTTAGTGAAGTTAGGCAAAAGTTAGAAGTATGCTCAAAAGGCTCTTTAAAATAATTGTTTTATTTTTTACTAGTTGAAATAACCTACTTAAATCTCTTATTATTTTTTCACTTCCCAAGCCTACTAATAAATCACATTGCCAAACAACTATTCAAACTATTCAAAATTAGTTTTGAAGAAGCAATTCTTCATTTCAGTCTGTATGTTAGAAGCACATATGCTCTCTTAGTCCTTCAGTATGTTTTGAGAACTAGTATTTTTCTTGGACATGTAAAGATATTTGATAAGTTTGTTATATAATTTAAAGTAGTATTTTTCATTAAAATATGTAAATATATATGTGTAGAGAGAATTGTTTCTTTGTTGAGTGCTAAAGAATACTGAATTCAACAACCTGTTTTATGGAATTTACATGATTAGAGGTCAGTTTGTTAGTTCCTTTTTCCCAAAGTAACTGTACACTTTCAACTATGTGTTTCCGTGGAGAATACGGGAAAAGTATAATTTCGAAATAGGCGACACGAAAGAACTGTCGCATATTTGGTATATAAACTGTACAAAGTAATCTTAATGCATAATGCATTTCTAGCAAAAATGAAAGAATTGAGATGGGAAAACATTTTTTAAAAGGTTACACATGTTCTGCACAGTCTCCTTCACGTAGTAACTGAGAAGTCAAAGAACCGTAAAACATTTAAAAGCAAACCTGCTGAAACACATCTCTTTGCTAGACGGACCAGAAAAGGAATCTCCAACGCCTACAGAGCGCTCGCTCTCTCCCTGGACAGTTCCCTGGTGCTGAAATTACACCAAACTGTGCTGGGTGCCTGGGCGCTGCTTTCAACGTCCCACCCCCCGCAAGATCCCGCTGCCTAGACTACGAGCTCGAGAGGCAGAACTTCCCAAGGTAGGGAGCACCCCAGGCTGCAGGACCGGGAGGAAGTGCAGTCCCTCCCGAGCCTCTTCGGG
>ML661885.1:37701464-37745481 GCA_007570785.1 Antilocapra americana
GGGGGGCGGCGGCGGGAGCGCCCCCGGCGGCGCCCTGCTCGCCGGCCGCGCGCTCCGCGCGGGTCCCGGCCCGGGGAGCACCTGTGCACGGCCATATTGGATTCCTCGCCCCGGCCACCGCCTCCGCGCGGGCCCGCGGCCGGACCGGCCCGGCGGGGCCCGCCGGGAGGGCGCCGGGCGGGGACCACGACGCCCGCAGGCTCGCCCGGCCGGCCTCGGCGCGCTCCCTCCCCGACACATACACACACACACACACACACACACACACACACCCCTGCGCCCCGGCAGCAGCGCGGCGAGCCTGCCCCGGCGGCCGGCGGCGGCCGCCACCCTCGTGGCCCAGGCGCCGCCGGCGGGAAGGGAGGGCGGCGACCCCCGGGCGCGGCGGCGGCCGCAGGGCAGCGCCCGGGGCGGGGGGCGTGGGGGCCGCCGGCGGCGGGCTGGGAGCGAGGGGGGCGGGAAGATGGAGTCGGGTCCTTACTTGAGCACCGACTGCTCCTTCTCCTCTTCTTTCTTCTGCCGATCCATGACGGCCAGGATGATCTTCCTCTCCTCCTCCGTGAGGTGGCTGAGGTCGGGCATCTCGGGCTGCAGAGGCGGCTGAGAGGCCGCCGGGGTGGGAGCCGGGCGGCCCCGCGGCCCGACAGGAGCCGACATGTTTGGCGGAGTCCAACCACCCTAGGGAAGCGGGGAGGCAACTCCGGCGGCGGCGGCGGCGGCACCCGCGCGGGCGGCTGGGGCAGCCTCCGGCGCCGGGACACACACATACAAATCAATGGCCTTCAGTCCCGGGCGCCGGCCCCCCTCCCCCAGGGTGGACCGGAGCGGGGGGCGGGGAGGGCGAGCGCGGCGGGGCCGGCGGAGCGCAGGGCTGGCGAGTGCGCTCCGACCCGCGGTCCTTTTTCCCCTGGGGGGCGAAGGGCCGGAGAGGGAGCTGTCGAAGCGAGAAGGGGAGCGGGAGGCCGGGCCGGGCCGGGCCGCGAAGCGGCGCGGGGAGGGTGGTGGAGTAAGGTGGCGGGGCCGGCGACCGGGGTGGGGTGACTGGAGGGAGCGGGAGGGAGGGCGGCGCGCGGGCCGGGGCGCGAGGGTGTCCGGCCGCGGCGGAGGCGGGGGCCCCGCGCGCGCGCCGCTCGAGAGCGGAGACGGGGGTGCCTGCGACCCAGCCCCCCGGGGGGAGTCCCGGAAACTCGCTCCGAGCGCCGGGGAGGCAGCGTCCCGCGAGCCGAGAGGGGCGCCGAGGCGGGAGCGCAGAGGGGAGTGAGGAAGCAGGGGCCAATTTCCCAGAGAAGCTGCCAAGCCGTCCCGCCGGCCGACGCGTCACTGGGCTCCCGGCGCCGCGGAGGGAGGGCCCCCCTCCAGAAATGAGGAGGAGAGGGCCGGGGGCGGGGAGCAGCCTTGGAGCCCACCCCTCCGGGCTAGAGCGGGGAAGCGAAAGCAGAGTAGGGATGACCAGGGCCAGCGGCGGACAGTCCCGAGGCCGGGGCTTCGCGGCTGCCAACGCCCGGATCCAAGCGACCTCCGACGCGCAGCAGGGTCGGGCGCGGGTCCTTGCACATCAACGCGCCCGCCCGGAGCCCCTCGAGTTGCCACCGCCCCTGTGGTCCGTGGAGTGGGTGCGGAGGGCCCGCTCCCTACGCCGCCGCTGCTGCCGCCGCCGCTCGGTGCCGCCGCCCGCGCCTCCTCCGCCCCTCCGCCTCCCGGGCTCCTCCCGCGGGGGCCGCGTCACCTCCCGGCCGTGGAGGCCCCGGCACCGCGGACGCCTGGCGGGCGGCGCCCACCCCTCCCGAAGGCGATCGGTGGACTGGGGCCGGGCGGGGAGAGGCTGGGGGGTGGGAAGGAGGGAAGGAAGGGAAGAGAGTGAGCTGAGCGGAGGGGGAGAGCGGGAGTTTCAAGGGCGGGGGTGTCGAGAGGGGAGCTTGAGAGCCGGCGTCGGGAGAGAGGGAAGAGTTAAGAATCGAGGAGGATGGAGACGCCCTGTGGGTCAGCTGGAGAGGTAGAGGACCGGTAGCGCCGGGACCGGAGGCGGGCGCGTCGGGTCCGGAGACTGAGTGCGATCCGGGAGAGAGGGCTCGCTGGGGTTTTGAACCCGGAATGGGGCGGGGAGGGAGAGGGGGCGGCGCTCAAGGTGTCAGGCTGGAGGGGGAAAAGTGTGAGCGCTTGGAGGGGCTCTTGAGCTGCCAAGGGTGGAGTCCTGGAAGGAGGGTGACTGTAAGTGTGTGGGGGGGGTTCCCCGGGGGATCCTCATGACGAAGAAAGCTCGGAGAGGTACTGACTGAGGGCGCCGGAGAGGCTGGAGAAGTGGGAGGTGACAGTGGGAGAGTTAGGGTTTGTCTAGGAAAGGTGTGCGGCTGAGGAGGAGACCGGAGGCTGTAAATGGGAAGGCGAAGGACTAAGGATCGGTCGGAGAGTGAGGACCAGCCGGTGCTTGGGCCAAGGACTTCGTTCTATCTGGCCCTCTTTGGCGGGCTTTATCTAGAGAGAAGTGGCAGGGAAGCCAGGGGATGGGGTTAGTGGGAGAGTCTGGTTTTCCAAGCACAGGGTCGGGTAAGATGAAAGAGATCGAGAGTGCACAGAAAACCAGCTCCTGGAGAATGGCAGTGGCCGCCGCTGCCCTGTGCTACGGTTGGGGCTGAGCCCCGCCCTGACAACCTCTGGGTGGGGTGGGGTGCTAGTGGAGAGGGGCGCTGGTTGCCAGGGATCACCCCTTCTGCCTGCTCTTGGCAAGCACAGTGGATGACTGAGTTGGGGTGCGTGTACGTGTGTCTACGTATACGTACACACCCCTACCCCGCCTTCCACGCTAGCTTTGTTTAGTACCAGGCCAGATTATGAGTAGTGTAAGGCCTTGGGGACTTGTATTATATTTATCTTCTAGGTGTGTAGCAAACTCTCTCCTCCTCCCGCTCCTCGTTCCCCGGGTAGCATCTGACTAGCTCCCAACTGAAGAGAGCTGGGATACACAAAGCTGCCCTAAAGTCTCCTGTGATTTCTAACCATAAATGTCTTCTGTTTCTTTTCTCCCACCCTTTGAAAATGAAAAGTTTATTAAGTGCTTTTATTTATTTAGTTACTCATTTATATTACTCACCTACTTCAAATCAAGCTGTCACCCCCCCCAAGTAATTCAGTTTTCATCTCTTTGGAGTTAGTTTGATGAGATCATATGAATCCAAATTTATGTGATTTTGTTGTAGAGTTAGAGGGCTATTATATATCTCTAATCCAATCTCATCATTTTACAGGAACTAGAGGAATAAGGTCAGCTAGCTAGTAAATGGCAACGCTGCAACTAGAACCTAGATACTTTTACTCCTGTTTGAAACCATGGCAATTTTAAACCCTAGCTGCACTTTTTAAAAATACCACCTGAGTCTAACCCTAGATCAAATGAATCAGTCTCTGGTGTTAGGACTCTGGTCAAGAGTTTATTTTGAAAATTCCTAAGTGACTAAAACATAGCAAAGGTTGGGAACTATACTAAGTGCATTACAATAAAAGATAATGGAGGAGAAACTGGGAAGTGGAAAACAAAAAGAACCCTTCTAGTGAGACTGATTTTTTTTTACCTAAAATTGAAATATTGAGTTTTTAAATAACATCCACACTTTCCACTAATAGGCAATGATAGGTAACAGTAAATACATATATCTATAACCTTTGCCTCACTGCCACTAAAATACACTAAAAGCTCCTTTAAAAGAAAGGAGAATAGAACTAAAAACAAAAAGGATGGGTGGAACACTCTACCTTATTCAACAATTTCTGAGCCAGATTTAAAGCACCACCACCTCCATTCCCCAGCCAGCTATCAACCCAAGCAGAAACCGACTATCCAGAGGCTAAAATGGCTTAGTTATTTTGAGTACATAAAATGTGAACTTAAAAGAGGTTATCCAGACTGAACAATTTTGGTTTATTTTATAGTAGAGTCACACCCTGGGCCAAGCACTGTTTTCTACCAGTCACAAGGTATGCTGAGTACCTGCAGTTGTGTCTCCCATAACCCCTTCTACCTCTCACCTGCCTAGAGATAATGCCAGCATATAAAACCCAATGTGCATAAACTGGCATCACTGGGACACCTGATTTCTTATAGGATTGGATAAAGCAGAAGTGTATTTCCTTTTTACATTTCTTTACTATGAACAGCCACATGTGTTTTTCCTATTAAAGGGAATGCTTAGCAGTGTAAGTATCTTAAAATCATCTTCCACTTTGATTCATACACCTTTCCAAAATGAAAATTTGTCACAGTATTTATATAACATACAGAATCCCATAGAATTTGAAATGGGCTACTTTTCAAAGTAGTAGACCATTTAAAGTAAGATTGGTATACTGAGAACTAAAACACCTTCCAAAGATTTCTTGTCTTGATTTCTGTTTTGTTTTGTTTGTTCTGGTTTAGTATTTAACCTAAAATGTTTATCACATCTCATTACATCTTGTAAGGCATTATGTTTTACTTAGGCATGTCCCTCAAATATATGAATACATTTGAAGTTGAGTTGAAAGTGTATTGTTCTTGCTTACCTTTAGGAATAACTCTCCATCTTCATCTTCATCCTTCACTGAGTTCTCAGGGTCTTCTTGACAGGCCACAGACTAACTCAGAAATGCAAATCCTTTCTTCAGTTCCTATAGGAGCATAAGTTTGTGAAGCCTGTAAGCCTGTGGACTTTGGGTAAGGGTAAGGGCTAATCAGGGCTTCCATGGTGGCTCAGTGGTTAAGAATCTGCTTGACAATGCAGGAGACATGAGTTTGATCGCTGGGTAAGGGAGATTCCCTGGAGAAGGAAATGGCAACCCATTCCAGTATACTTGCCTGAAAAATCCCATGGACAGAGGAGCCTGGCAAGCTATGGTTCACTAGGTCGGACACAACTTAGTGACTAAACAACAACAACGAGGGCTAATTACTTGTAATCTACTAAATAAGTTATGGGAGGCATATCTAAACTAAAATCAAAACTATAATAATCACTAACATTTACTGAGGACTCAATACTCTGCTAAGAGATTGGGCTGCCTCGCAATGCTTAGAATATTGCAGCTCTCAGTCTCTCCTAACAGATCTCCCTGCTTCTGTCCTTGAGGCTTTTAGTCTTTTCTCAACACAGCATAAAGACAAAGCCTCCTAAAATATTAGTCAAACCATATCACTCTCCTGGTCAAAGTCCTGTGGTGGCTCCCCACTTGACTCAGTCAGAATTAAACCCCTTAAATGGCCTGGAAGTCCCACATAACCTCTCTGACCTCATCTACTAGTTCTGTTGTAGGCTTTCCTCTAGCTGTTCCTTCTGCCCAAAATACTGTTCACCCTGATATTCACACGGCCCACTCCTCTTCTGCACATTTCTGCTTGGTTATCCATCCTGTTTAATACTCCAGCCTGCTTCACCTGCTCCCTGGTCCCTCCAGTCTCCTTTACCTTACCCTAATTTTTCCATGACACTTGCCACGCTCCAACTTTTACTCCAGGTTGAATAATATCCCAGTGTTTTATGTTTATCATTAATCTTTAACTTCCCACACAAGAACATTTAAGCACATGAACAAAGTAGAATCTTTGCTAATGTATCCTGTGGACCTAGAACAGTACATTGCATGTAGTCAGTATTCCAACAAATAAATACTCATTGAGTTAATTTCTGGGGCAAGAATCTTGTCATGATTTGTTTAAGTTGGGTGGGAGAAAAGGAAATGCATGCATGCTCAGCCATGTCTGACTTTTTTGTGACCACATGAACTGTAGCACACCAGCCTTCTATGTCCATGGAATTCTGCAGGCCAGAATACTGATTTTGGGTTATCCATTTCCTACTCAAGGGTATCTTCCCTACCCAGGGATCGAACCCATGTCTCTTGTGTCTCCTGCATTGGCTGGTGCATTCTTCACCCCTGGGTCACCTGGTAAGTCCAAGAGAAGGAAAAAGCAGCTTCGAAAGGGGAAACATAGGTGCAAAGAAATTAGATCTAAACTCTTTGTCCGAGGTTCCTTTAGGATTCCACTGCTGCCTACCTCTGTAGCCTTATCTCCAACTCAGCCTACCAACACACACCCCTCTTCGACCATGAGAACCAACTTGTACCTTCATGAATATATAAAGTTTCTTATCTTTGGGCCTCTCTTTTGTATTCCCTCAACCTGAACCACCCTTTCTGCTCTCTCTGCCCTAGCCTTCCTCTCTGTCAGTAACTTGCCTTTTCCACCAGGTGCGCATCCCTTCCTTCTTTGTGCTTCCTCCTTTTCGCCGCAGACTCTCTTAGCACTGTGCTGCCTTACTCACAGATAGCACTTGTCACACAGTGCTGGACCCATTCATCTCCCTGTCTGGCTCCTCAGCTAGGCCATGAAATTCTTCAGGGCAAGGAATACGCCTTTCACTCCAGTTTCCCCAGGGCCTATCAGACTGTCTCATACATTACAAACTCTTGATAAATACATGCACAGTTACATGAGCTGTCACAAAAAAAATGAGAAAAATCACTGTTGCTAGAGACTGAGGCAGGGAGTTGCAGCAAGAGACAAAGCTGGGAAAATAGTGGCGACATTATGCTGTAACCTTATGTGCTCTGCTGAAGAATTTGAGCTTATCCTATAGTCATTAGATAGGCAGTGGAGGTTTCTTTAGTCAGACAACTGACATGATCAGCTTTGATTTTCAGAATATCCTGCCTTCACTTCTTCATGCATATCCAAAACACCTGCTCACAGAATTACTGAAAGGACGCAGATGTGTGGTGATTTAGGCATGGAGACACAAATAGCAGAACTTTAAACTTCCTGTCTTCAGAATTTATTTTTCTGGCTATGTTGCTCAGTGGATGCTGTTCTCAGTAGTAGAACAGCATGATAACGAGGCCAAGGTCGTGGTTTAAATCCCTGGGTGAGTCAGTCAGTGCCGTGGCCACAGCTGACTGTTAATTTTTGCCAGTTGTCAGATGACAACATGTTGTTTCTTGACCAGGAACTGAGTGGAAGGATATGACTGGTTAATCAGCATTATTGGAAAAATAACTCAAAGTGCTTACCTATGACTGCAGGACCATACTGTCATTTTAAATCAAAGTAACAGTATTATATTAGTCATAACAAAAGAGCACGGCATCAGAGAACGAATATATTGTTTGTTCCTAGAAAATAAGCTAGAGATTAGAACAGTTTAATTATTAGGGTTTGAAGCCAAGAAGTAATGAAAAATTTAGAGGATGTTAGTGTAGATAAGCTTTATTAATTACTTTTTGTGTATCTAGCAATATAGGAAGTTATTTCTTCATTATTATGTCATAAAACCCATAGAGCCATTTATATTAAAAAGGTCTGGGGAAATCCTATTCTAATCATCTTTCATTTATAGCATTATAAAGTTATTTCTATTTTTATTCCCTCCTAGCGATCAATGAGCACATCTTTAAAGTGAAATAGGACAGTATTGGAGGTTGGGCCATATAGACATAACGTAAATATTTTCTTAATTACATCTTCATCTTAATTACAACTTTGACCACTTTCAGAAGTGAAAAAAACAAGTGAATTTTATGAGATCAGAAATAAACACAAAACCCTTAATGAACAAATATATCTAAGTATTAAATATCAATTAAATAGCAACAGCTGCTAACATCATAAAAGATAATCAACCAGGCATTATGTGCTTCCTGATAGAAAAATTATACAACTATATGTAGAAGTTGTTTGCCCCCCTACTAAAAAAAAAAATCAAACCTAAATTTACAACACCTTCTAAATATATCAACCAATTTATAGGAAATAGAACAGAGGAATATTCTAATCTATACCAAGGTCCCTACTAACTGGTGACCTGGAGCAAGACTGATCTCCTGGAGCCTCAGTCTTCTCAAACATGACTTGGTAAGAAGTGTCTCCTCACAGTGTGGTTGTGAGGACTGAACAAGTGGGCTGAGAGCATTATGCAGAATAGCAGACATATAATAAAAGTGAGTGAATCCCTTCTCAAAGTTATTCCTCCATCAAGTTCCATTTATATCTCAGTTTCCATGATCCCTTTGACTATATTTATTTATACCTGTTTAGCTTTTTGTTTCCCTTTGACTATATTTATTTATACCTATGTAGGTTTTTGTATCTGTCTCATCTCCCCAACTTCATTTTAAATTCAAGGCCAAATTTTACTTTCCTAATTGTAAACAATATTAGTAGCACTTAAGAGCCATCTCTTGTGTCAGGTAGCATGCTAAGTTCTTCACTTACCTAATCCTAACAATGACCAACTCAGATATTAACCCCATTTTAAGAACCTACAAAGGGAGGCATATTTCAGATAAGTAGTGAGTGATGGAACCAGAATCAACAATGAAGTATCTCAATCTAGTCTCTGCTCTCCTAAGCACAGTACTTCTATCCCACTCAGGCACATTGTAGGAACGCCATGGGAGTCTTTGAAAATTGCAAGTAGACCCAGTGTATGAGTTACCATATAAAACATATGAATGTGCATGTTAATGACAAAACTTACTTAAATAAGACTTGTATTAGAATCAAACAAAATTTATTCTGCAAGTAAACTATGCCATGAGATTGAAATCTGTAGAATACAAAATAGTTTACAGAGCAAAACCCAGGTTTTGGAGGGGTTTTTTGTTTTTATTTTGGCCGCACTTAGAAACTTGCAGGATCCTAGTTCCTAGACCAGGAATCAAACACAGTTCCCAGCAGTGGACCCTTGGAGTCCCAACCATTGGACCACCAAGGAATTCCCCAAAACCAAGTTTTTTTTCTCAGCAAATAAATGTCAAGGAGAAAAATTAAAAAGAGGTGGAGAGAGGATCTACACTTTAAATGAAACTTTAAAAACAGCAACCAAGTGCAAGGATTCATGGACCTCATCTTTTAAAACATGATTAGAAAACTTTTATAAGAGATTTGGACAGTAACGAGGTAACCGGATAATAATGGAGAATTATTGTTGCTTTATTTGGTCAATAATGATAATGTGATGATGTTAGAAAAGTAAAGAATCCTGAGTGACACATACTAAAATACCTATAGATGAAATTATGTGATATTTGAGATTTGCTTCAAAATAATATGGATAGAGGTGCGAATGGGGCAAAACTGGCCATGAAATATAGTAAAAAATGAAATTCTTTACAATAAAAGTTTTAAGAAATATTTTCTTTCTAAAGAAGTCTCTATCTTCCACTCTAGCAGCCTTCATTAAACTAGAAAATCAACAAAATCAGGTAATCCTTTATCAAGATGTTGTTATTTGATGAACAGATACTATGTTAGCTGCTTTCACATTTTTTTACCACCTTCTCCTACCAATGTATGAAGAATAAGCATCAGTACATTTTATAGGTAAGGAAACAGTCTGAGAGGCTTAGGGATTCAACCAAAGGAAGAGATTGAATTTCAAGGCAAATTTTCAGTCTAGGAATCCTGACTTTCTATCCAGTATTTATGCCTCTACATGATATTGTTTAATATAGGGGTATGTATATATTCTGTTTCCCTCACTAAAATCTGTGTGTGTGTGTGTGTGTGTGTGTGTGCACGCACACATTTGCAAGTGCACACCAAGTTATGTCTGACTCCTTGCGACCCAATGGACTGTAGCCCCCCAACTTCTTCTGCCCATGGAATTCTCCAGGCAGGAATACTGGAGTGAGTTGCCATTTCCTACTCCCAGGGATCTTCCTGACCCAAGGATCGAACCCGAGTCTTGTGTCTCCTGCACTGACAGATGGATTTTGTTACCGCTGTACCACCAGGGAAAGCCCAAAATCTGAGTACACTTTACTATAGTGTCTGACATACAGTAAGCATAGTTATCTTTAACCTAAACTAGTACCTAGTAACTGTAATATTTCAAATGCAAAAAAAAATTTGTAACAGAAACTAATGTTTTGTTAATGTTCTAGTTTGCCCAGGACAGTCCTTATTTAATCTGTTGATCAGATGTAGTTATTAGTTGTCACTACTCATTTCAAAGCATCCCAGTTTTCACCCCACATTTTATGGTCATGCTATATTTAGTGTAATATCACAGTTGGACAATATGTAAATAAAATTCAAACAGTATTCCCCAGGTCTATGTCATAACCATCCTGTGATTACCATAGTATATGCTAGACATTTAACCAATTTGGTTGAAGTAGAGTTACTGTGTTCTCCATTACAAAAGAGTACAGTTTTTTAAAGGTAAATCACTCTGGTTAATATTAATATTAATGTTCTCCCCTTGGACAAGTTTTTTTTTAAACCCTAGCTGAAATCCAGAAATAGCTAAAAGGAATATCAGGAAAATGGAGCCCTTCTTTTAACAAAGAATCATGACAAAAATGAATGAAACTGCCTAAGATTTGTAAGACAAGCATAATAAATAATTGACACGGAACTTATCAACATACACTGAAATACTGTACAAGGAGATAAGTTTTAGGATTCTTGCCAACTAGAAAAAAAAGATAACCATTTTTATTTGAGAGCAGGTAAGAAGGGACTCTAGAAGTCTGGCCAAAGTCTAATGAGGTAGAAATAGCCTGTAATCCAAGATTTCCTACAATAGTGTGGCTCTCAAAGACAAAGGGTGGGTTTATCTTTTGCAACATGAACTGACTGCTGTATACTTCAGATGTCTCCCTCTGCCCACGAGGATTGCTTTGGGCTTATCTAGATGGTACCTGGTCCAGCTGCTTTCGTCCATGTCCTTTACTCTGCCAGACACTGAAATTCAAGAAACCTCATCTTAGATCTGATGACAGGAGATGCAAAGCTTACTATCAGCTGTGTACTAATGGTAGGGGATCCCTAATTACTTCACTATCTTTCTGATTAGCGTCATATAACACCAAACTGAAAGAGAGATAGAAAAGAGTCCTGTCATTTCCCACAAGGGAAAGGTGAGGAAAAGATTAGCAGAAGAGATACAGAATAATCCAAGTTTGTTAGAGTCTTTACCTTAGTTAGTCCAGAAAAATTTAGTTCATCCAAAACCCAGAGAGAGAAAAATCAGTTTATCATGTTTATTGGCTGGATATTTTATGAGGTGCCTACTATTAATATATGGGTTTCCCAAGTGGCACTAGTGGTAAAGAACCTGCGTGCCAATGCAAGAGACACAAGAGACACAGGTTCTATCCCTGGGTCGGGAAGATCCCCTAGAGGAGGGCATGGCAACCCACTCCAGTATTCTTGCCTGGAGAATCCCATGGACAGAGGAACCTAGCAGGCTACAGTCCATAGCATCGCAAAGAGTCAGACAGGACTGAAGTGACTTAGCATGTACGCACACATGCTACCATTAGTATATACAGAGAAAAATGTCACCGTGCTAATAAAGTCATTCAACTTTGGGGCCTCAGTTTCTCTCTTGTAAAATAAAATTTCTCTACAAGGATTTTTTTCTACCTTTCAAATGTAGTCATTCTATGAATATTCCAATTATCTAATACTCACTTATGGAACATTATTCAAACAGCAAGCATGGATCAGGAATTATTGAGAATAGCATAACTATATGAAAAATAAAATGTCTACCTCAAAAAGTTCACAGTGTAGTATGAGAGACATGTAAATATTTATAATCCATTTGATACATGCTGTAAGAAAGGTGTCTATAAAATTCTGCAAAGTACAGATATACCTAACTCTTATGAGAAACCATGGAAAGAAAATTTTTAATGGGTATTGAAAACCAGAAAGAAAGTTTGTTAGGCAGCAGAGCAAAGATGAATACCCAGAATTGCAAATCATTTTGTACAAGATTGAATATGGGTTTTAATAGATTGGGAAGGGGCAGTTGCTGGAGATGATGCTGGAAGCTGAACTAGACCAGAACCTCTAAGATGTGTTTAAGAGTTTGGACTTCATCCTGCAACAGTGCTTCTCAAACTTGAATGTGCATATAAATCACCTCTATATATTTCATTAAAATGCAGATTCTAATTCAGTTAGTTTGGGTGGAGACTGTGATTCTGCATTTCCAATGAGCTCTGAGCAATGCCTCCTATACTGCTGATCCATTTTGAGCATGAAGGATATTCTAAAGCAGAGATGTGATGTGGTGAGGTTGTTTTTAAGAACTGTTACTCTATAAAGGTCTTCCCTGGTGGCTCAGCAATCAAAAAAATCTGCCTACAATGCAGGAGATGCAGGATCGATCCCTGGGTCGGGAAGACCCCTGAAGGGACTGAGCAGAACGCACTCTGTAAAAATGTAGGAAATGAAATGGAGTCAAAAGAAAAACTGGGAAGCTGTTAACTCTCATCAATTAATTTTATTTAAATGAATAAAATCTCATTAGATCAATGTTGAACTGCATCTCAAAGATAAGAAAACACTGTAAAAGTACACTTGTTTTGGGAATCCCCTGGTGGTCCAGTGGTTAGGACTCGGATTCCATTGTAGAGGGCATGGGTTGGATTCCTGGTCAGGGAACTAAGGTCCCACAAGCCATGTGGAATTGCCAAAAAAAAAAAAACCACTTGTTTGGCTGCAACAATCTTTTGCCATTTTCCTGTTTAACTCTTTAATAGTCTAAGGTTGATCTAGAGCTATGTTGTCCAATGTGGTAATTACCAGCCATAACCACACTACCCACAGGTGGCTATTTAAATTTTTATTAAGTTATTGTTATATTACTTAAAATTAAGTAACATAAAAAATTCAATTCTTGAGGACTTCCCTGTGAGTCTAATGGTTAAGAGCCCAAGCTCCCAATGCAGGGTGTGAAGGCTGGATCCCTGGTCAAACTAAGATCCCACATGCAGCACAGCACAGCCAAAAAAATAAATGAGATTCTTCATGTGATCCGGTGATCCCACTCCTAGGCGTATCTAGAGGAAAGTATGATTCGGAAAGATACATGCACCCCAGTGTTCGCAGCACCACTATTTATAATGGCTAGGACATGGAAGCAACCTACATGTCCATCAACAGACGAATGAATAAAGTAAGATGTGGCACATATACACAATGGAACGTTACTCAGCCATTTCCAACAACATGGATGGGCCTAGAGATTACCATACTAAGTGAAGTGAGTCAGACAGAGAAAGGTAAATGTATCTGCTTATACATGGACTCTAAAAAATGATACAAATGAACTGATTTATAAAACAGAAACAGATTCACAGACAAAACAAACTTATGCTTACCAAAGGAGAAAGAGGGGAAGGGATAAATTAGAAATTTGGAATTAAAATATATATGCTACTATATATAAAATAGATAACCAAAAAGGACTTACTATACAGCACAGGGAATTGCACTCTTTACCTTGTAATAACCTATAATGGTAAAGAATCTTTAAAACGATATATGTATATACATACACACACACATATATATAACTGAATGACTTTGCTGTACACTTGAAACTAACACATTGTATATCATCTAGATTTCAATAAAACTTTTCCCCCCTTTCTTTCTTTTTTTTTATTGTAACAAATTCAATAGAGACTTTTTTCTTTACAATATTGTGTTGGAAAAATATGGAACGCTTCACGAATTTGAGTGTCATCCTTGCCCAGGGGCCATGCTAATCTTCTCTGTATCATTCCAATTTTAGTATATGTGCTGCCGATGCAAGCACAATAAAGCTTTTTAAAAAATTCACTAATTACACTAAGCACATTTCAAGTGCTGTACGTAGCTAATGGCTAGCATTTTTCACAGCATCAATAGAGAACATTTTCAACTCAGAAGAAATTTCTATTGCACAGCACTAACAGAGGCTCAGCTAGGCATCTGTAGTATAAGGAGTCAACATTATGAAAAAAATCCCATTATCTCTATTCTTTGTTCATTTCTTTTAGGATGTATCCTCTCCTTCTTGAAATATTGTTCAATACTTTTTAAATGTGACGATGAATTAAGAAAGGGGAACATTTTAAAACCGTGTTGAATGTGAGGAGATCTTGGCAGACTCAACAACATCATTTTCCTTTGAGAAACAACACCAAGGTTTGGAACTCCCAGAAGATGTCTCAAGATCATAGCACCCTTGAGAAAATGAGCTCATTTGTAAGTAAGTCTGTGAAAATGATAACAAATACATTATTCCCCATATGTAAACAGTAAATAAGTTCAAGACTCAGTTTCAAGACCTTATGCAATTGCCACAATTAATTTAGTCAAGAATAAAAAACTGAGTATTGATGTTTAAAGATGGAGTCTGTGCTTAACATATATTTAGTCGTATCCAACTCTTTGTGACCCTTTGAACTGTGGCCCACCAGACTCCTCTGTCCATGGGATTTCCCAGGCAAAAATATTGAAGTGAGTTGTCATTTTCCTCTTCCAAAGGATCTGTCCAACCCAGGGATCAAACCCAAGTCTCCTGTATTTCTTGTATTGCAGGTGGATTCTTTACCCACTGAGCCTCTGGGGAAGTTCTAGGACTTTTCCCCATAACAACTATAAGCTTATCAATAGAGAAAGAATGCTTTACCTCAAGAAATGCTTTCTGTTATGTATACAAATATATATATCACAAATATATCAACACAAACTGATAAATAAGGAAACTTATTGGCTTATTTAACCAGAAAAGCCAGAAGTGGATACGATTTCAGAATTGATCAGTCTAACAGTCTAGCTATTTTTTATCAAGGACTCAGTTTCATTCTGAATCTATCTATGGTGTTGACTTAATTTTAACAATGATTAACATTTCCGTGAACAGAGGAGCCAGGAGGGCTATAGTCTATGGGGTAGCAAAAAGTCCGACAGGACTGACACTTTGACTTTTTCACATTCATATCTAAGCTAGTCTGCTCCCATATCCTTTCAATAGAAATTCTAAATTATGCACTGATTAGAATTTTCATTCATCCCTGTGGCCAGGGTAGTCCATGACTGCTCTGATGACTTAGGTCTGACTAATCTGAATTCATCATTGTAGCAAGAAACTTGGTCCACTCAAACCACATATAAAAGAGGAAGACAAATAATATGTTGGGAAAGAGTGTTTACCATGTCACCAGAAAAAGAAGATTATTTTTTGGTTCTCATTTATATCAACTTATTTTTGAAATCCTTACATTCCAAGTCAGTTTTTTCTTGATAAGAAAAAACTACGAAAGTGGGCAAATGACGTTTCAGATTCACAGAAAAAAATAACATTAGAGAAAGCATAAGGAAGAAAATAGTGACATGAAGGTCATTTTAATTTTTACTGCGGCCACAAAAAGTGGGGGAAATAGAATCAGAAAGAATTGATGGCATAAGGGTTATTGGTATATATTCAGATTTAATTCCTGTTGTTTGTGGAAGAGAGAAATTCTTCCCAGCATTACAAAAAGAGTCCTAAAATTCAACCAGAAGAGTCCTCTTCTCACCCCCCGACACTCAGCCCCAACAGAACAATAATGTGGCCAGGGAAAATGGAATGTGCCAACAATTAGCTTAAACCAACCACAGATCTTCCTGAAGCTTGAGGTGGGATCAGGTTCCCCCAAATGCTAGAGTTTATGGTAGGAACTATTAGCCAAGCTGAAGTCTGAATGCTCTTAATAGTGAGAAAGCAAGTAATGAAGATTGGTTTGGAGCCAGGAACGTCCGCAACACCATCCCTAAGGCCCAATTAAAGACTGTCCCTTGTATGAATTCCCAGTGTTGCCCTAGACACAGGCATTGGCTTCTCTGTGATTCAGTGTCCCAGTTTATAAACTAGAAGTAATAGTTCTTCCTTCACAAAATTTTTGAAAGGCTGCAATGCCATGATGTCAGTAAAAATTATCTTGTAAACTGAAAAAAGGAAATACTATCTCTTTGACAATTGAGAGTTTTTATAAACGCTGCTTTGACTTGCTTTATGCTATGTATGTCTTGCCTCCCTCAGTGGATTATTAGTTCCTTGAAGTCAGGAACATTATATCCCTACTCAAGCACTAAGCACACCCAGAGAGCACTGACTAAAGGATAAAACAGTTGAATGGTGGGGAGTCAGTGCTATATATTTGGAAAGTGAAACTAGGTCATTGAAAGAAGTGGAGTGGGTAAAAAAGAATATCACAGCTCTTAGAACTGTTCTAGGGGAGAGGTACAACTCAGGTAATGGATGCTGGGGTAAAATAACTCAGGCAGTTTCACTCCCCAAGACAGGAGCCCACAGAATCCCATTTCTGCTTGCAGATTTGAGGCCAATAGGATTTTCTAATAGCTGTGTTTGATGATTATATTTATGCCTCCACAAGTGCTTTCTTAGTCTTGACAATCTCAATTTGAGTTTCTTATTCCCTTTGGCTCTTGTGAAGTGTTTCTCCTCACATGGCATCTGAGAAAACATATTCTATTCATTTACTTCATAATGGCTCTTTTGAACTCTTTATTGCTTCCCTAGCCATTAGAACCCAAGATGTGCTTGCAAACAGGACTTATTATTGACTGTCTTCATCTTTTGCAGATGGAAGTGATGACAGACCCACTGCTTTGTATAAAAATATTTTGCTGTTTCTATACAAAATATTTTATTAATGGAAACCACACATTATGTTATATTGAAATGTTATGACTTGAAATTTGGGTATCTAATGTCTCTAATAATAAAGGCTTCACAGTACAACTGTTGCTTGTAGATCTGCAGCTGGCTGGCATTTTAATTTTTAATTCACATTTTTAATTTAAATATGACTGATCTGAAATATTAAGAAAAATTCTTGTATCACTGCATTTCAAAAGAAGAAAGCAAATCCAGCTGTCTAATGATGATACAATATTTTATTTATAAATTGAGATCATTAGCACTCAACTCACCTAATGCTTTCTTTCTATTAAATACATTCCTAATAATGCTAAATAAAGGCTCTTTATAATGTTAAATTTACCAGAGCAACATAGCAAAGTATAGAGGTAAGAATTATTAATAACATGTTAAAGGAAAAACCTCATTTCTAAAAACAGTTTCAATAAGCAATAAGTATGCAAATAAGTACTGATTTTTAGGTAATAGTTCTAAAGTTGTTCTATCTTCCCCACTGAATTTTGAATGCCTGAAGTTATGTGAAATGCCTTATTCTTATCATTCACCAAATTCTCTAGCATAGTGCCTTCTATACCATTGAATGCTTATTGAATCTAATTTAAAATCAATAAGCCCTGCTAATAAACCAACAGTAGATAGTCAGTGTTCTGACTTAAAATATTGACACTTGAAAGAAAAATATCTAAGCATAAGAATGTGATTTTCCTCACTTAAAATATTGAGATTTTTGGACTTCCCTGGTGGTCCAGTGGTTAAGACTCCCAGTTTCCACTGCTGGGGGTGATGGTTGTATTCCTGAGCAGAAAACTAAGATCCCTGCTGGCCAACAAAAGATCCTCTTTGTGGCCAAAAGTTAAACAAACAAACAAAAAAAAGCTGAAGTTTTTTTCCTTTTGCTTTTAGTCTTTATTGTCAACATAAATATTGGGGGAGGGGAAGTATATCAATATATCTGGTTAGTGATAACCACATTATCAAATTCTTACTTACTTTCATTTAGTTTTAATTTACTTTTTCATTTCATTTTATTTTTTTAGAAAAATAAGAAAAATGATTAAATTATTTTCTAAAACAGAATATAGAAGGTCATAATTTTCTCCTACAAGACTGCTGATATTTATTTCATTCTTCATCCCTATGTGTTTCTATGAAAGGACTATTCTTTTGTTACTGTGTATGTGTTATAGTGATATGATTAAAGTCAATTTGATGATGATAACCCTTTAGATCACTCCTCACAGAATACTCTAGAAGTTGGCAGATCTGTTAACCTCAGCCAGAAAGGTTTAGATATTGTATGAATTCCAAGAATCCCCTACAGATAAGGTATATATCAGGCTAAAGACCTGAACTGTGTGAGAAGACCTTAATTAGTCTGAGACATTTAAACCAGTCTCCTAAACTGTAGTCCAAGAATGAGTCAGTATGTCATGAGAAGAGCTCTCTTATGATGCTAAATGAGTTGCCTTGTCATATGGAGGCAGGGAGATGAAAGGGAAGGGAACTGTGCTTGCAAAATTGATCTAATCCTTTAAGCTTGCTGTATGGTTATAATTACCTATACAGTCCATGAAATTCTCCAGGCCAGAATACTGGAGTGGGTAGCCGTTCCCTTCTCCAGGGGAACTTCCCAACTCAGAGAGTGAACCCAGTCTCCTGCATTGCAGGCGGATTCTTTACCAAATGAGGTATGAGGGAAGACCATGGTTATAATTACCTCAATAATAAAAAACATCTTTTACATTTGAGGTAGGGTTTTTTTGCTTTTTTTTTTCAATTTTTTGTTCTAGCTTAATATTTAGTGAAGTTTTCAACATGACCACTTATTTCTTCTGTCCTAAGGAGAACCAAGGAAGGAAATATTGTTCACATTTGGACTTGAGTTAGGTACCCAGCATAATTCAAAGTGGGACAGCACAAATCTTCCCAAGGGAAGATGAAAATTGAGGTGAAATAATTACAGTCATTTGCTTGGCTTCTCCTAGAGATTTTCCTTCCAGAACTTTCACTGAAAGAACATCAGAAGGTTTTGTGTTTTAGCTTTTATAAGAAAATAGTTGTGACACAACATACAACATTTTTATAATATTTTATAAGATAATTCTTAAGCATGAGGTAAGTACTCTTAACTCATGATATTTCTCTAAGAGGAGGAGGTAGCAATAATAGTGCAGAAAATCTCAGCAAAACAAGACCAGTACCATCACCATCATTTAATCATAAATCCCCATGGTGGCTAATGATTGCTGTCTACTCCACATGATGCTATGCTAGGCTGGTACAAAAATAAGTCCCTAATGGCTTCAAATACGTAGTAATGATTGGGAGCATGAGATTTTACAGAGTTGAAATAATATTGAGAGATAGAAAAAGAAGATATAACATTCAGGTAGAGGAAAGTTAAGAGGAGGAAAAAGAGAACACTGAGATCAAGAGGAATTGTGGGTTGGGTCTTTACAAATATAACTGAAGAAAAAAATGACATAAGAAATGTCTGGGGGAAAAATCCTTATCTATATATTCCTGAATTTGAAGGGAAGAAATTATACCTAGGAGGTAGATAAAGGATGGAGAAATATAGTCCTCATTAGTTTCAATGCATCAATTAAGAGTGTCATCTAGAGCATTTTAATCCATTTTTCTCGGCCCACAAGCCTAGACTTTTACAGACTAGAAATAAGAGCTACCTTTGATTCCTCTACTGGATCCCTTATATCCATACTATCACTAAATCCTTCATCTTTAACCATTTTCTCTACTTTTACTTTTTTCTTTCTTTCTCTACTGCCATTTCACCCTACTTCAATCTGCCTTAGATATCAATCTGTCTTAGATAAGGCCAGCAGGTTAATATTCCTAATTATTTTAATCATGTCGCTACTCATCATCCCAAGAATCTACATTGCCTAGCATATCAGGGCCACGTTCCTCTTTCTGAGAAATAAGAACCCTCCACAATCCAAATTCACCCTGCTTGCATAAGTTTTACTTCCCAGTACTGCCTAAAACATACACTCATTTCAGACAGGGACATTTATCTAAGCACTTCCCACACAATGCCAAGCCCATTCTTGCTTTAATGCCTGTGCAAGTGCCATTGTATTGCTGAAATGACCTTGCTACTGCCCTCTTCACTAAATTGTCTCATTTTTGAAGTTCAGTTCAAATCCCACTGCCAGAATGAGGCCTTTTTCAGGTACTCTGGCTCTTACAACACAGATTCATCCTTTTCCTGAAATCATTCTATCCTTAGTTAGTACAAACAAATATTTCTTTTTTTTAATTCTTTACTAGGAAGATTGTAAGCTAATTGAAGCCATGTTTTTAATTCCTTTTTTCTCCAAAAGTGTATAAAATGAGTTGGGCCTTTGTTTCTTCTTAATGATTTGACTCACAGAAAAATTGAAATTGAAGTTTGAAGATTATAATTCCGGGAAAAAAAATTTAGGAATTTGTACCAGTTTAGAAATTTATTCAGTATTTGTGTGGTATAAGTTTTTACTATTTACATTAAATAATTTCTTCAGTTCAGTCACTCAGTCATGTCCAACTCTTTGCAACCCCATGGATTGCAGCACACCAGGCCTCCCTGTCCATCACCAACTCCCAGAGTTTATTCAAACTCATGCCCATTGAGTCAGTGATGCCATCCAACCATCTCATCCTCTTTCGTCCCCTTCTCCTCCCGCCTTCAATCTTTCCCATCATCAGGGTCTTTTCCAATGAGTCAGTTCTTTGCATCAGGTGGCCAAAGTATTGGAGTTTCAGCTTCAGCATCAGTCCTTCCAAATTCAGGACTGATTTCCTTTAGGACTGAATGGTTTGATCTCCTTACAGTCCAAGGGACTCTCAAGAGTCTTCTCCAATGCCACAGTTCAAAAGCATCAATTCTTTGGCACTCAGCTTTCTTTATACTTCAACTCTCTCATCCATACATGACTACTGGAAAAACCATAGCTTTGACTAGATGGACCTTTGTCAGCAAAGTAATATCTCTGCTTTTTAATATGCTGTCTAAGTTGGTCATAACTTTTCTTCCAAGGAGCAAGATTTCTTTTAAGTTTCTTAAAAGCTATTTTGCTATACTCATGGCAAAAAGAAAATTCGAAAGTTTTCCTTTTTATCCCCAGCCATCCTGTCCCCACTTTCATTTTACATAAAGTTAGTCACTCAGTTATGTCCAACTCTTTGTGTAGCCCACCAGGCTCCTCTGTCCATGGAATTCTCCAGGCAAGAATACTGGAGTGGGTTGCCATTCCCTTCTCCAGGGGCTCTTCCCAACCCAGGGATCAAACCCAGATCTCCCCCATTTCAGGCAGACTCTTTACCAACTAAGAGGTAGCCATTATTAACAGTTTCTTCCAAAATCATTCAGAATATATATATGCATAGACAATTTGTACTTAAGGCAAATGAGATCATAATTTTCACACTGTTCTGCCAGTTTACATTTTTATTTAAAAGTATATCTTGGAATTGTTTCCATATTAGTACTGTATGTTCCATCATTCTTAATATTTTGCAGTTTTCCATTTATATCAAAGCTCCCATAATTTATCGAACCAACCCCCTACTGATGGGTATTAAAGTTATTTCCAGTTTTCTTGCTATTATAAACAGTGATACTGTTTAAACATTTGTTATAATAATGTTATAGTTTAAACAATGTTATACACATTCTTTCTGCACATTTTTGTGTACTCATGCAAGAATATCTTAGAAAATAAATTTCTAGGTGAAATGGTAAACATATGTTACTTTCTTTTTTTTGGCTGCACCACACAGCTTACAGGGTCTTAGTTCCCTAACCAGGAATCAAACTCAGGCCCAGGCAGTTAAAGCACAGAATCCTAACCACTGGACCACCACAGAATTCCTTGCTACCTTTTTTAATAATTGCTAACGTTGTCTTCTAAAAAAGATTGCACAAACTTATGCCCCCACCAAACCTGCAGGAGTGTTTGTTTCCTACACCTTCAGCAGCACTGGGCACTACAACTGTAATTGTTGCCAGTCCAGTATTTGAAAAATAATGTCCACCTGCTTTTCTTTAATTATGAATAACAAGCGTTTATAGGTCATTTGTGGAGAGTTACTGCAAAATGTCTTTGCCGCTCCCTTTTTGTCTTTTTCTTACTGATTTTTCAACATTCTTGCTTATGATGGAAACTGGTCTTTTTCTGTCTTATGTGTTGAGAATATGTTTTCCACTTTGCCTTTTTTCTTTTGACTATATTTATGGTATTTTTCTCGTATTACTGTTTCAATTTTTTATATTGTCAACTATATCAGCACTCTTTTGCTATGTAGTCTGTCCTTTGTACTATAGTAAAGGCCTTCTCATTTCTAAAAGTATTTTCAAGAATTTATCCATTTTCTCATTGGAATTATCATGGTTTCATTTCTTTCTCTGTTCTTTGGTTAACTATTTTATCTGTATGAAATGAAATATACATTTTTTATAAAGAGCCAGTTGTTCAAAAATTATTTATTAAATAATCCATCTTTCCTGACATATTTATTATGTGTGTATATATATACACGCACATACATATATATATGGGTTAGCAAACTGTGTTATTAGCTATTTTATTATTGTCAAGCACAAAGCAAGATCTGACTAACATATTCAGCCAAAAAAGAAACAATAAGTTTTGTTATTAGATTCAGACCATTTATGACTTACGTAGACTGCAAAAGAAAGAGTATGTAAAGGTGCCAGCTCCCTATGGACCTTGTTGATGGCAACACCAAAACATAAGAGGCCAGATGACCGCCACACAAATGATGGGACACCGTGTTGCTGAGAAGCCAGTGCTACCTTGCAACCAAGCAGTTTTACAGGCTGTGGCTGTGCCCTAAGTAGGGGTTGGGGGTGGGCAAGGCAGAAAGCCTCATACCTCATTAGGACCAGGAGGCGACGGGAGATGGTTTCATGACACTCTCCCTGGTGATAGGGGGTGAGTAGGAAATGGCCATATAGAAACAACCCACAAACCTCCCATGCCCCTATGTTCTGTGAAAATCCCAAGCCTTCTGCCAAGATTGCTGAGGTTCAATCTTGTTCAGTCTTGTGTGGCCTATGTGTGTTGCAGGACCTGCAAGGTTGTCAGGTCCCAGCATGGAACTAAATCCCCTCAGCAGCTAGTCTGTCCTTGCTGTTGTCTTATGAAACCTGGAGCCCCAGTATATAGGATTAACAAACCCCATAATCACTCAGACTTTTTTGAGATTTATATCATATGGTTGAATGACAGTATTCTTTGGCCCAAGGTGGGGGGAAGCAGTGGGAATGAGGTGAATTACACTCCCCAAGTTAAATGATTTGCTATAAAACTTTTCTTTAAAGAAAAGTTGTGAATAGAAATGTTAAATTGTGCATAAAAGAGGAAAATAAAGTGTCCAAATACCCAGTGTTTTCCTAATTAAAGACTAAATTGACTTGTAATTTATATGAAGTAATTTTTTTCTTTAATAACATACCAATGTATTATCTTAAGCAAAACTGAGAATTTGGTGAAAAAGTTTCAAATGACTACACTAATTATTATTAATATCTTCTTTCTTAAATAGCATATTCTGAGATTTAAATTAATTCATTTAAAAAGTTTTAAAGTAGTATTGTCTAAGTATTAGTACATTTTGTATAACCATATCAACTAGAATTATAAACCTGTTGATTCCTTAAGAATCCTAAATATACTGAACAACTCTTTGGTGCTTAACGCTTCCCTGGTGGCTCAGTCGATAAAGAATCTGTCTGCAATTCAGGGGACCTAGGGTTGATCACTGGGTTGGGAAGATCCCTTGGAGAATGAAATAGCAACCCACTCCAGTATTCTTGCTTGGAATATCCCATGGACAGAGGAGCCTGGCAGGATACAGTCCGTGGGGTCAAAAGAATCAGACATGAGTTAATGACTAGACCAACACTCCCTTGCATATGAAAATTTTCAGGCAATATATTTTTCCAATGTTATATTTATCAAATGTCACATTAAAAGCAATCATTTATTTAAAACAAATTAATACTATAAAATTTATTTGGCCCTATTATTCTAAATTAAAGATTCATTAAAACATATTTATACATTTTTATGAGAATATTTCTAAATAAAGGAGGACATTTTAAAAATATTAGCCTGCTTGATACAAATTCAACATATGAACATCTAGATTTACAAATAAGATAATTAAGAAATGATAGTTCGCTCTGCAAACACCCCTTTTATAAGAAATTCAGATTCAAGTAATATCTTTCAAATTCCTTCCATATGACAATCATATGCCTAGTGTTTTCAGACAAAATATCTCATGTAATTCTCATGAGCCCACACAAACTCAGTCTTTCTTGTATCTTTTAATATAATTTGAACATCTGTCTAACCATGGGGAAGAAAGAAAAATGACAACAGACTTTGCAGTGCGGATTAGAGCAAAACATAAGTGCTTGCTGGGGGTGAAATTGGTGGAGGAAGAGCTTCAGGAAGGGAGGATATTAAAGAGAATGAAGGAAATTCAACCCTAGAACCATGGAAAGGCTTCTCTTTGATTGTCCAAGATATAACAAATGGCAGGGTAAGTTTGGGGACTGAAAGGAGGGTTGGTTGAAAAATCTGGGGACAGAAAATGATTAGACTTCCTAGATGATTAGACTTTTCAACCCCATGTAATTTATGACTCCACATCCACTACCCACATCCTCCACCCATACCATATTCCCAAACACTTCCATCATCGCGATATGGGGACCCTGGACCAAAGAGGCTCTGACTTTTGTCTAGGCTTAGGGATGAAGTAGGAAAACAAAGGGCTAACAGAAGAGATTAAGCAAATCTAATGGACCCCCTTCCCTCCCCTTGTTCCAGGAAAATAGGCACGAATACCTATTGTAGTTGACTGAAAAGTGTCCTCAAAAAAATTTATGTACACCCAGAACCTTAAAACGTGACCTTATTTAGAAATAGGATCTTTGCAGATGTAATTAAGAAGATGCCATACTATATTAGGGTGGGCTCTAAATTCAGTGACTGGTGTCCTTATAAGAGGAGAGGACACGTGGGGACACATGGACAGAAGACCAAGTGAAGGGACTTTCCTGGTGATCCAGTGGTTAAGAATCTGCCTTGCAATGCAGTGGACTTGAATTTGATCCCTAGTCAGGGAAGTAAGGTCCCACATACCGTAGAGCAACTAAGCCCACGCACCACAACTAGAGAGTCTATGGGCCACAGCAAAAGATCTCACATGCCACAACTAAGGCCTGGCATGGCTGAATAAATAAGTAAATATTTTCTTAAAAGAAGAAGACCAAATGAAGATGGAGGCAGAGACTGAAGTGATACAGTTATAAATAAAGGAATTCCAAAGATTGCCAGGAGTCATCAAAGATTGCTGGGAGCCATTAAGTCAGTTCAGTTCAGTCACTCAGTTGTGTCCAACTCTTTGCAACCCCATGGACTGCAGTACACCAACCAGGCTTCCCTGTCCATCACCAACTCCTGGAGCTTGCTCAAACTCATGTCCATCGAGTCAGAGATGCCATCCAACCATCTCATCCTCTATCATCCCCTTCTCCTCCCGCCTTCAATCTTTCCCAGCATCAGGGTCTTTTCCAAGGAGTCAGTTCTTGGCATCAGGTGGCCAAAGCATTGGAGTTTCAGCTTCAACATCAGTCCTTCCAGTCAGTCAGTTCAGTTCAGTCACTCAGTTGTGTCAGACTCATTGCAACCCCATGGATTGCAGCACACCAGGCCTCCCTGTCCATCACCAACTCCCAGAGTTTATTCAAACTCATGCCCATTGAGTCAGTGATGCCATCCAACCATCTCATCCTCTTTCGTTCCCTTCTCCTCCCGCCTTCAATCTTTCCCATCATCAGGGTCTTTTCCAATGAGTCAGTTCTTTGCATCAGGTGGCCAAAGTATTGGAGTTTCAGCTTCAGCATCAGTCCTTCCAGTGAATATTCAGGACTGATTTCCTTTAGGATGGACTGGCTGGTTTCCTTGAAGTCCAAGGGACTCTCAAGAGTCTTCTCCAACACCACAGTTCAAAAGCATCAATTCTTTGGCACTCAGCTTTCTTTATAGTTCAACTCTCACATCCATACATGACTACTGGAAAAACCATAGCCTTGACTAGGTGGACCTTTGTCAGCAAAGTAGTCTTTCTTTTTAATATGCTGTCTAGGTTGACATTTTCTTCCAAGGAGTAAATGTCTTTTAATTTCATGGCTGCAGTCACCATCTGCAGTGATTTTGGAGCCCCCCAAAATAAAGTCCTTCCCATGGGAGCTGTCAAACACAATAGCTAATCCTTGAGCCTTGTATTGGGCGGTATCTGTTAAAATAACTTAGCCTCTCAACTACTAATTCAGTACTATTTAGTACTTTAAATTACTTGGATAGAGGAAAAAAGTATATTTGGAAAGCAAGAAGAGGTAAGGATGGAGTTTTCCCTAGAGCCGTCAGAGCATGACCCTGACAGAAGCTTGACTTTTTTTTTTTTTTTTTGACTGCACAGCAGGGCGTGCAGAACTTTCCCAACCGGGGTTTGAACCTGTGCCCCCTGCAGCAGAAGCATGGAGTCTTAACCACTGAATCACCAGGAAGTCCAACACTTGAATTCTGATTTTCAACTTCCAGAACTGTGAGAGAATGGATTTCCACAGTCACCCATTTTGTGGTAATTTGTTACCATAGCCCTAAGGAAGCCAATACATCAGTCCTTTGGCAGAACTGAAAGACTATTTTCTGGAAAAACTGATCAGCCCCAGAGGAAAGCCTTACAAATATTGACATTTAGGAGTTTTACACAAACAAAGAAAAAACTGTCTAGAAGCTTAATTCCCCCCACATGCGGCTCACTACCACAGATCAGTCTTCCAGTCAGGTCCTAGTGCCTCACTGTTAGGAATGGATAGTTGAGAGCCATCCGGCGTCCAGAGGAAGGTCTCTGGTACCTGAGACAGAGCCGACAACTTGCCAGCATACCGACCGTTGCCAGTATTCATTCTTCTCCTTTTTTCTTATGTAACAGAACCTCCTGAATTTTTTGCTGGACACGTGACTGTTTAGTTAAACACTGTTTCCTAGCTCCCCTTTCAGCTAACGTGGCCAGTGGGATATGAAAAGAGAAGGGAGGCTCCTTCAAATTTATGTCCTTAGAAGGAAGCTGCTTGGTGTTCCTTGCTTCCTCTTCCTTACCGTGCAGAAAAGAAAAATACTTCCGGAGAATTTGGGAGTAACATGGTAGAAGGGTCCCCGGATGACTCTGAAACAGAGCTACCCACTCTCTTGGACTGTTAAATGAGAGAAAAATAAGTTTCTATTTTACTTGCGCCTTTGTATTCAGCATTATCTTCGTTACAATAATTTAACCTCTCACCCAGGAAGTCAGTATTATTTAACTCTTTAAAATTACTTTGAGAGAAGTAAAATTTCATTTTTGAAAACAAATTTAGTTCCTCTCTGAAGTACCTGGATGATAGGATGTAACGCACACTTGCTGAGTTGTTTTACAGACTGAAAACTCACACCAAATGGAAGATGTTAACTGCCTGACGACCTCCTAGAGCCTAAGGACTGATAATGTTAACCCCTGTGACATGACTCTGTCACCTCACCAATGACCGATCAGAGCATCATGCACGACCTGATCACACACTCTGCAAACCTCCTTCCTCACCTGGCCTTTAAAAATGCTTTCCTGAACCTTCTTGGGGAGTTTGGGCTTTTTGAGCACTAGTTGTCCTGAACTCCTTGCTTGGCGCCCTGCAGTAAGCACTGTACTTCCTCACAACCCCATGTCAGTAGATTGGCTTCACCGTGCTCAGGCAAGTGGACCCAAGTTTGGTTTGGTAACAGGAGGGATTGTTACTTGAACCCCATATCCATTTCCCTTGCTTACTTGGTATTAGAACACTTAGCTAGGCATACAGCCAGCCAGGATAAACATGATATTTTCCAGCCCCGTTTATAGCTCATGTGGCTTGTGTGGCTAGGCTCTGGCTAATGGAATGCAAGTGGGGATATATTTGTTGGCAGTTTCTGGGAATCTCTCAAGAGAAACCTGGAGCTTGCTCTTGGCTCTTCCTACAGACCTTCCTGCATGCTGCTGCTGAAATCTAGATGCCATCTCGGACCCTGAGTATGAGGGTGTGTGTGTCAGTTAGGGTTCTCCAGAGAAGCAGAAGCAATAGGATCTATCTATCTGTCTGTCTCTATTTATATTTATTTAATCATCCACATGTTCAACAAATATGAATGAAGTACCTAGTACATCCAAATTATTATATTAGGCTCACTATGGGCTACAAAATAAAAACCTTACCTGCAAAGAATTTACCATTAGCATCAGACGTAGTATTAACAAATTCACATTAGTGAATAACCACAACTATCCAAAGAGAAAGTTTTAGCATTATACTCTCTTAATTTTTCAAGTCCTTCATGAATATCTCTTAAAATTCTACAAAATAGTATATGTTTATATTTATAGTTTATATTATCAAATCTAATCTATAGAAATATTCTGAACTGGCCATAAGTTTGTAAAATGGATTAATCTCTGTGTTACATTTCAGCCTAGATTGTTCAATCCAGTACCACCAAGTAGTCAACGAACAAAAACATGTGGTTACATAAAACCCTCAGGAAAACCTCCTATAGGAGTGGGAAAATTCCTCACAGTCCTTTGTTCTTCTCATGAGAAGCATATGGGATCAGCAGACCATGACAACTGTCTACTGTTATTTAGCAACATACAGTAAATTTTTCTGTGTTGCTTCAAAAAAAAAAAAATAAGCTGTATATCTGCACCAAGAAAGAGAAACATGTGAGCCCTACAATATATAATATACAGTATATATTATATATATTTCTTCATAAATAAATTAGGAGAAATTGATCTCTTAGGATTCCAAATAAAGTAGAATGAGGTTGTCATTGGTTACTAGTATGTGCCAACAATTTCTACCTAGGAAAAATAATAAAAGGAGGGAGGTGGGGGAATTGCCTGGCAGCCCACTGGTTGGCACTCACTGCTTTTACTGCTATGGCCTGGGCTTAATTCCTGGTCAAGGAAAAGATCCCAAAAGCTGTGCAGCTTGGCAAAAAAAAAACAACAGAAAGCACAATACCCAAGCACCTCATAACCAAGAAAACCTTCCCAAAGGGATCCAGAACAATTTATCAAGAATCTCACCTTTGGTAAAGGGTTGAAAGCCTTCAAGGTAAAAGAATTAGAATGTAATTAATGGAAAAAGATGGAAAGCATCCTTAATTTGGGAGGACTCCAAAAAGTCATAAAAAATGCCTTCTTTGCATTTTAAATTATATATTTAACTCTTCATTTCCACTTTGTTAGCAAGGTGGAAAGAATGTTAAATCTAGTACTGATGTAGAGGAACAAGAGAGTTTGGATTCTAGAACTAAACTGGGTTCAAATTTCAGCTCTATCACTTACTGACTGTATGGTCTTGGGAACTGGGCCTCAGTTTCCTCTTCTACAAAATGGACAGAATAATAGCACTCACCTCATAAGGCTCTTCTAAGGAATATGTAAATTAACACATATTCACTTAGAAAAGTAGTTGGCACAGGATAAAGATTACACAAAACCTCTTAATGTTATAAATACGTTGGCATCGTTTGGGAAGGGGGACATGGTATTCTATGCTACCTTGCTGTCAATAAAGATAGATTGGAATTCTATCAAATTTTAAAACTCCCAGCAGAATATTTATGGGCCTTCCCCCTTTCCTGCAATTTTTCTGGCATCAGGTCACCTGCTCTATTGTGGTTAGGCCTTGGAGGTAAATGAAGAGGGATACAAAGATTCTCCAGCAAAGACCCTCTTCTTAAGCAGAGAGACCAAGAGTGCCAGGGTATCATATCAGGAACAGTTCTATACATTCCCGCTATTCCTACCTCACTGCAGGTTTTCCCTGTGCTACAAGCCATTGGAGGGCAACCAGTAAATAGGAGTGGTGGTGGGAACACCATCTTCTTGTGTACCAGGCAATGGACTGAGTGCTTTAAATATTGTATACCATTTAATTCTCACAAGAACGCTCTGATGTAGGTCCTGTTGCTGAGAGGGGATGTTGCCTGATGATTTTGACTGAGGGCTTCAGAGGTAGGCTTGTCTGGGATTGTATCCTGGCCCTGTCATTGACCGGCTGTGTCTTGCCCGCATGCTCAGTTGCATCAGCCGTGTCTGACGCATTGCAACCGCATGGACTGTATCCCGCTCTGCTCCTCTGTCCATGGGATTTTCCCAGCAAGAATACTGGAGTGGATTGCCACGCCCTCCTCCAGGAGACCCTCCCAACCCAAGGATAGAACCTGTGTCTCCTACAACTCCTGCACTTGAGGCAGATTCTTAACTGCCGAGCCACCATGCAAGCGCAGCTGGCTGTGTCATCATGGGCAAATTACCTAAACTTTCTCACCCACAGAATGAGGATCATGATAGTCCTTATCTCATAGGGTTTTAGGGTGAGCATTTCATGAGTTAATATAACGTCCTCATTATCTGTACAGGAGTACATATGATGTCCTCGGATTTGGACTGGTTTCAAATGTGGACTCGGACGCCAGGCTACTTGAGTTTACATCTCAGCTCCATTACTCAGGAGCTAAGTGGCCCTGGACAAGTTACCTAGCTTACCAGTGCCTGAGTTTCCTCCTCCGTAAAATGAGTGTGGTCAGAAGAGTACCTAACTTAAGCAGCTTTTATGAGGATTTAATTAGTTATATCTGTAAAGCAATTCAAGCAGGGACTGGCAATAATAAACTCTCCCTCTTATCTCTTAGGACTCCAGCTATGCAAGTTAAACCTATCTCTGTGTTCCATTTATCTTTTTCTCTCTTTTCTGTCTTTTTCATCCCTTCTGGCGCTTAAGTCAGAATACTTTCTTCTGGTCCTTCTTCCAATTCGTTAAAATAAAAATATTTACAGGTACTTTGTTGTCTAAATAGAGAACTCTATGCACTCTCAGAATAAAAAATAAAAATAACTGAATAAATGAGTAAATACTCTGTACATAGCACATATTTGATACATGTTTGTTGTACTTATTAACTCCTATATAACATGAGAGGAAGCTGAAACTTGAGATCAAATAACTTTTCAAGGTTATATAGCTATCAAGTGATGCATGCAGTATTTAGACTCAGAGTCCAAAGCCTTAATTACTTTAATTATCATACTATGTCGCTATTGCTAGAAAACTAGTAGGACACTGCAGATATTTGGTGATTTACCTTGTTTTAGAGGATGGATACTGGCTTTGTTATCTAGTGTGTGTGTGTATGTATGTATATTTTAAGGGCTTTGTTGGGAAGGGGGTGTCATTTCAACCTAATCCACCCTACCTACATCATCCTTAATTTTGCCCAAAATACCTAATTCCCAATTAGAAAGCTTAATTCTCATCTATCATTCTGCATATGCGAACAGTGGGAGTTCCCCACCTAGAAGAGCAGAGCAGTGAAACTAACAATTCTTGGGCAAGCAGCCTGTGTTTCCAGAATTAACCTCATGCTGCTGCCATCATGAGCCCTTGGGCTGAGATGTGACTCTGGTGGAGGAAATTAATGAATCACTATTAGGTTTTCTTGTTAGTCTTTAGCTATTTGGAGCAGCACCACTTTAAATAATTAGTGAAATTTGAATGAAAAAAAGTAAAAGAATTAGTGAGTTCTTTTTTTGCTGATAAAGCCAGGATGTATCAGTATAAACTAGCTTAGAAAAAACAGAAGAAAAACTTGGAGATGATTTTCTATGAATAATAGTTCTACTAAACTAAAAGGCTCAGTTAGCAGGAAATCAAACATAAAACTGGAATGGTAGTATAGAAAGAATAATTATTACTTTGTTCAACCATCCACTTCCTGTCAAATACACACAGATACACAAACATTCTTGTTAGAGTAAGTTCAATTATTTTCTTCTGTCTCCAACCATTAGCTTTTTTTTTTTCCACCAGTTTATTCTTCCCCTAAAATATCATCTATTCTATCAGTTTCGATGACCACATCTACAGGTGACATCTGAATTTTCATGTTGTGTGAGTCACATTTGTAACTATTTTTTAAGAATATCTGAATATTATCCTGCCATCAGCCCAAATAAACTATATTTAAAAGTAAACATAATTCCACTTCTATCTGGGACAGAGAGCTGAAAAGAATATCATTTCCACCTTAATAAAAAGAAAAGAGAAAACAGGGTAATAAACATAATCATTCCTTTTCTTCAGCCCATCAAATGGCTGATATCACAGGTTAAAAAAAGTACACTGAAATCCAAAGACAGAAACTTCCAAGGAGAGAAAAGCTGAGAACATTGGCTCACTTGTGGCAGAGCCCAAAAGGAAGTAACTCCAGGTGCAGCACAAGCACGTAAGAAGGCTACAAATAATTTTGGTTTTTTTTTTTTAGGGACTGGCTAAAGTCTAGTGTGGGCTAGTGAGAGAATTTAGAACCCCTCAAAGCTGCAGACACCAGGGGAGATCACAGTGACCTGCAGGCTCTTCTCCATGAATACCCACTGATTCTATCAATAGGCATGTAGTGGAGAATACATGGTGTCTGGATGGGGCCATTCTGTAGGGACAGGAAACATTTACAAATGAGCATCAGTGACACCATGGTGGGGATAACAAGTCATAGAGGACTAAACAGCTTGAGCATCCTGTGCACACATGTGTTTGTGTTTGGGAAGGAAATCGGAGGAGGCAGGAGAGGGACATGAATTCTGTTTGCCTTGGAGATGGAGGTTTTAGGTATCAGCTATACTGTGACTTTTTTTTTTCAATAATGTTCTATAATGAAAATTGGTAGTTGTTAAAACCATGATGGGAAGTTGCAGAAGAACCAGTGTGAAATCAAGACTGAGAAACAGTTGAGACCAAAGTGTGGCAGCTTTTCTATGTGGCTGTTCCCTTCTAAGCAAAAGCCTTATCCATCACCCCTACCCACTCCACTTGCTCCTTAGACTTACATGTCAATTTCTACCTACACTTCTGTGCCACGTGTATGTTTATGAAATTCTTATGTTATTATCTGCAACGTGAACCATCTCTTCCTCCCTTGTCTGACTGCCGCCGGGGTTTTCATCCCACCGCAGTGCGTGAGGGCAGGGCACTAAATAAGAGTATGGGAGAGTATCCTCAGGTTGTCTTTATCTGGCTAATGGCTGTCTCTGGACCAGACGCCATCTAGTATTGACACTTGACACGGATACCGGTCTCCCATTTCTGAGATAACACAGTGTCATATGCCCTGTTTTCTTTTGTTCACTTAGAGAGCTGTTTCTACCACCCAAGTCACTTGGTCATAATAAACTTCCAAATCTTTTCTACATTCTAAAATCAACATTTTGTGCCTGTGTTAACCACTGGCTTCAATTAACAGCTTTGTTTTAAAAAACAAACAAAACCTGTATTTTAAAATAGAACTGGTCTTGGGGGAAGATGAACTCGAAGAAAAATGGATTTGGAGTTTAACCACACCCCCTGACAAAACAATTTAAAAGTCACATGAAGACCATAGAGAACCCACTTGTGGACACAGATGGGGAAGGAGAGGGTGGGACAAATTGAGAGAATATCACTGAAACATTTACACTACCATGTGTAAAATAGATAGCTAGTGGGAAGTTGCTGTGTAACACATGGAGCTCAACCCAGTGCTCTGTGACAACCTAGAGAGGTGGTTGGGACTCAAGAGGAAAGGCATATACATATACTTATGACAGATTCTTATTGTTGTATGGCAGAAACCAACACAACATTGTAAAGTAATTTTCCTCCAGTTAAAAATAATTTTTTAAAAAGTCACTTGAATTATAAGCAATCAAAAACATACCATTGTTCACCAAACCTAAATGGCTACATGAACCTCTACCTGTAGGGAAGAACAGAAAAATTATGGTAGAAAGAGAATAAAGAATTGCAATGTATGTTTCTTTGGTTTAACCTCAGATGTGGGGAAATTTTGATTTGAAGGAAAATATATTTAAAACTTTTCACTTATGCTGCGGTTACACATTGGATTTCAGTGTGCATTGGGGAAAAAAGATGCATTTTGATCCATTCACTTCATTATCAGGATTAGACACAGCATGATTTCAAGGTAACTAGAAAGATATCATATCCCCAAATAATTCTTTTTATTCTTGGGCAAAAATGTATCAGAATAACCCCTGGAAAGCATTTTCCTAAAATTCCCTGACTGGTAAGTTTCAGCATTGCCACCTGTCATATGGACTGTGGCTTTTCCTGTGATTAATTAATTAAGTCTCTAATTTCCCTTCCTATCTGGGTCTCGTTATCTCAGCTCAGGCAGTCACTCACTTAGATTTCAGCATGACTTGGTCCTGCAGTGAAATTTCAGTTTATAAATTATCCAGAGTGATCAGAGTACAGTCTGGCTACTTAAACCAGTTTGATACTTCTTAACTCACTAAACCCAGTTTTAACTATTATTCAAAATTCATTGCCAGGTCAGTTGGTGATTCAGCTCTGTTCTGACCACTAGGCACTGCCTTTGGTCACACCTGAAAATAGCTTTCCCTCTGCAACTTCAGGATATAATTTGAACAGTTCTCTTTAGAGTCTATCCTAAATCTCTTTATCAAGTTTCTCATCTCAAGAGCCCTAGGCCTATTCAGGTGAGGTGATTGAAGCTGCCTCTTCATCTTTCCAAGCCTTTTCTAGATAACATAACTGTATAAAGCTAATATATTTCTCCCAGTGGACTCTCCTGGCAGCCTTATAACCTACTATTTCCACTCTGATTCCCCATGCTTCTTTTCCCAAGTGAGAACTTTCCCCAAGTGTCTCTTTAAGTAACTTCTATCTTTCATTTTTCCATCTTTTCCTCTTATAGTTATAACCCCCAGAACTTCCAGAATCTTCATCCTATCCTTCCTGATAAAACATAAAACCCATTTAAATTTCAATTATTCTTTCTTCCACCTGGATAAGAGTGCCATATTCTTTTCATACTGTTCATGGGGTTCTCAAGGCAAGAATACTGAAGTGGTTTTCCATTCCCTTCTCCAGTTCCATAAAAATATCTCCTTCTGCTTTATTGAGTATGCCAAAGCCTTTGACTGTGTGGATCACAACTGGAAAATTCTTCAAGAGATGGGAATACCAGACCACCTTACCTACCTCCTGAGAAATCTGTGTGCAGGTCAGATGCAACAGTTAGAACTGGACATGGAACAACAGACTGGTTCCAAATTGGGGAAGGAGTGCGTCAAGGCTGTAAAATGTCACCCTGCTTATTTAACTTATATGCAGAGTACATCATGCGAAATGCGGGGCTGGATAAAGCACAAGCTGGAATCAAGATTGCCAGGAGAAATATCAAATGCAGATGACACCACCCTTATGGCAGAAAGTGAAGAGTAACTAAAGAGACTCTTGATGAAAGTGAAAGAGGAGAGTGGAAAAGTTGGCGTGAAATTCAACATTCAAAGAACTAAGACCATGGCATCCAGTCTCATCACTTCACGTCAAATAGATGGAGAAACAATGGAAATAGTGAAAGGGTCTCTTTTCTTGGGCTCCAAAATCACTGCAGATGGTGACTGCAGCCATGAAATTAAAATTTCTTCTTCCTTGGAAGAAAAGCTCTGACCAATTTAGACAACATATTAAAGAGCAGAGACATTACTTTGTTGACAAAAGTCTGCTAGTCAAAGCTATGGTTTTTCCAGTAGTCATGTAAGGATGTGAGAGTTGGACTATAAAGAAAGCTGAGCACCGAAGAATTGATGCTTTTGAACTGTAGTGTTGGAGAAGACTCTTGAGAGTCCCTTGGACTGCAAGGAGATCCAACCAGTCCATCCTAAAGGAAATCAGTCCTGAATATTCATTGGAAGGACTGATGTTGAAGCTGAAACTCCAATCCTTTGGCCATCTGATGGGAAGAACTGACTTATTGGAAAGGACCCTGATGCTGGGACAGATCGAATGTGGAAGGAGAAGGGGACAACAAAGGATGAGATGGTTGGATGACATCACCAACTCAATGGACATGAGTTTGAGCAAGCTCCGGGAGTTGGTGATGGACAGGGAAGCCTGGCATGCTGCATTGAGTGGGGTCACAAAGAGTCAGACACAATTGAGAAACTGAACTGGACTGAACCATATCCTTAAATCTACACATTCACTGGGAAGGGGTATGTTTTTTTAGCCATAACTTTAATTATCTAAAACCTGTCAAGCCAAGATTGCTTTACATTTGGGCATCTGATTAAGACAAGAAGACTCTTATCATCGGGCATGGACTAGGATCACAATGCAGAGATGCTTAGGAACCAGAAGGGAGAGTGTAGTAATTCATTAAGGCTCCATATAAAATACAGCTCCAAAATTTGGGGATGAGATCAAGGGAAGGTTAGCTTCTGATAATCAAACAAAGAAAAAACATTGGATAGGACTGCAGCTGCAGAAATGACATACTTTCAGTGATTTAATACGATGTCCCAAATGGAGCCATTGTCTCTTAGTTCAATTAAGAAATTCACTGGATTTCTCAAAAAAAAAAAAAAAACTGTAGTCTGCTCAATGATATTGTCAAATGCCTCAGATTTCTGTTGTGCTGTCATAACAGGAGGATTGGAAGTCTGCCTTAGACCTCAGGAAAGGAAGGCCAGAGAGCACAGTTTTACCCAGGATCTCCTGATGGCAGGACACTTGACTTCAGGGGACCAATGTCAATTATTTAGTTAGAATATACCTAGAATAGAGCAGGGGCAAGCTACACTTAATTTTATAAAAATAGCAGTAATTACATCTAACTATTTTTGTTATTTTCACCATATGTTTCAGGAGGCAGAGAGAACTAGGAAGAGGAGTGGGTAAGAATGTCATGAATGGGGAAAATAATGTACATTTAGTACCAGACAGGAAAATAAATTGGTAAATGGAAGTTTTAAGGGACAGGCAGCTCAGGAGTGGGTGAAAAGAAAGAATGACTAGGAAAAAGGCAAGGTTGACTTACTGATAAGAGAAAGTAAGGATGAGGCATAATCACCAGGGAGTGCATTTGTAGATAACAGCTGAATCTAAATGCCTGAATGAAGGGGAAAATTGGAAGAAGACATCCTATGTAGAACTTGCCATAGTAAGCATTTTTTCCCCAATGAAGTTGATACTTTGTAATGTCAAGCAATTGAGGGGTGAGTATTTAGAACCAACGTATAAGATAGGGAATAGCATGTGATTAGTTGGATGTATTAAATCAGATATCAAGACATTGCATAAATGCTGCTAAAACTTTGTTACTTAATACAGTCAATAAGTCAGGCCCTCACAAATTTTAGTCTTTGGGCCCTCCCTACCTTTATCATCTTTGCCATATCCTCATACCATTTGTACGTTGTTTCATGTAATTCTTAAAACAATTTTTTCTCACTTTAGCTTCATCCTAAGCAATAGTATCTGTAGCCCCCATGAGTTTGATAAGCTAGTTATATTGTTTTCTAACATACATTAGCATAATTGTATAACCTTAAAATTAAAAGTTCTTCATCCATGCAACAGCTGAAATCAACTTGTGTACAACTGGTGATCACAGATCCTATTCTGAGAAACCCTAAGATATATATATTGCCTGTCTACAGTAATGTTGTGGTTTAGCGTGTAAGAAAGGAAGTACTAAATGCAGTTATGACTCACTTTTTCTTCAAGTTCATTGCCTTTTGAGAGGGGATAAAAGGAGGAAAAATATAAAATCATTAATTTCCTCCAGTTAATGAGTGGCTCAGGGGTTTAAGTTACTGAAGCCAATGGATTGCTCAAAGTGTAAGGGAGGGGGTAGCCATCTGTAAGAAGGCTTTAAGTTGATAGAAGCTCTCCCCTGGTATGGAAGGAACTGTACATCAGCTGAGAGGCAGATAGAGCTATTGCTCTTAGATACACTAAGTATGCTTTTATTCAAGCTGCAACCCACCAAAAAGAAAAGCTGTGGATGGGAATGAACAGTGTACCTGTTGAAAGACAGATGCTCTTTGGAGAAAATATTTATATTCAAATACTCTTGTGGGCTTCCAGGTGGCACTAGTGGTGAGAACCCTCCTATCAAAGCAGGAGATGCAAGAGATGTAGGTTCCATCCCTGGGTGGGGAGGATCCCCTGGAGGAGGCATGGCAACCCACCCCAGTATTCTTGCCTAGAGAATCCCCATGGACAGAGGAGCATGGAGGGCTACAGTCCATAGGGTCTCAAGGAGTTGGACACGACTGAAGTGACTTAGCAGGCACGCATGCACCCTCAAACTGTGAGGAACAGGTAAAGATCCTTCCTACCTGGACCCACAACACACATCCCTACTTCATTTCTGCCAAAATGTTGCACCAACATTTCGTCTCCCAATTGGATTTCCCACTAAGAGAAAGAAGTTGAAGCAAATAGCCAACGCTGACATCTCGGTAGATATAAATTCTATAAATTCTGAAATTGGCAGCTGCTGTGGAAAATCATGTGGTAGCTCCTCAGAAACCTAGACATAAAATTACCATATGCACCTAGCAGGTCAACTCCAAGGTATATAGTCAAAAGGATTTAATACAAGTATGCAAATAGATGCTCTTACATAAATGTATATGGCAGTACTATTCACAATAGCCCAAAAGTGGCAGTGAAAGTGAAAGTTGCTCAGTCTGTGTCCGACTCTTTGCAATCCCATGGACTATACAGTCCGTGGAATTCTCCAGGCCAGAGTACTGGAGTGGGTAGCCTTTCCCTTCTCCCGGGGATCTTCCCAACCCAGGGATCGAACCCAGGTCCCCCACATTGCAGGCGGATTCTGTACCAGCTGAGCCACAAGGGAAGTTAGTTACTGATGAATAAATGGATAAACAACATGTAGTACATGAATACAGTGAAATATTATTCAGTCATAAAAGAAATAAAGTACTGGTACATTCTATGATGTAGATAAACCTCAGAAACATGTTGCTAGGTGAAAGAAGGCAGACACAGAAGGTCATATATTGTATGATTCCATTTATATTAAATACCCAGAATAGGAAAATCCATAAGGACAAAAAATATATTGATGCTTGCCCCAAGCTGAAGAGACATAATGGTAAATGAGTATTAATAGGCATGGGTTTTCTTTTTTTTTTAGTAGGATTTTTTAAATTTTAAATTAATTTATTTTTGTTTAATTTATTTCTTCATTGCTGTGCAAGGGCTTTCACGAGTTGGAGTGAGCAGGGGCTAGGGCTCACAGGCTTCAGTAGTTGTGGTACATGGAATTAGTTGCCCCACAGCATATGAAATCTCCCCCGGTGAAGCATCAAACCCATGTCTGCTGCACTGGCAGGCAGATTCTTAACCACAGGACCACCAGGTAAGTCCCTTTGTTTTCTTTTGGGGTGATGAAACTCTTCTGGAACTTGATAGAGGAGGTGGTTGCATAACACTGTGGGTATACTAAATGCAAGAATTGTCCACTTCAAACTAGTTGTTTTGATGTTGTGTGGATTTAACCACAGTTTAAAACAAAAGCCATTGATGATTATTACTTAATGATCTGACATGCAAATTTGAAGCCAGAATCAACACAATGCAGTATTCTTATATCCATGATTTCTGATGAAGTATACAGTTCATTGAATTGAAGTAATTTTTCAAACTATTATAAAAATCTGTCTTTTCAGGGGAATCCTTTTTATGAGTGTGTATGCTCAAAGTTGATATCTGTTAAATAGCAATATAAATTATTTAGTGTTGTTTCCCCATAACTGATGGAGAATTGATTCAGAACAAGTGACATCAATTTGAACATGACTGGCTAACCAAAGTGACTAGGAGATCCTGGGAAAATTGATAGTGTTAGGTGATGAAGCTGAAAAATCCGTGGCAGTGCAGCTGACAGCATAGAAACTATAGAAGTATATCTACTATTCTGAGGAGTGCTAATTAGAGCCAAGGAGAACCAACAGGAGTGCTTCAGAAGAGTCATAAATCACTCTACTGAAAACAGGTGAGTCGGCCAAGAGAGTAGGTTCTATTCCCAGGGATACAGAATTGGGGTAGAAAAGCCAAGAATCCTTACAAGGAAGATGTGCTTTCTATTCTATGAAATCAGTTTCATTAACTGACATACAAAGGAATGCCTTAGTATGAGCCAACTGAACCTCTGATTTAAAGGGAGTAACTCTTTAAATTTCCCTTTCCTGTACCTGGCCTCATTTTCCAAACTAGTTAAAAGTTATTATCACCCTAACGATGATTTTTGACCTGTGTTACATGCACATCTTGATAACGTGCTAATGTTTCCATCAGTCAGTTCAGTCGCTCAGTTGCGTCCAACTCTTTGTAATCCCATGGACTGCAGCATCCCAGGCTTCCCTGTCCATCACCAACTCCCGGAGCTTGCTCAAGCTCATGTTCATTGAGTCAATGATGCCATCCAAGCATCTCATCCTCTATCATCCCCTTCTCTTTCAATCTTCAATCTTTCCCAGCATCAGGGTCTTTTCCAACGAGTCAGTTCTTTGCATCAGTTGGCCAAAGTATAGGAGTTTCAGCTTCAGCATCAGTCCTTCCAATGAATATTCAAGACTGATTTCCTTTAGAATGGACTGGTTAGATCTCCTTGCAGTCCAAGGGACTCTCAAGAGTCTTCTCCAACAACACAGTTCAAAAGCATCAGTTCTTCAGTGCTCAGGTTTCTTTATAGTCCAGCTCTCACATCCATACATGACTACTGGAAAGAACATAGCTTCGACTAGACCTTTGTTGGCAAACTAATGTCTCTGCTTTTTAATATGCTGTTTTAGTTGGTCATACCTTTTCTTTCAAGGAGCAAGCATCTTTTAATTTCATGACTGCAGTCACCATCTGCAGTGATTTTGGAGCCCAAAAAATAAAGTCTCTCACTGTTTCCATTGTTTCCTCATCTATTTGCCATGAAGTGGTGGGACCAGATGCCATGATCTTAATTCTTTGAATGTTGACTTTCAAGCCAACTTTTTCACTCTCCTCTTTCACTTTCATTAAGAGGCTCTTTAGTTCCTCTTCACTTTCTGCCATAAGGGTGGTGTCACCTATGTATCTGAGGTTATTGATATTTCTCCCGGCACTCTTGATTCCAGCTTGTGCTTCATCAACCTGGCATTTCACATGATGTGTTCTGCATATAAGTTAAATAAGCAGGGTGACAATATACAGCCTTGATGTACTCCTTTCCCGATTTGGAGCCAGTCTGTTGTTCCATGTCCAGTTCTAACTGTTGATTCTTGACCTGCATACAGATTTCTCAGGAGGCAAGTAAGGTGGTCTGGTATTTCCATCTCTTGAAGAATTTTCTAGTTTGTTGTGATCCACACAGTCAAAGGCTTTGACATACTCAATAAAGCAGAAGTAGATGTTTTTCTCGAACTCTCTTGCTTTTTCGATGATCCAACAAATATTGGCAATTTGATCTCTGGTTCCTCTGCCTTTTCTAAATCCAGCTTGAACATCTGGAAGCTCATGGTTTGTGTACTGGTGAAGTCTGGCTTGGAGAATTTTGAGCATTACTATGCTAGCATGTGAGATGAGTGCCATTGTGCAGTAGTTTGAGCATTCTTTGGCATTGACTTTCTTTGGGATTGGAATGAAAACTGACCTTTCTCAGTCCAGTAGCCACTGCTGAGTTTTCCAAATTTGCTGGCATATTGAGTGTAGCACTTTCACAGCATCATCTTTTAGGATTTGAAATAGCTCAACTGGAATTCTGTCACCTCCACTAGCTTTGTTCATAGTGATGCTTCCTAAGGTCCACTTGAATTCGCATTCCAGAATGTCTGGCTCTAGCTGAGTGATCCCACCATCATGATTATCTGGGCTGTGAAGATCTTTTTTGTATAGTTCTTCTGTGTATTCTTGCCACCTCTTCTTAATATCTTCTGCTTCTGGTAGGTCCATACCATTTCTGTCCTTTATTGGGCCCATCTTCACATGAAGTGTACCCTTGGTATCTCTAATTTTCTTGAAGAGATCTCTAGTCTTTCCCATTCTGTTGTTTTCCTCTATTTCTTTGCATTGATCACTGAGGAAGGCTTTCTTGTCTCTCCTTGCTGTTCTTTGGAACTCTGCTTTAAAATGGGTATATTTTTCCTTTTCTCCTTTGCTTTTCACTTCTCTTTTCACAGCTATTTGTAACGCCTCCTCAGACAACCATTTTGCCTTTTGCATTTCTTTTTCTTGGGGATAGTCTTGATCACTGCCTCCTGTACAATGTCATGAACCTCTATCCATAGTTCATCAGGCACTCTGTCTAGCAGATCTAAACCCTTAAATCTATTTGTCACTTCCACTACAATCATAAGGTATTTGATTTAGATCATGCCTGAATGATTAGTAGTTTTCCCTACTTTCTTCAATGTAAGTCTGAATTTGGCAATAAGGAGTTCATGATCTGAGCCACAGTCAGCTCCTGGTCTTGTTTTTGCTGACTGTATAGGGCTTTTTCATCTTCAGCCACAAAGAATATAATCAGTCTGATTTCGGTATTGACCATCGGATGATGTTTATGTATAGTGTCTTCTCTTGTGTTGTTGGAAGAGGGTTTTGCTATGACCAGTGCATTCTCTTGGCAAAACTCTATTAGCCTTTGCCCTGCTTCATTTTGTACTCCAGGGTCAAATTTGTGTGTTACTCCAGGTATCTCTTTACTTCCCACTTTTGCATTCTAGTCCCCTATAATGAAAAGGACATTTTTGGGGGGTGGTGATTCTAGAAGTTCTTGTAGGTTCATTGAACTTTCAACTTCAGTTTCTTAAGCATTACTGGTTGGAGCATAGACTTGGATTACTGTGATATTGAATGATTTGCCTTGGAAATGAACAGAGATCATTGTGTTGTTTTTGAGATTGCATCCAAGTACTGCATTTCAGACTCTCTTGTTGCCCTTGAGGGCTACCCCAATTCTTCTAAGGGATTCTTGTCCACAGTAGTAGATATATTGGTCATCTGAGTTAAATTTGCCCATTCCAGTCCATTTTAGTTCACTAATTCCTAAAATGTTGATGTTCACTCTTGCCATCTCCTGTTTGACCACTTCCAATTTACCTTGATCCATGGACCTAACATTCCAGGTTTCTATGCAACATTGCTCTTTACAGCATCGGACTTAACTTCCATCACCAGTCACATCCACAATTGGGTGTTGTTTTTGCTTTGGCTCTGTCTCTTCTTTCTTTCTGGAGATATTTTTCCACCCTTCTCCTATAGAATATTGGGCACCTACCAACCTGGGGAGTTCATCTTTCAGTGCCCTAACTTTTTGCCATAACATGAAATAATGTTTCAATAACATAACATAATGTTTCCATAACATTGCCTCTCTTCCACCATTTGTAAGAGTATAGTTTACTTACCAGATTAAAAAAAAAAAGCTTATAATGATTACTACAGATGGAACAATATCACCCAAAATAGCCAGGACAAAAATATATTAGTTTATCCTTTGACGTGGGGTAGGGGATGGTTAGATTGAAACTCAAAAAAAGTCTTGCAACAGTTAGTATGTTTTCTTGGCTGTAAGTATTCAGAAAATCAAACTAACAGTGGCTTAAACCAGTAGGGATTTATTTGTCTCATAGAATTAGAAGACAGGAGGTCAGATCTCCTGCTGAATGATATCATCAAATACCTTGGCCTTTTCTGTCTTTCTGTTCCCTCATACTTAGCCTCACACTTTGGACTCAGAGATCATGGTCATAATATGTCTACCACAGTACCAGATACCACAGTCACATTTAAAACACAAAAGAAAGATGGATGAGGGTGGGAAGTAAGAAGGTGGCATCAACCAAATCTCTTTCTTTTTAGGAAAGAAAAGCTTTCCTGGAAGCCTCACAGTAGATCCCTGTTTAGGCCATGTTGTCCAGAATGGGTCACGTGGCCAGCCGGAACTGTAAGACCAGTAGAAAGAAAATAGTTTGCATTTCTAACCTCTCCAGAGTTGAGAATGAAGAAGAGGAAGGGAGTAGGTTTTAGACTAGTTGTATTTTACTGTTTGCCAACATTTTTCTTGTACAAACATTACAAAGGTTCTTAGATGAGGAAATAAAATAACTGATTTTATGGGTAATAAACAAGAATGTGGACACTGTAAGACTCCTTTTCCAACTGTCTTCATCTAGGAAGGTGTGAAGTTGCTTAAATTTCTACTTCATTTCAGAAAAAAAGAAAACTGATATTTTACCTTAAATAGTTTGTGGCCTTCCTGTCCAGGTCATAGAAGATCTTCATGCATATTGACTCATTTGGTTTTCCTACATTTAAGAGAAAGACAGTGAAGACTGGGGATGATGGGGAGTTGAGAAACAATTTACTCACCAAATTTAGAAATTTAAGAGGTCCTGATCTGGAATTCAGGATTTTAGCAAAGTATCTTAGCAAAGTATTTTGTCTCTACTATTTTTCCTCCCTGTAAATGCCCAATTAAACACATACACTTACACACACACACACACACACACACACACACACACACACACACACACACACACACACA